>JACJUM010002477.1:14942107-15041461 GCA_020976665.1 Heortia vitessoides
TTTGCGGTTTAAAGAGTGAGAGATTACTGACAGTGTTGTGTAATACGAGCGAAGGTTGCTTGTCGCCTTCGGATAATTAAAAAAAAGCCTAACAGCGTCCACGGGAACAAACCCATGTCACACGGTTATATCATTACGGATATTGTAATACGGAATGGTACCCAGTTATTTCATTTTACAAAATAACTACTTTATTGCAGTAGGTGAGAGTAACTTGCAGATTAACATTAGACAAGAACAACCTTAGGTTTCCTTTAACAGTACCTAACTTCGTATTTTTAATATGACTGGCATGTCGCTCGAAAACAGACCGCTCTATCGTCGATAGAAACATGTGTCCCGTTCCGCAGCCGAAATCATCGCTCAAGTAGGACGACACGTCGGCCCGGCCTGCATCGTGACTGTACACACGCCGGAGACGCTGCACCGGCCGCCCGAAACCTGTTATGTGTGTACACTCACAAACATTTTCTGCGCTCGTTCAAACAATATTTTACGATGGAGCTACAGTTTTATGTACGTTTTGCTTCATTTCACTTCAAGTCACGTGACACTGTTGTGAACTGTAAACTCGTACATTTAAACGCTTTATTAATTATTTAGTGAAGAATATTGTAAGACAGTTTCGAGATCTCAAAAACAAGAACTGATGGGGAATCCAGTAACATAGTATTAAAAGGCGTCGATTATTTTCACATGAGGTAGACCTGTTACAAATGTCGTCTCCATTGGTACCTCACTCTCATCTTTTTCTACCGCATAATAGCATTGTTCGCATTGCTGTGTTCCGGTCTGAAGGGTGAGAGAGGCAGTTAATTTACTGGGTAATGTGGCATAATGCCCTCAAGTCACCAGGTTGGCAACGCGGTAGTGAAGGCTATAGACTGCAGTGATGCTAATAAAAATATATGTATATAAGTGGTATATGTAAACACAACGTTGGGTCATCAGGGTCACTGACTGATGTGAGAGCTTTAATTGAATTTACTATAAATCCTTAATTAATATTATGAAAATGAATGTGTCCAATGTTTTTAGTGTAATTTCGGCACGTGGCTTGAGCCTTAGGAAAGGACGTAGAAAGTCCGACGGGATACAATACAAAGTAAAGTTTCAGCCTATCCATTTCTACTTTGTTTGAACGTTTTCAAAGTGCCTGCAAATGGCCGAATGCTTTGAGTTTGAGTTTCAAACTTAAACCGATAGGTGACATCGTGCCCAAGTATACAAACTTAATAAAAACTTTCGGCCCCGCGGTGGTGTACCTTTATATCCCCACCCGCTACAAAGGACTCAATCCCGAGAGATCGTTAAACCTACTCTTATTTTAAAACACCCTCGACAATTATTGCAAGTACATTCTCATCTTTCAATTAGTATAATACACCAAATATCCTATTTATATATTACTATTTTATGTTTGGTAGAAAACATATGTATATATAGCAAATAAATAGGTATTTACGAGTAAAGATTTTTGAATCCCAGGCCTACAAACAAGCATACATGCCGCGTGATAGTAAGTATTACCTCAGCCTATTCACGCTAGTAATATTACAAAGGAACGCGCGTTCCTTGTGACTTGAGGATATTATGCCACATTACCCAGCAAGTTATAAAGTTATAAAGCAAGTTGAACTGCTATTTGGTGGTAGAAATAGATGAGAGTGAAGTATCAATGCAGATGACCTTTTGTATGAGGTCTACCTCATGTAAAGATATTACCGACTTATACTACCGACACACACTTATCCAGTTTAGTTATATTTAAATTATAACATGAATTTTACTGCTTTGTTAACCTTTAAAAAATTTTTAAGTGTAATAAGAGACATAGAAGATTTAATTAGTAACTAAGTATGTCACCGCTGTACTGGCGGTTACAAGCATTCTTTCCGAGTGACAAACACATTTATAAGTAAATACTTATCTGATTCTAACGTCTCGCGAATAAGTTAAAATTAAGTCCTTTTGAACTTTATATAATGTGTATTTAATAAATAAAGCAAATGTTGTGACACAATGTCATTTTTTTAATTGACACACACTACGTAACATCCGATTTCAATGATACTAATTAACAGTTACAAAGTAAATGAGGGACCATGAGCCTCTTTTAGATAAATAACTTAAGATACGTTATAACGTGTTTTTGTAATTATCTCAACAGAAAGACAGCTGGACACAAACACTCACATTGTCGCTTAACCGTAAAAGAACATTGCACAATCAGCAGCAACCAAAAAACAATCGATCCAACCAACATTAGCTATTTGTATACGATGTAATAGCAACAAAATGCAAAAAGGCACCGCCGCCGCCCGGCGCCGCCGCCCCGGCCTCCGGCGCCGGGCGCGGCAAGTCGCCGGCTAAACCAATCTGACTCTACATTGTTCTGTGTCACTCCGGCTAATGGGTTCTTGATTTCTACGCAATTCGTCTTTATTTGTAGGTTCCTATTGAATTGTTTGTGTTTTTATAAAGCCTCGATGTCGCAGTAGCCGTATGCATTTTCAGAAATCCAAAGTCCTTTGCGGGACAACCAGTCGCGTTTATTTTATTAAAATATTTAAATACTTATATGATACTAGTGAGTGCACGTGTTGTTTTTTTAATATTACTCATCTGACAAGGAATACAATTTTCCGATAAGATTACACTGCAGTAACTTAAGAAACAGATAACAAAAAAGGCTCCCACTGAGTCTCTGTTAGCCGTGAGGTACAGGCAGAGTTTGATACCTCTATCTCTCTCTGCACCAGGTGTCGTAAGGGTCGCAAAGGTATCAGAACCGACAGATGGCGGTAAATCCATCCGAAGCAGTGATGTTCAAATACACAGAGTGGGGATGGGCAGCAGCAGCCCAGTCGCGAAAGCTGCACTCTGCGATTGCCACCACGCTTTCCAGAGCGGCAATTGTAGACAATATTCCTCCTTTCTTGGGGAGGCTTATATCCAGCAGTGGACTTCCAATGGCTGTAACGATGACAAATCTGTGCTTGTCTCTTGTAGCAACAAACGGAGCAATTTATCAGGTAAATTGAAACATTTAAAACATGTTTGTGTAAACTGATATCTCTCCAAAGAACGTTCATTTAGAAGTTAAATGAATTTTTAAATTTCCCAGTAAGTGAATGTTATTTTTATGGGAAATTAGTAAAAATCTTTAATCATACATATTGTTTGTTAATTGGCTGAAATATAAAGTTATGGAAATAGTTAACTAAAAAATGTTAGCATTACTTTTGTAGCCTAATACAATACTATAACGTAATTGTATACATCAGTCAGCGCAACCAACCAACGACTAACTGTAAAATAATGCAACATTGTGGAAATAATAAATGTTAAACGAACATCGAAAATCGTTAATTTTAATACAATCAATTAGTGAGTCGAAAATGTATTTGCCCCGCATGATTTGCGATTGTCATAATGAAGTAAATAAATATGTAGCACGCTTCATTGCACGTTTATTTACATTCCGTTACAGTCTCCAGCCACCAGCTATCTCTTGATTCTTCTTTTTGATATTCAGTCTTAGCGCTGACTATTAGTATTTAATTTAAATCCTCACCTGGAACTGTTAAATCTCATATTTAATTTGCCTATTTTTTTACAATATCTTTTTGTTATATGCGAATCATTATTATCATAACAGCCTTTGCAAATCCACTACTGGATAATTGCTGCGCTGGGTTAGCCTGTTGGCAATCGCAGAGGGCAGATTTCGCGACGGCAATGCTGCTGCCCATTTGAGCATTTGAGCTACTCTGTTTCGGATGGATATACTGTCACCTGTAGGTTTGGTACCACAGATTTTTAAGACACCTGGTACAGAAGGAGGTACTATTCCACTCTGCCTGTACCTCACGGCTTATATGCAAATGATACTTGAAAAAGTGTTGGTTGATGACTATTATCCAATATTATAATACGTATTTAAATCAGTAAGCTAACATTGGAAACTATGAGTATCTTTAGTCAAAAATGTTAAATTATGTTTTTACTTCATACCACAAAACTCTTCAGAGCACATAGACTCCTCAGAGAATGCGATAAAATCAGATTAACTTAACCGGAGTACCACAAAGTCGTTACCAATGATGTTTATGAAAATAACGCACCGCTAATAAACGAGAAAATCAAAAAACACATGCATCTGTGATGTCAATTTCATAATAGACTAGGATTGATACATTAATCCTTAGTACGGAAGCACACAACTTGAAACTTGTACCGTTTACATGTTTAGCTAAATCAGAAAGTGAGATCCTACCTTTGCCGTGAAGCTGCTGTCGATTCTCGGTGCCCTTGAGGCTCTCCGCGGTGTGCAGCAACTCGTCCAGTTGCGGCTTCTTCTGCTCCAACTCGCGCAGAACACCCTGTGCAAACAACACGTGGATTCAGCATACAACATCGAGGCATATAAAAAAGTTCTTATCAGCTTGGAGAGGGTTAGTGAACAAAGATGAATGCCTACTGTCAAACTCAATACACACTACACTAGATTAATAAAGATTACGAAGGATGGTCCTGAATAGGAATGTCATATACCTATTACTCATAGCGAACTGTGTAACAGTCAATTTTAATTTATCATCATTACCATCACCCAGTTTCCGGCACAACTGTCACCACTACATAGGTTTCCATAGAGATTCCATTGCGGTCGCTTTTTATATATTTATTTATATATTGTATTTAGCATACAAAAATAACAGTACCTACAACAAAAGTTTTTCCTAAATTCTATAGGATCTTGGAAAGTTGAGACTCGAAAAGTGTATACACAGCATGACAAGGCTAACTCACAACATACAGTAAATACATATATTCTACGCATCATCAATAAAATAAACTAGATAGTCAACAATAAAGGCTGAATTTGACATTGATCTGACTCCGTCGAGAGTCTCATAAAGCAACAGAGGAATCACAAATACACTACTTAAACGCTACCATTACTATCCGTGACTACCGTTTACGCCATCGGGCCCATCGAAAAGGGTTCGGATGGCTACTTTCCGCTTATTTAGTGTTGATCCATGAATGTCAGGCACACGGCTCGCACTACTATATAGCGGGTTACACTCTCAGTACATTCTGAAAATGGGGTTAAGGGAAGACATGTTGATTCAAAACGGGATTACGAACGTAAAACAGCGTCGGGATGATTTGATAATGGATATGCTCTGGTTGGAGCAAATGGCAGAGTAGAAAGGTGCCGACTGAGGTACCGTAATCCACAAATGGCAGTACCTCTATAATGCGAGACCACTGTGGCAAATACCTACCTTCCAAAATTTGTAAAAAAAACAGACCTGATTGGAGTCTGTTGAGAAGGGCCACGTTGTGTGTAGTGCAATTCATACGACTAATTTAATGGTAAAATATGAACTTCTGTGTAGCGAAAGATATGAAAGCCGTCTAACAATTTACAGATCAACAATTCCAATACAACGCGGGCGCTGAATCGATAGATACCAAATATCTTCTCTCGCAAACTAACAACGAAGTAGCGAAGCCAAACTAGGAGATATTCCTTTTGTGAGGAGCCAATCGGAATTCTCGTAAATACATCTGAAGTCGGCCACTGCAGCTCCCGGGGGACGCCGCTCACTAACAGGAACTGGGAACAAGCGGTGACGGGCCTGGGAACGGAACTCAGGATTAACAGCCAGGCTTTGAGGAAGTTGCTTGCTATATTTATTTATGTGTAAATACGGCGACGGGTTTGATGGCGCACATAGTAATAATGCTGTCATTTGCGCCAAAGGTCGTGGATTCGATCCCCACCCAGAACAAATTATTATATGATGCTATTTATGTTTGTTCATTGTCTGGATGTTAAATATATGTATTTAAGTAATATATATATATGTGAATCTTCAGATGTCTGACGTCCGTAACACAAGTGCTTTAAGCGAAATCAGGGCAATGTATCAGATGTAGTGAGTTATTGATAAGTAAATAAATATACACGCAATATAATGACTGCACACCGGGTTATAGTTGATTCAATTAACAACAACACTACTAGGTTATATGACGGGATGTTTTATATAGTAACTATCACTAGTAGAAAAAGAATGACATTTTCACGGTAATAAATAAATATTTCCTACTCATTGGCAACTTTAGTAATTAATAACAATTCATTGAAATAGCAGATTAAAAGAAAGGCGAAGGCAGACTAAATGTCTCATGGCAACAACAGAGCGACCGCATTTATTGATAACATTTTATGAAATGCATTTCAGTAACCCACCACATACACACAGCGACACAGCCCGGAACTTGTACCCAAATGAAGAGTAAACATACCGCGTCAATATTGTATCAAAGTCAGCCACTTTCACATTGTGTCGGTACATATCCTTTCATAACACGGCGCGGGGGTGTGAGAGGGGGGGGGGGCAAGATGGACCTACACAAACAGTAGATTTCCATCCACTTAACACAAACAACACCCCGCCTACAACGACGACTATGTAGTCCGTGTATATAAATAACAAAAACAACATGCCAACAGATTATTGATACCTATGTGATAACATTAACAGCACAAATATATAGAGCGGAAGTGAATGGGGGAGTTGGTATAGCACGACCGAGGCGAACAAAACTTAACCAGGTAGAACAGGTCTTAAAGAGCCAGATTTGAAGTACGAAGAATAATAAATAAGAAATATTTGTCCTGGGTAGGGATCGAACCCACTACCATCTGCGCCATCAGGCTCATCAAAAACCTTGAACCTTGAATCCAGAAACTGTGCGTCTTGAAAACGGTTTAAAACAAGTGAGCGTGTATACAAAGGGTCGTGCAAATGGCAGTTTAAAGATAATTCCTTAGTTGGATTGGATCCCACATAAGCCCAAGTCGCTCTTTATCAGTCTAGCTGTTTTGAACACGGGTTTGGATAAACACAACCAGACAATAATATTTTTTTTGTGATTTGTTATCCTCCAACGATATATCCTCGAAAAATAGTAGAAGGGTACAAAGGGATTTCATAAACAACATAAAACTTCCAACAATACCATAAGAAGGGCCACAATGGCGTCGAACCTGGGACCGGCGGGTGGCCCATAAAGTGGGCCCCGCTAGTCGGCCGAGCCTTTGTTAACAATATTACGAGCATGCTTCATACGTGACCTCTTCTGCCGCAATATCGAGATTATCCCTAATAATAGACGGTAATGCAATGGGCAAGTAGAAAAAATATTTATTTTGATGTATTAAGGACTTATTGCTTGGTTTTTGCGTTTAAAAAATGTTGTTGAAAAAATCGTTAGAAAAATTACTATTTGTAGCTTGAACCCCAGAAGAGGCCATAAACTATTTTATACAACCTCAGTACTGTCAACGTGCCCGCGTGGAACACCCTCGAATCAATCAACGCAGAAAACATAATCTAATAACCCAACAAATACAATATGAGACTGACAACTGGCAATAAAAAGTTGCCAAAAGTAACAACAAGTTACCAAAAGTTGCCGAAAGTTGCCGAAAGCTGCGGAAAGTTGGACGAATCTGTAAATCATACGAGCGCTCCAGGCTCGGGAGCGCGGCAAGTTCCCCGAAGTAACAGCCTATTTCGAACGTGTGCTGGGCGCGAGATTCTATCTGCAGGCTGTAACTGAGTTTATTTAACTATATCCAGTTCGAAGGAGGATGGTGTGATCAATGCGATTTGTGCAGGCCGCTTGCGAAAGTCACTACTAACGGTAAAGAGTCTTAGTAATGGATTCACACAGAAACAAGAAGGGCGCGGGATCGTGCCCCGCCTGAAGCCTAAGACTCGTTTTATTTATTTTAAGTAAACATTTCATTAAATACGTGGCTGAAATAAATAATACAAACATACTTTAGTCAACGATGCGATCAAGTATTAGTCCTCGAACGAGTTGCGCTTGAGCAGCATCGTGGAATATTACCAAAGATTACTTACTATACTACACATTTACTATAGAACACATTTCTCTGGTATAGAGATTACTTACTATACCAGAGAAATGAGCAATTGCCGAAAGTGTTTCGCGCATCATTTTATACTTAGAGCTGATTACTAGAGAAGTTTCTTAAATCTCTTAGGTTATGAATATCAAACTTCAGACGAATCACAAATGCAACACTTTAATACATATTTGACAACCAGATATTCACGATACAAATTTTTGTTCTGGTTGTGTACCATACCCACGACCCTTGGTGCACCAGATAGGACCACTACTATCTGCGCCATCAGATCTGTCTACGGGTGAAATAAGATTTCAAATCCGACCATACTTTTAAATTTAATAATCTATTAGCCGTTGGGTACCGGCAGAGTAGAATACCTCCCCGAGTATACCAGGTGCCGTAAGAGGCGACTAAGGTACCAGAAACAATAGGTGGCGATATATCCACCCCATAACGCAGTAGGACGGGGATGAGCAGCAGCATTTCCATCACGAAGCATCGCTCTGCGTTTGCCACTACGCTTGCCCAGCATGACAATTATGAGCGTGGCAGTTATGAGCAAAGAAAGAAAAACATACATATTCCCCCCTATATATAGAAAATTCCCCATTTTTCATGGGGGGAATGTAATGGTTTTTTATTAATCTACAGATTATCTCTTTGATGTATGCAAAGATGAACGTCCGTATATATCAGAACAATATTCAAGATTGTTAGATATATAATGAAAAAGCACTATAAGCACCCACAACATCTCATACGTTGACCTGACTCCGTGATAAGTCGCTCAAAGCAGTTGTGTTACGGACGTCGGACAACAAAGGAATTACAAATATACCACGTATATATGTATGAGACTTTCAGACACTGAATATACAGAAATGTCATCATATAAATATTTGAACTTTGTAGGGATCGAACCCACGCCCTTGGCGTGCAGGATAGTGATCCTCACTACTATCCACACCATCGGGCCCGTTGTACATATGTACATCTTTTAAGTACTACGTGTATATTACACTGGCTGACCAACATCTGCTGAGTCCACCTAATATCTTGCACACCATATTAAGGATTTCAAAGTTAAAGGTTAAGACGGGCAAGATTTATCAGAAATTATATAAGAGTATTCTCAAACTCCTACTGGAGGAAAATGCGGAGAAAAGAGACATTAAATTGAGTAAAATGGGCCATAACGAGAAATATAGACGACGGAGATGAGAGTCCAGATGATATTAAATTTAAATCTGTGCGGACGAAGTTATTTATGAAATATAAGTACAAAAAGCCGGCTGTTCTTCCAATATAAATGATATATATAAGCTTTCATATTGGGCGATCATTTAATATCAGTAAAAAATAATAAAAATTCTACTACAACACTCATTGGAAAATCGTCTCCATACATCCATCCCAAGCTCAAAATTTTTACATGATTCTATGACTACCCACTGCCACGGCGGTCACACAACTGCCGGCCGGCGCCTTGACTATCCCCCCCTGCACACCCCACCCTTATTGATCCCCTCACCTCCGCTAGACTGCGTAACAACCAACCAGCACAATCAGACCTCCCCTACCCCTCGTTCCCAATACAATCACTGACTATTGAGGGCTCTTACTTTACAAATTTGGAGGTCTACTAACGTTGGCTTATTGTCTTTAGCAGGTGGGAATTCCTGCAATTTTTATAACGCCGCCGGCCGGGGAAGCGATTTTGTCTTTATAATTTGAGGTAAATATTTATTGATACTTTTTACGAGATCACATCGAAGGGTAATGAAGCGGAACGTTTTACAGTCTCACGAAGTATTTTTCGCTCGGTATTTCTATTATACGATCCAGATATTGCCCGGGCTACTTCACAGGAATAACTATGGAATTTTTCTGGAAATTGCTCCAGCACAGTTTAACGGTTATAGTAACTGCTCATAACCAACGGATAATCCAAAACATACACTATGTGACAAAAATAATAAAATATTAAATTTAAATACTATAATAGGGAACCTTTTATGTAACGACTGTTCTTCATCAACATACGATTAGTGAGTTTCATTCAAATCAAGGTGTTACGATCAAGTGAACCAAATTATTTTTATTAATTAAATAACTCCACAACACACGTGCACCTCACACTGCGGCCGCGGCCCATCTGACAGTAGCGCACATGTGGCTTGCCGACCGGCCGCGTTGCCTAGCAACCCACCCCACGCTGCCACCCCTAATTACGCTACAACCCTCAGTAAAAGAAGGTATAAGGACGTGCATCGCGTCAGTAGTGGCATTTGTCGATATAATACGGTTTAATCGATGTCGATCGGTAATCGATGAGCATTACAGTAATCGAATGAGAAGTCGTTTTACATTGCTCGCCAATAAATAATCTATTTTTCAAAAAGATTTACGCTCGAGTTTTCACAATGAATTTTAAAATAAGATTGCTCTTTTTTACGACTTCAATGCGTGTTTCAATTAACTTTTGTTTTTTGTATGACGTTTTAGTTACCTTGCAGTTACTGTACCTCAAATTGCCAATCTGCACGTTCTGTCTAATCAAAGTTAAATAAACCGCGTGAACGCAAACGCATGTTAGAATATATCAGATGCAGGTTAAAATTATTTTATTTGTATCATTAAAATTAAAAAAAAAAATAGTTTTACGACATTTACGGTATTAAACTATCAGTAGCTTTGGGAGTAATCTGATATAGTTCAAATAATAATGGCTGATGATTGCATCATCACATCAGCCATGTTATATCCACTAAGCTGTTCATCAACAGAATTTTTTTTACGAATTTTAGATGATAATTGGCACTATGCACTATGCTGTCCTGTTGCTTTTAGACTAAGTAATTTCCAAAAAATATATTGCAGCCTGTCCAGCCCAGTTACTAGGTCACACAATACGACACCAAGCATAGAGGAAAAGACTATTGTATACCCCCAGTATTTATAGTCTATATAAATAAAAGCAGAACCTTAATGACTGACTAACATATCAACGCATGGCCTAAACTTTATAGTTTACCCTTATGGGTAAGAAACTTAAAATATTATACTGGGTTTTTTTTTATAACGTACTCTTCCTAAGAAAGGATTTTTTTAATTCACCCCCTAAATTAGCAAAACGCGGGAACAAGGCTCGATGAAACGTGTTGTTTTTTGCAGTTATTCGAAAGAAAATTAGTATCAAGGTTATTAATTAAAAATCATAAAATACGTGTAATTTCTTTTTCGAAAATCTACCTATATTAAGGCTGCAAAGTTAGTATAGAATTAACACGCATAAACTTGTAGGGCGTTGCTAATATAATATACAAAAATATAGTTTTAATCGCAATCAAACTAAACTCGTTCAATTGAGACATCGATATTCGAATAGTGAATAATTCTTGAATCGAGAACAGCATCGACACTGTCCCCGCCTTAACGTTGACGCATGCGCACCATAACAACAAGAAGCTATAAAACTCGCGGCGCGATTTATTACCGGCAGTCTACATTTAGACGCCGCGCTGTCAAAAGGAATCCTCCCAGTAGTTATTCTATTTACAGTCCAATAGAGTACTGCTATACAAGTTGTATGGTCGTGTTGTTACAGACTTGGACGACCAGCTAGCTCGGTCGTAAAACTAAGGTCACAGACTAATTGAAACTTCTCAGACATAACAAATCTTATCTAAAATGTACCTGTATTCTTGCTCGGTTCGTGGTTCACGGTTAAAAGTTTATTCAACGTAACAATGTAGTATGAAGACGGAATAAACAATCACGCCGTCCCAAAAAAAAATATTTAAATTAAATAAATAAATACATTAGATAATCTCTCACAACAACTCATACATTGACCTGACTCCGTTTGAAGTCGCTTAAAGCACTTGTATTACGGACAACAGACAACAGAGGAATCACAAATATACTATTTAAACATATATTTAACACCCAGACACAGAAAAAACACAAATATCAAGATATAAATATTTATAGTGGGTGGAAATCGAACCCACGACTCTTGGCGCTCAAGATAGGATCACTAGCATCTGCGCAATTGGGCCTGCCATCGGGCACACGTAATTGTTTTCTGCAATTAATTAAATTCACTGATTCCAGAAACAACTCTTAATAAACTCTTAACAGAAATCCAACACTTGGACGAGTTCGATGGTGCGTGCGGTCGCGATCCTGTCTTAGCCACCAGGTCACAGTTTCATTCCTATCCAGGACAATATTCATGAATTACTTTAGAGGTTGTATGGGTTGAAAGATGCTCAATTATATATTACTTATAATATTTACTGGAAAAGAATTCAACTTGTTTCCAGCTCCAGGCGGGACTTGAACCCGCATTTCTCCCTTGTCTGCTGGAAGAGGCTCCACGACCGCTGTGCTACCGAGACCTTAGTATATCTATCTCCATGTTTTCCTAGTGCTCTTTTTATGCTGAGACGTCAGCGACATCGCTTCAATGTTGTAAAAGTTTGACATTTGTGTTTGTTCTGTATCTAGGTGTTAAGAATTATATTTAAATACTTATATATAATTGTAAAACCATTGTTGTCTGAAGCACACGTATTTGCACACAAGCATTGAGACATCAAAAATGTTCGAGTCGCAATCTATGGATTCATCTTGTCACACTGAAACTAGAAACAATGAAGTTACTAAAAACACTAATATATTTTTTAATATTTTATGTATGGGAATCGTACCCACGACCCGTGAATCGACACGCCAGAGAATATGAATCATCTTGACCAAATTCAGATGAGACCAAAACTTGCCTTTAGGACATGGCTGTTGTAGAAGTTAAGCTACTCTCGCAGCGGAAGTATTGAGATTGGTGACCCAAACTGGTTACCTGCCAAATACGACTCTTACTTGGTAGGAAATCGGTTTATTAGTGAATATAAGCTGTGCTTCAAAATGTTTAATGTTATCTCATTTCTAGCCTACCTAGTTATTCATTTATACTCTCTTTTATATTGAAAAATATGCCTGTAGGAACAAAAGGATTGGGGCGCACAAATTGGATACACATTAATTCGCGAAGTGCACGCGGCGCGCGTCACGCCGGGGGTGCGCTTTAGAGTCAAATTATGTGCAGGAGCCATAAGATGCCACTTGGAAATTCGAAGATGTTTTTTACAACGATATAAAAAATAATTGTTTTTAAAATACACTACGATTCCGGTTCTGCTGAAAGTGCAGGCACTGGTACATAAAAATTCATTACCATTCATACCAAAAAGAATCATTATTGGACCGATACAAGCTTAACAAAACAAATGTTGTCTATTCTTACTGTGTAAAATAAACTATCGGGTAAATAATCTATATATATTTAAAGTGGTTGGAGGTACTTCTTATACCGTAATGCCGTATCGAGTAAAAATCAGTCAAAAATCAGAGTAAATATCAGAAATCAGTCCAATTTTGAAAGATTTTTCAATAAAACTAGCATAAAAAAGGTATTGAGTATAAAAAGGAAACCATAATTCTAAATACAAATTGATTATTATTTGGAACCAAATCCACTACTCGGCTCCAATAATTACTCTGGCACTGTGACCCAATACTTATGTCAAGAATTAATATTATAAACGTCGTCTATTTTTAATAATTCAGCATTTGAAAGAGAAAATATCTAGTTAAATTCGGTTGCTCATTTATTTGAGGCGCTGCTGAGCGGAAGTACGATATACACATCACATACCTTCTTTTTTCTGTAACCCTTACCTCAAATATAAATCTTAAAATCTTCCGAAAGATATTGAAAAAGCGCAATCTTTAAAACTTTTTGTAAGGATGATTACAAAGAAATGTCAAACCCTCCCCGGACAGGCCGCAGCCGCCCAACTACTTTATTTTAAATAAAAAATGCTCACAATCTAATATTAGTAGCATTGTTGTTTCCATTGAACCGGAAGGGAAGGTCTCTCCCGAGCCGCGAGCTGGGGTCTAAAAATATCCCTTTGTGACGCATAGTCGGATAGACCTCCATGGATCATTGGTTTACAGGTCTGTGGGGGACTGTTTTATAGCGGGCTGCCGAGTGCCGGGTGAATCTATGTGACGGTAAATTCTTTACTTGCCCAAATATTTATAAAATTCACCCCACTACACTATAACACTTACAGATTGGAAAAACAAATTATAATCAAAATATTCATAATCCAAAACTATATTAACACCTCCAAAAGTTGATTTATTCTAACTTTTGTTTCATATTTGATGACTCGGGTACGTTGCAGTTTCTTTGTAAATATAAAAAAAAATAGCTGCCCTTAAGTATCAGAAACGACAAACAATTTACTGTTTAAAGGCGATATGTCTCATATTTTTCATGGGACTAAACTGGGATATTCCTATTTTATTTCTTAAGGGGGAGTAGAGGAGCGGCAACATTCGTATTAGAGTTTTATTGTTCGTATAAATATATTCATATAGATTCCTGTACATTTAAATACGTATAATATCATTTATCATCATTATACCAGTCATTAAAAGTCCACTGCTGGACATAGGCCTCTACAAGAAAAGAGGTTGTTTGCCCATAATTGCCGCGCTGGGCAAGCGTGTTGCAATCGCAGAGCGCAGCTTTTGCGACTGGGGTGCTGCTGCCCATTCCCGCCCTGTGCATTTGAGCTGCACTGTTCCGGATGGATATACCGCCATCTACCGGTGGTACCTTAGTCGCCTCTTCGACACCGCAGGTGCAGTGGGAGGTAGTATTCTACTCCACCGCTACCTAACAGCATTAAAATCATTATTTAAAGAAATTAAAAAGGCTTTATTAAATTTTCTAATCAACTTTTACGAAGAGGTCTTTTCCTGAACCGTTTGCTTGTGAGCTATAAAACTTCTTTTATATTATGTACCAGCTCCAAACGCACATAATGTACTCTCCACTAAAATTAATAAGGCGTTAATTTATATTGCTTATACTGTTTCATGAAGTGTCGAAATTGGAGCAAGTTCACGTGAAACTTCGTCAGTTTCAGTGTCGACATTCCAAATTTGGTGCCAACCTCCGAAGCGTCTAGACAAATTTTAAATGAATTAACTTTCAGTGACGGGTAACTGATATATATAGGTATAAATACTATAAATAATATATATATATATATATATAGAGTGCGTCCAATACGTAAATACAAACATATGAAGCAAATATTCAAAATGAGACTAAACTTTTTTCAAAAGAACATTCCTTAACAATCTGCATTGTGTACTGTGCTTTTTGTAATAAATGTTTGTGTTTGTTCTGTATCTGGGTGTTAAATATATGTATGTAGGTATTATATTCATTATCCCTTAGTTATCTAATGACTATAACAAGTGTTTTAAGCAACCTATTTCAGGAGTCGGGTCAATGTATGGGATGTCGTTGTGAATTCATTACTTTTCGACTTATTTTATTTTTTTAACTGCGAGTCACGTCAATTTCAGAGCCATAGAGGCGTCCATTATACGAAAATTAAATTGCACACCGAAACAATACTCCATTTAAAGTCAAAGGAAACGCAATAAACTTCACGGTACGTTCACAGAATTCCACAGAATCCGAAAGACCCCCCCCCCTCGTCCTTTTGGTCCATAGGTGTTGATTATTAATTGAAAGGCCGGTGGGGCGGCACGTGAGCGCCATGCTAACGGGGCAGATAAAAAATAATTCCCCTCACTTACGGGGGCACTGAATTGAATGAAGGCGATCCAATTGTTTTGCGCGCGCGATGCGAGAGTTTTCAGTTGGCCCATATATGTCTCCGCATAGCGAGCAGTTTGTTAGTTCTGATAAGCAGACGCAAGAACCTGTTCAGCTTTTGCACATTTAAAGATATTTATAGTATTTTTTTAGATATAGATAATAATAGATAGATAATAAGGCTTTGGTGTACCAGCAGATTACAATAATACCTCTCCCTAATTTGAATAGACCAGGTCGCTAAGCGAGCAAGCATATACAATCCACGTGATAGTAAGCGTCACCGCAGACGCTCGTAACATCAAAAGGATGTCACTAGCGTCTTGCTAACTTTATAACTTGACGGTATTACATCACATTACCCGGTAATTCGGGTCCTGTCGGAAGACCAGCGCTGCTGTGGCATCCTACGCGATGCTGATGTAGCTTGTGCTGAGGCAGGCACCTACCATCTTACATTAGTCTTATTTCACATTCTTCGCTTTTTTGCATTTTTCTTTTTTTGTCTCCTCTACGTGCTACTTGTATAATTTTTTTGTAATGTTTTCATTTATTTATTTTGCACGGTCCATAAATGTTTTTTTCTTACTTTAATTTCACTGCTTCTATCACCCTTCATGTTAAGAATGTATATTTAAGTAATACACATTCTGTTGTCTGATATCCATAACACAGTGAGATGTCTGAATTTAATATTTATTATTATCACAGCAGCCACAAAACGTCATCATTGTACAAATCATCATTCGTTACATTATTGTACAAGGCAATTCCGGTTAGCCCTACAGCCTGAACCCACACAAAACAGTAGACATCTTGCTTGTTTTTAGGAGACTTCCGCGATTCGAGCCATAATATGCTCAACTAAACTGGCAATTAGGCAGTATTTAGTTTGCAGTGCAGCGTGTAAGAAGCATGGGCCGGGCCACAACCAGTGGTGCGGCGGCCATAAATCACAAGTATTCGCATGTTTGTTCACGCGGTAATACTCGTTGTTCGCTGCCTGCGTTAAACACCCACCAGGGGTGCCCACTGACATATTATATTAAAATCTATATAAACTAATGCGCTGGATATATATTTCTTTCAATAAACTTTTCCTAAATCCTTAAAATATTTAGAAAAACCGAATAAACCGGCGTCATAATACCTTCATTTATGAAATAAAATTAAAACATATTGATAATGGTCTCTTAATATAAAATATAAAAAAAAATGTTTGTCAAATGTTGATGAACAGTAATTAACCATTTCTTAAACGCGCCTGTAACATTGTGTTTACTAGCAACAATCCGTTCTTCCATCCGCGTTTTTCATTTGTTTCAAACGTACTAAAATATAAATTCTATAAGATTATGTTTTTTTTTAATTAACAGATATTTGATAGCCAAAGTTAAGCAATAACTACTGTGGTTAACAATACACGCAATAACAATAACGCAATGGTTTTGATACAATTTTAAAATATTCCATTCCAATAATAGAATAAAATACAGAACAAACTTAATGAGGACATGTACCTGGCTACTACTCGGAGACGGAGTCAGTCACCGGCGACGGATACTATTGTGGCAAAATAACTTATACAGATACATACGCCAATCTATACATATAGAGGAAATGGAAGTCTGTATATAATATTAAAATAATAGCTTTTTAAAATAGGCATATATACTTGTAACAAAATTAATTTTCGATTGAGATAAACTCCGAAGCGGCTAGATTGATTCTGACGAGCCTTTCACTGGCTGATAGGCGAAGTTATAAGTAACTTAGGCTAATTTTGTTATTTATTATTCTCACGGGAACGACTACTGTGGTAAAACTGCGGGTCGTCTCTAGTTATAAATACTATACAATCCGAAACACTAACACGATGACATAATTTTGGAACAATAACACTATTTTTCTACGTAAAAAGTAAAGATAATGAATAACTTAAGCCCAATTTCTTAAAAAAAACCTTTGGTCAGTCTGGTAAAAAAATAAAATTTAATAAAATGTAATTACAACAATCCCATCACATATCAAGGCATGAAACAACCCTGCATGACAGCCGTCCCCTAATTCAATATCTTTGTTAACGGGGAAATGCCTTGCAATATTAACACTACGTACGCGAAATTGAACTCTACGACCAAGAAAATAAGAGCAGCTTAATAGCAAATAAGAGAATCGTGGAACTTCAAAGGAAGACGGGGCTTTTGTGGAATTCTCAGTTAATCAGTGTGTGTATAGTTTAAGCATCGACTTCAGTATATATACTGATGTATATAGATATAGACAAGTTTATGATATAACACGAACATGGAATCTTAACAGAAGTCAATCCTGGTGGACTATACCTATTCATGACTGAAGTCAATCAGAATCCATTTCCTGATTCAAGTTATCACAGACATTATTACTTTCCCGCTTCCAACTTGGTCCGCATGGATGCCACTTCACATCTCACCACGCGGAAACTGTTTCGGGATGTTAAGTCTTACAAGAATGTGAACCAAATTACGGGACGCCGATCGTCCGTAACCGGAACCTTGTCTAGTCGCGCCCCTCGGATATTACAACAATCGTAAAAACCATAACACTACTGGAAAGCAGCACGTACAATTGATTCAATAAACATTTGTTAATGCATCACAAAATAGATGATAACTTGTAATCATATCACTCCGGGGCCGTGGGGTTTCGCCAGAATATAATAGTTCCTCCCCATGGACCAGGTGTCGTAAGAGACAGCTAAAGTACCAGATCCAACACTTCCTGGTACCTCTCCCTCATTAATTTCTACCGCTGAACAGCAGTATTCATATTGCTGTGTTCCAGTTTGACGGTTGAGAAAGTCACTGAAATGACTAAGTAATGTGATATGAAACGTTTAAGTCACAACATTATCGATGCGCTGGTAATATCCTTATGCTAACACATGCGTCGACAGGCTGTGGTGACACTTACTGTTACGCGGACCTTATGCTTGTTGGTCGACGTAGCAAAATAATAAGAATCAAAACAAAATAAATTCTATAACGAGTCGCAGACGCGTCCTCCCGCAGTCTTACCCAATAACATTTTTCAGTTTAATAAAACAACAAATAAACTAGAGATATCATTCGGTAAACCCGACATTAGCAGTTTCACAAAAAACCTTCTTCCAACCAAACCTTCATCGAGTCTTCTTCAGAACTCTTACACCCTGAACAAGTTTGGTGCTATTTATGCGGCTTGTAATTAACGCAAAGCTGAACCTTGAAACCTAAAAATGTGCTCAAGTGGTCGAGAAATCTCGTTTAGTCAACTAGGGGATAATCCCAAAGCGGTCAAATATAGGTCAAGGTTTTTATTATCAAGGTCAGTGCAAACTGTTCAGAGAGATGAAGGACATTTATCAAGGTCAGTCACGTACGGGATTTTGTTAAGCCTCACAAGTTGAAAATAATGAAATTAATCTAGAGATCTACAGTATTCAACAACCAACGAATTCCAACTGATTACAGGCACCCAACAACATCGAGATATTTTCTTTATTATCAACAAACATCTGGTCTACATTATAGCGGGCGTCACCGCAGCCTGTACACGCTCGTATTATCACAAGGATATCTAGCTAGCACTAGCACGTTGCCAATTTTGTAACCTGAAGATAATGTATTACCCAGTAATTTCATTACCTTACTCACCTTTCAAACCGGAACAACATCACGAACACTTATGTTTGGCGCTAGATATGGGTGACCGGTACCATTGAAGATGCATTTTTATGAGGAATGAACCTTTAGTGAAGTCCATTAAAATGAGAAGAACCTTAGTAGAACGATCGAGGATAAAAGATGGCGATCTACCTTAACAGTTTAGCAAGTGGCAGCGGTCAGGGCACATAGTCCGGAAAACTGATTGGCTAAGTTTTTGAATGTAGGTAATAACATTATCATGGTTAAACGATCTGACTAGAACCGCAGTGTCCGTTAAATGTGGTTTCATCGGTCATGCTGGAAATATCGTGGCCTGTATCTAGCAGTAGACATCCTGCGGCTGACAGAAAGATAAACAAGACGTGACCTCGCATAAAAACAACTATATAAAGGATAAGGCAGACTTCTTGTTGCAGAAAAACGTTACCTTTTGTTTGTCAAGCTGCTGCAGGATGTCGTCGACATCGCCGACCGCAACCGGCTGCGCGCGCAGCATGTCGGCTTCCACAGACACCCAGTCACGAATCTGTGCACAAACAATGACATGTCAAAATAAAATACCAATACCATTCATGCATTTCCATTATACATAGCAGTTATACAAAAGAATTCATTCCTATAAATTCTCTACAAACGCATGAGAAAATTACATTTTTCCGAGAGATGGCGGTATATCCATCCGAAACAGTGTAGCTCAAATGCATAGGGTCGTCGCAAAGGCTGCGTTCTGCGATTGCAAAGACGCTTGCTCAGCGCGGCAATTATGAGCAAAATTCCCCGTTTCTTAGCCTTTGTCCAGCAGTGGACTTCCAATGGCTGGTATGATGAATCTTCAGAAATAACTGAGGCTAAATTATATTAACAAAATCTTGAGATCCCCACGTGGAATGAAAATAAGTGAACGGGTAGTATCTTTGTACGTTTGTAAAAAATAAAATCAAAAATTTCAGGATAAAGTTACACTATCGTGGAATTATATAAATGCTATTTCATTCCCACCGGAAAGAGAACCACGCAGGTAAAACCGCGGCGCGCTGCTTATCTCAAATAAAGACATTGATTCGCATTAAAAACATATTGATGTCGGATCTAACAACAAATTCCAGTCTGAACATTGAACGTAATATAATAAATAGGTCAAACGGTATTGCACGTCACAGCATTCGGTATTCCCGCCGTGCGTCTATTGTAACGCGCTACACACTCGGAGGCGGTGAGTCGAACGCGAGCCGTAAAGCAAAACGGCATTATCATCAAAAAACTATTAGGCCGCCGTCTGCCGGTAACGATGCCGCGCGCCGACACGACATGTCCCGTGGACACGGAACACGGAACACGGAACACGGAACACGGAACACTGCACATAGAACATAAAACCTGCGTGGAACACTGACATTACTCGAATATATATAGGGATATAGAGAGAAGTGTCCTATTTCAAGGTAAAAATACAAACATGTTTATTGTTAACGACTAAATATTTTACATTGTGTGAGTCTCTTCTTTTAAGTTTGAAAAACCTGTATTACAAAAGATCCCTCTCTCTGTTTTACATTAATATGATAGTAGTTACAATATAAAATTTTCGAGAGATATTGCAAAATAGAGATAGGACGAAATTGATGGGAAAAAGTAGGGTTAGGTGTTTTAGGAACCGGGATGAAGGATCTTGAGCAAAATAAACCAGGATTGAATTACAAAAGAGAGATTTATTATCTTGCTATACAGTGAGTGTCACCCAGAGAAGGAAGGTAATAACCGACCAAGTTACATGGTACAAAAAGAAAAGAATGAAAAGCGCCACCTAGCGGCTGATACAATAACAAAAGACATTTATAACTGTTTGGTTTATACACTTATTCTAACACGGGATAACATAGGCTTTGCGCCATATACTGGAAAAGGAGCCATGTAGGGAGAAATTGATAATGTGAGTCAATGGTGGTACAATAAAGTCAAGTAAGAGAACTCTCTATTAAAACAATAGAGAAGACTCTATTGTTTCATTGCAAATGGAAATGGAATTAAGTCCAAGCCCAATGTCCACCAGCTGTGGAAATTCCGTCCTCCGGACTACCACTCGTAACTTTGTTATTTACGCCATATCGTTTCCTTATTTTTTTTACTTAAACAAATAAATTATTTTTTTATTATTTAAATCGATATTTATTATCATCATCATCAACAAAACCATTGGAAATCCACTGCTGGACAAAGGAATCCCCAAGAAAGGGGGAATTTTAGCCATAATTGCTGCGCTGGCCAAGTGTGACGGCAATCACAGAGCGCACCTTTCGCGATAGGGATGTTGTATGAACCGCAATTCTTTCAATAATCAATCAAACAAAAAATAGCCTAAATATTGCTTAAAAAAAGAAATAGTCTATAAGCGAATCAATTCTAAATACTCAAATTTTCAATGTGACCACACAAACATTCTTGCCTTTATGATTAGTGAATATACGAGTATATTTAGACTTAACAGTTGTGTTACAAAATAACTGCTTTAATTTTTGTGGTGTATTTATTTATGTAACGAACTCGATTGTACGAGTATGTTACATTTCTAATAGATATACATTTGTCTAAATTATTGTCAAGTCAGGCGAACCCGATGGGAGCCGATGGCTTAGATCTCTACCCAGGACAAATATTTGTATGTTGTATTTGTATTTGTTATGTATTTGAGTGTTAAATAAATATATATTTAAGTACTAGCAGTGCTTACGACTTCCGACGTCCGTGGGAATAGTGACTTTGGGGGGTACAGTCTAACATTCCTCGATAAATGGACTAAGCAACACTCAAAGATTTTTTCTAATCGAGCCAGCAGTTCCTGAGCTTAGCGCTTATAAACAAACAAACTCTTCAGCTGTATTACATTAGAATATATTATATTTGTGATTACTCTATTGTCCGCCATTCGTACTTTAAGCGACCTACCACGGAATCAGGCCAATGTATGAGATTTTGTGAGATTATTATTATAACCTCTTATGACCCAAATGATGTAAACAAGACTTTAAATGACAAATAAATGTTATTATAAAAACAAACTTGTACCATTATAGTTATAAAAAATTAATAAGGCAACCGCACAAAGAAGTGAATACATTACACGGTAAACTAAAATAAAAACGTAGCTATTTGGTCATCAAATATCGCACGCAACTATTTACCGTACGGATGATTTTCCTCGGGATCATTCCCATTTATCGACTGATAATTAATATAGTTTTTAAACTCGAATATTATTAGCATAAAATACAAATATATAATTAGAAGCCACGCTATACATAAAATCTATTTTTGCTACACCTTTCCTGATTTTAAAATAAAGAAATATTATAGGCCTAGTAAAATAACTGTACCTTCCTTAATGACTGCACTCTGTTGACTTGAGCCAGGTCCATTGACTATTTAGATCAAAGCCCCATAACAAACCTAGTAAACCCCATAACAACATTATAATGAGCAACAAAAGAAGTTAATTGAAACTCCGCGTCCCGAAAGTTGTCATACTCCTTTTCCTGGCAAAATACTGGAGTAGGGGACAACCCCGTTCAATATTCGAGTAAGAGCCAAAAGGGCCCGCGCCGGTTCCGGCTCCAAAAGCCGGCACAAATGGACCATTATTTTAATTCAGCCGCGACCTTTTCGAAAATCATTTTTATTGTATCGGTTTCCGATAGCCAACGAAATTTTTATTCCAACTTCGCTCGGAGCTTTTGGGGTCCCTTGAGGGAATAACCTTTTGACAGATATTTTGTTACGTCACGTCCCACAAGCATATTAACTTAGTAAGCAATATTACATGCTCGCGATATCGCTGCGATGTCAATACTATAAAAGTAAAATTTCCTGCCACTGAATGCAACGATGACTACAACAATCATTATTGACGAACCTGACGGGCATTTTGCGTGCCAAAGGTCGTGGGTTCGAACCCCACCTAGGACAAATATTTATATAACGATATTTGTGCTTGTTCTGTGTCCGGGTATTAAATATCCGTAAAACAAGAGCTTTGAGCGATTTATCACGGAGTCAGGTCAATGTTTTAAGATGTTGTGGGAATTTATTAGTATTATCTTAGGACACATCTAAATTTCTACGAAAGAGTGTCAAAAACAATATGTCCAACATGTTTGTGCTAAAGTAAGGTTGAAGTTACCAAACTTAGTATTTTAATATATGATCAGTTTTATTGTAATTTGGCAGATCTATTTAAAATATTAAGATTTTAATTCTACTTATATTATTACGCAATTATATATTTTTTTTTAGTATCACTTAACACACTGATTTAAATATAATAATTATCTAAGGTGACTATCGATTCTTAAAATATGAAGTTGTTTTACAAAACATATATATTTTTAAAATTTTACCCGTTTCTATCACGAACGCGTCACCATCTTTCACTTATGAGTATTATTGGAGACGTAGAATACAGTTTGTGCCTGGCACCGCTCGAGGGACCCGGTCCACATGTTCCACATCACTGAAGGCTCTACCAACACGCGGCGAGTCACGCGTTCAAATCCAATACAGCAATTAATTCTAACTTCAAGCATGTTTCAAAACTAATTAATTCGAGATTTCTTTATAAATAATCATTTGAATAAGTGAATTAATTTTTTTAGATATATATCACTTGTGATCAATTACCGTAAAGTAGTCGAAAGTCGATATAAAAGTTTAATACACCATATACAGCATTTAAAAGTCTATAATGAATAGAGAAACGCATCATTTACATGAGGCAGACCTCATACAAAGGTCATCGTCTGCCTTGGTACCTCACTCTCGCGGATGTCCACCGCCAAATAGCAGTATTCGCATTGTTGTGTTCCGGTTTCAAGGGTGAGAGAGGTTGGCAACACGCTAGATACCTTCAGATATTACGAGCGTCTATAGGCTGCGGTTCTCGATTTGGTATAATAAAATAGATATACATAAGAAAATGTTTAGTACTAATTTATTTTCTTTTATTATAAACAAATAAAAATGCAAGGCTTTCAATAAAATCCAAGTAATAATTCCATTACAGAACCTATTCAAGCCAAAGCCCATTATATAAAGTTTTGTATGAAATCCGTAACTCATTACGCGAGAAGTTCATCACAGGAAGTAGACCCAGTTTTACGAGGGCTGCTCAGTGGAGTCGCAATATTCCCGATGTCTGTAATAATGCTAAATCGGCACGGAACCTGGTCGCCGCCAGCTGCGCCCGCCCGCGCCACGGTTTTTATCACAATCGCTGACATAACTCCGCTATCCGAATACAGATTTACAAGACTCGGCGGCGGAACACACGGACGCAAAATTCAGCGGGAAACGCATTAGTCATTGGACTGTCAATGAATCGGTACCATTCTGTTTATAATCTTGTTGTCTGACACTTGAACAGTTAAAATGACCCAATATAACTTACACTTCTTAACTTTACACGTCTTAATTATATACAATGTCATGAACATAATATAAAAATTAAGATATAAGCTATCTCTCAATTTAGACCAAACTTTGCACAGTAAGAAACAAATATGAATCGGTTCATTAGTTTGTAACTTCATCACCGTGACACGAAATGTTTATAAATAAATATATATAGTGCGGCAATACATATTTTTGACGTGTCTTTTACTTATTGATCAACAAACATTTAATCAGATAACATTTTATTTTGGCATTTGCGATTTGTATTATTTGTGCAACACGCCCTTCTCCTGTACTGAGCATATAAAAAAGGCGAAACAAGATTGCTTTAGATTTTTCACAAAAAGATTATTTAGGTGAGTTGACATGAGGCTAACGATGTACTGTTATGTACTGTGATGTTAGTTTACATTACAGTATATTTCCCATTTGTTTACAACTAATTATGCGTGACGATTTACAATACTCCAGTAATATGTTAATGCTATCATGTACTATCCTAGAGTTCAAGTAACCACATGTCAAAATTCTTTAAAATTGTGACAATGGTAAAGTGGTGAAATCGAAACAGACAGACACAAACGCGTTTACATATTAGTTTGAAAATGTCATTTAGGTGTGTTAGCTATTTAATTATAAGAGATACAAACCTGTTCTTTAGATTTTCGCGAAAGAGTAACATATGTCCAGACAAACACACGTGATTTATTGTTTATAAAATTATTGGGATAACCCAATTGTGTGCGGACGCGAACGTCCCAAACTCACTCCCGTATGTCTTCCGGTGAAGGCCTTCGGCCGGGCGACCGCAATATCGTTCCCGGAATGCTGCCCTCTGTCTGCCCGAGTCGCCCGCACTACGAGAATTCACTTTTTACCAGACGCGGTCCAACCGAACAGTAAATATCCTGTTCGGAATAATTCCGGAAGGAAAATATATAAATGCATAATATTTCCATAGACAAATATGTTGACTGCGCTGTATATTTTGTATGATTTTACTTACAAACATTGTGCGCGTGCATCAAACGTTTTTATTTTTAAGCACAACTAGGTTTGCATATTACAGTTATCTTTATGATAGATAATTTAAAAACCTCCAAACGTTTCCTTGAATTGAAAAGTGCTATTAAGGTATACGAAGACTGAGAGAGCAACAGGGCGGGTATAGGTAGCAGTATTCCCGTCACGAAGCTACGCTCTGCGATTGCCACCACGCTGGCCCAGCGCAGCAATTTTGGGCAAATTCCCCTTTCTTAGAGAGACCTATGTCCATCAGTGGACTTCCAATGGCTCTAAATCACCGAAGAAACTTCTTATTAAGCATTAGACGTCCTACATATATCAACGATATTAAAAGAATATGGTAGATATGTTTTTGATCTTAGTCGTTATGTAATAAAACCTGCAATTTTTTTTCATAGAGTGGGCGATAATCTGGACTGAAATGTGTCACGTCCACGGGGACCTGCAGGTTAATTAACCGCATTTAAGAAAGGCTATATGTTATCTTTTATTTTAAAATAATCCGGTCCGTGTTTAAAAATAAATAAATCCTGAAAGTCACCCCCTCAGTCACTATTCTACGCGGCCGAAGCCGCGGGCACTGCGAACATATAAAGCCCCGATATGAGCATCATACAAATATCAACATATTATAGATGACATCGACCGATCACAAAGTGAAAAATCCGAATACCACAAATTAATTTAATATCTATTGAGCAATCAGCCACATCGACATTGTCAACCTGCGTGTGAACGACTCACTATTAGCAATGGAACACGCGAAACATCGCGGATCGCGGCAGCGAGCCGGCGCGCGTCCCGCGGGACCGCGAGTGGTGCAGCCTTCACCCGATGAATAATTGACACCTCGACACAACCGCCCGCGCTCGCGCTACCCCAATTTAACACCTCCCCGATATTTGCAGCACAATAGAAATACATTTTAAATAGTTTCAAATCCAGATATTGTTTTATTTATCACTTACCCTTTCGTGTTCTTGTACGAATGGAGACGAAAGCAGTCAAACGTGTTGAAGGGGCGAAGTTACACAGGGAGTGATACAAATTGATTACGTAATACATTCGTATTAAAGCGGGGGGGGTCCCGACAGAGTACAATGGTACCTAGGGAAATACTAGTAAAGGATTAGGTGTCGTTAGAGATGACTTAGGTACCAGAACTTACTGATGACGGTATATCCATCAGTAACAGTGTAGCTCAAATGTACAAGGCGGCGATGGGTAGCATTATCTTTGTCACGAAGCTACAAAACACTTGCCCCCTTTCTTGAAGTGACCTATGTCCAACAGTAGACGACAAACACTGCTGTTTATCGGTAGAACAAAGTGCGTTTTTACTGGCGAAATTTTATGAAATCAATAGATTATGTTGACCTACAAGCGAGTCGTATGCATGTTATTAAACATGTTATAACTTATACATATCGTAAACTGTAACTGGGGTGAGACAGGCAGTGACAAGGTGCTCAATCAAAGGCTGTTGCGTCGGCACGCGCGCTGATTCAATCGGACGTAGCGATATTGAACCAACAAGCGGCCCTTCGGGGACGCGACCGCTGTGTGCGCGAGAATTGTATTAGGGATTGCTTTTGTATATTAACACAATAACTTAGTCGATAATACTGCCGAATATATTCACCTCCACGACTGCCCAGCGCGGTATAATGGATAAAAGTATTTCACAATTAAAATTGACTAAGCCCATGTCTATATATAATTTGGTAAAAAATATTTCATATTTCATACATAGTACTTTATGTAATATACACATTATTTCTCGATTTGTTCAAGGAAGTAAAACTGTCAGACCGTTACCGACGCTCATATAGATATTGACAGCATCACATACATTTAATACCAATAGAAACAACCGATTCTCAGGCTAAAGAGAAATAATTGTTTGATTTGGGGCGCGAATCGAACCCGCAACCATGAATAGATTCACTCAAAATATTTAGTACGGTACTTAAACCTAATTATATAATTCTGGCAGTCGTGAGGTATCAGAGTATAGAATAGTACCTTCCCTTATACCAGGTGTCGGAAGAGACGACCGAGGTAGCAGAACTGTCAGATCACGGTATATCTATCTGAAACAGTGTAGCTCAAATACACAGGGCGGGGTTGGGGAACAGCATCCCCGTCGCGATAGCTGCGCTCTGCGATTGCCAACACGCTTGCCCAAAGCGGCAATTTTGGGCAAGATTTCCCATTTATTTGGAAGGCATAAATCCAGCATTGAACTTCCAATGGCTGATATGATGGTGATGATAATAAATATAATTCTGTGTTCTAAAAAATGTCAGAAACGCATGATTTCACGAGAGTAACCACTAAAGAGCTTATGTTGTAAGGACGAGTAACACAAGCTACTTGTGTTTTCAATACGTGACCAATAATTGTGGACAAAGCCGCGGGCAATAGCTATTAAATAATATTTCATCACAATTCTTTTAAATACATACACAATGCTGTATTTGCAAATATATTTTCTCTATATATGTGTAGGCTACTTACCTCACAATGAGCAGTTTATTGACTTAGGCTAAGTTAAAATGAAATTGTTTTGTTAGTAGAATCGATACAACGGATAATGCACACAACCTCTTCCACCCCCCCCCCCCCCAGCACTTCCCACCCCTCCCCCTATCGTGGATGATGACGTCTCCGTCTCCGTCCATCAGCGGGCAGTCGTGTCTCCGCACTAATTGCGCGCCGCTTGAAAGCCCCTCCAATTGCCTGTAGCACTCCCATTTTCTTGTTTGACCACTTTGAATTTCAAATGAAAGTCCTTTTTGATACTTATTTGTCTTGTTCAAATTTTGCGGTCGTTGGAGGGATTCTTTTCTTACTTAAGTTACGTCAACTACTCTGAATTAATTACGGTGCATTAATAAAGTAATTTAAATTTTTTTTTCCTCAACTCATATATTAACCTGATTCCGTGTGATCAGTCCCTTAAAACACTAGTGTTACGGACATCAGACAACAGAACAACACAAATATACTACTAAAATACATATAACTATCACCCAGACACAGAACAAACATAAATATCATCGTATCAATATTTGTCCTGGGTGGGGATCAAACCGACGATCTCGGTGCACCAGACGGGGTCACTACCGTCTCCGCCATCGGGCCCGGCATTTGTCTCGGTAGTAAGACTAGTAAGTAACCCGCAATCTATTATTAGGAATACTTGTTTAAATTCAGTCAAGTTTCTGTAGATCTTACGGCTAAGGAAATGCGCTGCTCTGATCTTGATAGCACGTTTTCATTAAACTTTGTTTAGGTTACTTCCAGCGGGTTTTGTTTCGCCAGTTAGAACAGTACGAGAGCTCAGTGCGTGTTTTGCGGTCGTGGGAGGAATTTTTTTCTTACTTAAGTTACGTCTGCCACTTCGAATTAGTCAGTGTGCTTATCTAAAAAAATCTCAAAAAAGTTTTTAATTGAGTCGAGTTTCCTATTTAATTGGAAACAGTAAAACATATTCGACACTTAGACATTATCGTCATACCACGGCCAGGACGCTGCCCCCACCCCTGCCTTCATTTTAATTTGGGCCGTGTTCTTTCAGATGGATGTACTACCAATTGGGGCTTTTAATCATATATAAATTCAAAACCGCAGATCTGGGTAATGAGAGACATCCCAATTCAAAATAAAATATGAGAAGAATGTTAGATTGTTCCACATATTAGAACAGTAATATACTTAATTGATCAATTTTTGTGCTGCGTTAAATACTACGAGAAGGTATTTTTTTTTGATAAATTTCCACAACATTTTATACATTGATCTGATTCCGTATCGCTTAAATACGGAATCGCTAAAATATTTCTCACTTGTGTTGCGGACAACAAAGGAATCACAAATATACTACGTAAATACATATATTTAACACCCAGACACAAAACAAACATAAATATCATTATATAAATATTTGTCGTCGGTGGGGATCGAGGCCACGACCTTCGACGCACAAGACGATTACTACCATCTATCGGCGCCATCAGTTTTAAAAAGCAGCGCCGGGTATTGTTGAATATTACCTATATAAACCTACGCTTTGCGATACGACAAACATACCAATATTATTATAAATGCCAAACTATGTCTGCCTGTTTATTATGCTTTTGCAGATTAGCTGGCGAACCAACTATAAAGCTTGGCATGTAAATAGCTTGAATCCTAGTTTTTGTCCCGAGAGTGTAGTGAAGTCAGAGCGAACGGAGTCGCAGGCGTGACTGAATATCGGTGGTAATTAATAAATAAAACTAGCAGCGCGGTTTCACGCGCGTTGTTGCCTTTCACAAAGATAAATATAATTATATGTTATTTTCCTTGTTGGTAATGTAATTATTTAGTATTTGAGTTTATTTCTTTAATCGTAAAAGAAGTTCAAAGCTCGTTTATCTATTTACAATAAAGGACAGATCTCTTTTATTATTGCAAACATTAAATAACTTATGTTATTCAAGAAAAACGTCATTTTCTATTATTGAAAGAATTTTTAAAATCAGTTCAGTATTTTTGAACATATTCGTTACAAGAACACCAGAAATACAAATCATTTACAATAAAAGTATCATCATTACAGCCATTGGAAGGCCACTGCTGGACAGGAGCCTCCCCGAAATATATAATAATAAAATATATAAATACAGGAATTATCCCATAAAAGAGCCCATAATTGCCGCGCCGGGCAGGCGTGTTAACAATCTCAGAGCGCAGCTTTTGCTACGGGGATGCAGCTGCCCACCCCCACCCTCCACATTTGAGCTACACTGTTTCGGATGGATATACCGCTATCCGTCGGTTCTGGTACCTCTTACGGCACCTGGTGCAGAGGGAGGTACTATTCTGTTCTGCCGGCACCTCTCGGCTCGACAATAAGAGTATAGACAAGTGTTATCGAACACACGTGTCATCACTATCCTCCCCACTCGGGAATAAAACACCGAGTACAGTAATTCATCGATGTAGCAAAAGTCATGGTACAACGACCAACTTTTTATCTTTCACCAACTTGCCCGCAAACATAGGCACAAACAAAACCTCGCCAGCATTGGGCCGCCCCGCCCCCCGCCCCCGCCCGATGCAACCCACCCGAGGTAGTTTCCCCAGTCCCAGCCAACTCGCATGTGCCTCCGCGCTTGGACGTGCTCGAACGTGCAAGTTGAAAACAAGCTTGTACATAGTAAGCCAGTGCAGTCGATGCCGTGTTTTGTAATTATGTGTTTCGAAACTAGCCGTGCCTCCGGCATTGTCCGCGTGCATATTAGGTAAGCATAAAAGCTCGTAAGTATTATATTCATTTTTGCATACATATAGAAACCTATAATTATTGAGTTAATGTGGAATTACAAATAACATCTGTCACAATACTCAATGCCATAAAATTGCAAATGCAAAAAACACACACTTTTTTTCACCAATAATTTCTTACGAGCTTTTTTAAGGCCATCCCACTATCATTTTAGATAATATTTTTTCCAGGAACCAAATTGGACAAAAATTTTATTTACTTCAAACAACTACATAAAAGTTGAAGGAATTCCGAAGAAGTCTTCGAACTTGTTGAGAAAAACGGAATCTAGCAAGACCAAAAAAAGCAAATACCCATTTGTCACCGAAAGTGGCGAAGTTGTGCGGACGAGTGCGGCCGGGGCAGTTAGCATGTATAGTTAACGAGCGAGTGCGCGCCAGTTCGCCAGTTGATAAAGTTCCCGAGGCAGCTTGTTAGCTGCTCGTAGTTTCGGCTATGAGCCTCACTAATAATGTGTTTAATTATGAATGTTTTCTGTGAATTACATTCGTGCTTGTGTCTTCTTCTTTTGTCTTGAACCCAGAAAAAGAAGCGTTATTTATTTAGATATTACACATCTACATTTTAAGGTGTTACAGTGTATAAAAGTAGTGTGGTACATGACTCTAACAGGGTGGTACATAGCCTTGGCAAAACAAACTTAACACTAATAGAATTGATCTTAAAACTAGTAATATCGCATGCATTCGATACGATATATACGAGCATTCCGTGAGTCATTTTATTTAACTTCCAAGAATTCGTTTACAGCGTAGTACGATTTTTTGATGAGATATTCCTTTAATTTAATCGGTGTTCGAATCTTATATTATATATTAAAATGAATCGATATAATGGATTATTTCCATACATTTTAATTTAGGGTGCGGTAAAATCAAAATATGTTGAAAATAATGAAATAAAATTATAATTTTAAATATTTTCAAACTTTATATAATTTTGATCTGATGAGCAAATGATAAAGAGTGAAATAGTCAATAGACAGTCATCAGACGGAGGGAGTTCCTCGCGTATCTTCTTATAATAATGATTCATAAATATATTATACATAGAACTGACTCCGAGATAAGTCAGACATCAGATAACAAAGGAATCGCAAGTATAATGACAATTAAATTTAACTTTAATTAAATAACACACTTCAAAAACTGAACCAAAAGCAGTCCCTATTGATTTTAATAGCTACAGAAGAAATCTATTTGTATAAATTATCAATATTACGTCATTGAAATAATTAAAACACCAATAACAAAAATAATACACTATATTGTACTCAGATAGTTACATAAAGAAAAATAAAACTTAAAAATTATAATACAATTGGTGAACTCATCGCTCAAAGCAATCTCTTCCAGGCAACCTTTGGATAGAGACCTAACATATACGAAGAATATGTGATAGGGAAGTTCGATGTGCATTACTGATATATAAAAATGATACCTGCGATTCCTTAATTTCTTAACTTCATATTTAAAACCAAGACACAAAACAAACAACTATTGCTTGCCACCAATTGGACTAAGAAATTGACAAATTTGCCGACAACTTAACGAGTCTTCTGGCTTTGTTTCACGGGATAATAAATTACACATTACATTAATTAGACATTTGAATTTTAGTAATTTGTATAATTGATTTTTTTGTTATTTATTATTTTTTGACATTTAAGATTTATGTTGACTTGACTTTTTTTATTTATCGTTTCAACAATTGTATTAATTAATGTTCTTATCAATAATGTTTCTGTATCTGTTTTGTTGATAACCAAATTATTGTTTGAAATTTTAAGAAAGACTTTTTTGGCATTTGGCTTGTAAGCGATTTGGATTTTCTGTAAGCTACAAGTATATTGATAAATAAATAAAATGCATCATACAAATATTTGTCTTGGGTGGGGATCAAACCAACGACTCTCGGCGCATAAGTTAGGCACACTACCGAATGCGCCATCAGGCCCAACGATTAAACCTTACGTATTTAAGACTTCCACCACTCTTTGCGTTATATCCACATGCCATCCATCCATTGGACTTTCAAAATTTATTTAAGATCCGTCGTGTACAACACCCGTTATTTATTGACGTTTAATTGAGTAAAGATATCTGAGAATCGAGCGGCCACTTTGCATCATTGAATCCGAACAGCAAATAATGGTTCGCATAATTCGCGATCACCAGAGGCGTGCAATAAAAGAGGCGCCGCCCGCGCCCAATCGCGCGGAAGAGATAGAGCGACCGCCCGCCGCAGCCACCCGCCCGCCGCAGCCACCCGCCCGCCCGACGAGCGCCTGCGCCGCCCGCGCCGCACCGGCTTCCCTCCCAAATTATCCGTAAACACTTATTTTTTAATTTGCTTTCGACATCGTCACCATCGCTATAACAGCCGTGAGGTGTATGAAAAGTAGAATAGTACCTAATTACAGGCGACTAAAGTAAGAGGTACAAATCAGCAGCAAGCAACTGGGCAGCAGCAGCCCAGCGCGGTAATTATGAGCAGAACTCCCTAGGCCCAGCAATGGACTTCCAATGGCTGACAAAATGACCATCACCATGCAGACAGAACGTCTAGATCCACTGCTAGACATAGGCCTTCCCAAGGACGAATTTTATTCATGATTATCGCCCTGGGCAGGCGTGATGGCAATCACAGGACATGAGTCTAGCGAGCGCAGAGCTTCGCGACTACTTAACGATCATCAACACCAGACTGTCATCATCCTAAAAAGAAATATAAGCCGCTGTGTGATTCTATTCACAACTCAATAATTTTAAAATATATAAATCTAAATACAGAACTGCAACACGATATATTATATATTTGTTTGTCGGAGTGTCTATAGTTTATCTGATCTCTCACCCTTTACAGTTTGCCCTTAAAACATGACAATGTTTGGAAAAGTGCTGGACTTCACTAAGTTCGCTGCATTGGTAGCGCGCTCACACCTATTTCTACCGACAAAAAGCAGTTCGCATTGCTATGTTCCGGCTCGAAGGGTGAGATAAGCATAGAAATGGGCCCGATGGCGCAGGTGGTAGTGATCCTATCCTGTGCTCCAAGGGTCGTAGGTTCGGTTCTCATCCAGTGCAAATATTTGTATGATGATATTTGTGTTTGTTTTGTGTCTGGATGTTAAATGTATTTAAATAATAGAATATTTGTGATTCTTCTCTTGTCTGATGTCCGTAACACACATGCTTAAAACGACTTATCGAGCTATCAGATCATTGTATGAGATGTTGTGGGAATTTGTAAGAATCTACCTCAGGTACTAAGGTAAAGACGGTATTATGATTAGAGATATTCCATCATTTAAAAAAAATAGGCATTGAACTCTATATAAATGAGTATGTAAAAATAAACGATAAGTTAATCCTCAAACCAAATTCTATAAAATAGCGTCTGACATTAAGCTGCAACTGTCATGAAATGATACAAAAGCAGTTTCGATTACATTTTGCAAATTCCTCTTCCAATTGCATTTTCCTAAATGTTTTAACAAAAAAGATTTATCGAGATCCACAGTTTGTAAGTGGCTACTTCCGAGATAAAGTTAAGAATGAACCATCTCTGACGTCTGCAAGCAGGTAAGAGGCACGCGAGGAATGCTTGTGGCTGGTTGTACTTGCTTCGGAAACACAAACGCTAAGTAATGTGGGTGGGGTTTGAGCATTGCAACACTTTTGCTACGAAGTATAATTTACTACTAACTATTCTCTACTCCACAGTTGTAATTTTTTTTAGGATATTGCTGCTTCGCTGTTTATTTTTATATACATTAAATATTTTATAATTGGTTAGATTTTCAGTTGACTATATATGAGGTGTACCCTTCATCTTTACCGTGAGAGTTTCCCTAAATCACTATAGGAATTAGACAGTTCTACAAATTATGTTAAACTTTAAATTCACTGCATTATAGTTTTTTGCTTTTTGATGTTAAATTATATCTACTTTTTGTCGTATATATATATATAAACTCTATAAATGAATAGTGTTGATTAGTGGACTGCCCCCAAACAAACGAGGCATACTCTTTGTATCAACCGTAAGTTTCACAGTTCATAGTAATCTATGATGTGAATTAAATTCTATAAATATCTTCCAAGTAATGTTATATTCAATCAGTAACAAGCCCATAGTATATAAGTTGCAAATTAAAAATACTATGTAACAAAATTATAACCAAAAACAAAGTCGAGCACTCTAAATATTTTAGTTCGTAACACAAGAGCTGTAACTTCCCCATCCGTTTTTAGAACAGCATCGCCTACCCCAGTCACCAACCCCTCAACACACCCTACTTCAGTTACCAAGTAATTCTAGAGACGGACATAAAGTGTCCGCCTCGGAGCCCGTCGAACCTACGCCCGCGTGTCCCTGGAGAAATCACACCAACAGTATCCGCAGCCTTTCCTGAAATTACTACGACGTCTCTGTTAGTGCCGGCTGTCGCTGACGAATGCCTAGCGACGGACGGACGGATGAATCGTTAGCATAGACGTTTGAAACTAATTAAATGTTTAATGCTATATATATATATATATATAATATCTATGTAAAATTATTAACACGACCATTTCTCGTTTTGCCAATTTTTTTCACTTTTTTCCTTCTGGCGAATTGCGGCAAAAACTTTAAAACTTAGAGCGTAAAATTCTAGCCTTGAAGTAGATTGTACTAGAATACCTAATAAAATATCTTATCAGGTGAAAACATGTAGAAATAGTATATAGTTATTTAGAAGTACATAAGTTGAATAAAAGGTTTAAGTGTTTTATTTTTATAAAAACCAATAATCAAGTTTCATATTTGGCAAACTAGTTCACACTGACCATCATTTAATATTAATATTACAAATATAAAATATGCACATGTTTGGTTTACTTTCATAAATCAGATAATCAATTTTGTTTAAATTTCCGCATCAGGATAAAACGAATTCTAAGCTGAAAAAACTACAGTCGTAAGAACATAAAAATAATCTAATATTCAATATTATTACAGTAGGAACAACCTCTAAATATAGATGTACTCAAAGCACATAAAGGTTTCATTTATGTTATCAACTGCCAGAAGCTTTCACTGAGAGACACGTATAAATGTTATTACTTATTACTAAGAGGCGTCCATTTAGTGTCCAAAATTGCAGATTAAATAAACCGCGTGTTGGGCCGTTTAAAATTAGTAAAATTCGTAATGAACGCGTAAATGTCAGATAATATCAGATTTATGATTGCAACAAACATATCCATCCGATTTCACCCGCAGTGAGCGTGGTCAACAGGTCCGATCGGCAGCCGACGGTGTTCTCCACCGAGCCACCGCGGTGTTAGTGGGTGATAAGAAAAGCAAGCGTTACCTGCTGTGCCGCGGTGTCGAAGTTGGCGAGCAGTGCCGCGGAGGTCTGCTGCGACGAGCGGCGGCGGCCCGACGCGCGCCCGCTCCACTCTACAACAATAAACAACTACGTAAACATCATCACATTGTAAACATTACGCACACATTTTCAGCGGTAACTGTGCCTGTTGTTCTTAGGGAGAACAGCGAACATGCAACGGTTGATAAGATGATGATGATGATAAAAAAGCGTACGACTGGCTGTTCATATAAATGCTGTTAAAATGAGAGCACTTCAAAGTATGTTTGGTGTAAGTATGAGAAATGGATTCAGGAATAGTGTGATAAGAGATCGATGTGGTGTAAAAGATGGTGTTGTGACAACAATAGAGAAAGGAATGTTGAGGTAGTTTGGACTTGTAAAAATGATGGATGAAAGTAGCACAAATATGTAGAGCGGAAGTGATTGAAGAGTTGGTAAAGAACGACCGAGGCGAACATATCTCAACCAGGTTAAAGAGGTATTAAAGAAAGGCTAGGTCAGAAGTACCAAGAATAAACGAGCGTATGTGAAGGGATTAGGATGCGAGTAACGGAAGCAAGAGAGGTATGTCAAGATCGAACAAGTGGAGATCCATAGTCTTTGTCTTCAACGATGGGACACAGGCATGATGACAAATTTTTGTTTTTATTGTTCATTGCACTCGTACCTACTGGCTCGTGTTGCGTTGATGTACCTAATTAATAAAGAATATCTTACCTACGTAAATAATAAAATTAGCCGAGTAAAATTATATTACTTGAACCACCAGCTCTGAGACGGTGGTGTTTAATCGCCGACGCCGGCTAAGGTTCCAATAATACTGCCCCGGAGATGCGGGGTCTTTATCGCCGCCCGCTTTTCCCGCAGGTTCGTTCCTGGTCGCTCGCGAATTAAACTAACTATAAGCTTAGTTTTAAGACCATCTGACGTCGGCGGAGTATTTATAGGTACGTCTAGTTTAATTACTATATGTTAGATTCCGTTCTCTGAAGCATTTTCTATTTTTATGACACATATACGTTTCATGCCCTACAGAGCCAAGAAACTTCCTGCTGTCTGCCTGTATGCTTAGATCTTTAAAACTACGAATACAATTTTAATGCGGTTTTTTTAATCATTATGTCGGAAACCCTCTGGGTGGGGATCACCCTGTGTATTTTAGCTATACTGTTTTAAATGGATATACCGCCACCTGTCGGTTCTGGTACCTTAGTTGCCTGTTACGATACCTGATACAGGGGAGATAATATTCTAGTCTGCCGGTACCCCAAGGCCATTTTTTTAGATATAAAAGTGTTCCTGTATAATTCATGTATAATATAGAAGAGAAACACTAAAAATAACCTCGGAGCAATTATGCTAGCGGAAATTTTGCCGGCTGACATTAAGTCTGCCATTTGTACATTTTATCACAAAATTTAATAAAACGTCACATACATATTAACCGCACACTCGTCTACCCAAACAACAAATGGAACGAAAGTGTGCGTCCGGAGTCGGGAGTGACAGTGGATCACGCAGCCGCGTCACTCCAGGTAAGTGAGGCTATATCCGCAGGCGCCGGTCACCGGAACCGAACGCAAATTAAAGGTAGTTTGTCGTCAAGCGCGAACCGCATTTTCAATAACTCTGAATAAACAACTGGCTTGAAGGGCGACAGGGGCAGGGAGTGACTGTGCAACATGACATAATATTTTTTAGTCCTAGGTTCGACAACGATTGCTGAACATTACCGCGTCACATTGTAATCGCAGCATTTTTAATCGTTTATGTTGTTCCATCGTCTTTCTATACTTTGGTTTTCACAAAATAGGTGCGTATTATATGTTCTTTTTAATATTGTATACTAACCTAGTCGCGAATCTGTACGCATAGACAAAACGGGCCCGATGGCGCCAAGGGTCGTGGGTTCGATCCCCACTTAGATTAAGTATTTATATGATGATATTTGTGTTTGTTCTGTGTCTGGGTGTTAAATATATGTATTTAAGTAGGATAATTGTAACTCCTCTGTTGTCTAGCTTTCGGTCGATGTTGTGGGAATTTATTATTTATTATTACTATAGTCAGAGCCAAAAAAGTCTGTATTCTTTTCTAATGTTTAATGTATTTATATATTAACTTAGAAATGTTTTTTTTTATCTGAGGTGGCGTTCATCTTCTACACTCTTCTACTACGAACCCATTACTTTTTAATAGACTTATCAGCAATTTTATCATTTTAAGTAATTTATATGGCAGAACAAGGTTTATCGGGTCAGGTATACATATGTAAAATATATTTTTCTTAGTTAAAATTTTCCCGCGCAGTCGCGCGTCTAATGTCATTCAATTTTATTTGTGGTAAAATAATTATAACCTAAAAACGTCACATTGTCATAATCTGAGAAATTACTCTACTGAGAAATTAAATGTCGTTTCTTTTCTTACAGGTATGTAAGGTATTATTACCACTTGTTTAATTGTTTGTTAGGTAGCGTACATTTAAAATAACGAAATAAATCTTTTCTTACAGAGAAACTCAATTGTGCTTGATTGACTGTGTCGTCCAAATTACACATTGGATAACATAATATTATATTATACATATGCAAAATAAGTTCATCATTTAAATCGTGAATGCATAATGGGAAAACAGAAACATTTTCGCATTTACATATGTAAGATGCGTATAGATTACACACATTTAAAATCAATTTAAGCAAATTAAAAGTTAGAACTAAGCAGTATTTATAGCCCTTGGTTCTTGCAGGTTTGTGCGTGGCGGATGTAACCGCGGTACAAGTTAAGCGCTCTATCTGTCATGTTAATTAGTGCCGCCGGTGGACGCCGGCCTGTATCGCCGGCAACACCCCTCAATATCCGCCCGACTACTGACAGGCAGACACGACCTTTATGTACCTACACTACTTATTTTTGTTTTACTGAGAACTGATAGTACACGTGATTAACCTCAAGGCCGTGAGGTTCTGGCAGACTAGAATAGTACCTCCCCCTGTACCAGGGGTCGTATGAGGCGACTGAGGTACCGAAACCACCATCCACCACCGTTTCATTCCACGAAAACATTGATATTATTTTTTTGTCTCGGATATTTAGCAATAATCATAAATTTTGACACACAACCATTCACCCTATTTTTTGCATCGGGCTACTTTTACACCTTGGGTTATTTTTTAAAATATCCAATGCAAACAAACACGCAATCACATCTTTTTTGTTTATGATATAAGTACCTATAGATTAAAAACATCCGCCACAAATATTTAAAATGTATAAATCCCATTTTAATCATTGTAGAAACAAAATAGCTGCATTATTCCCAAAACCAAAGCGACCGTACTTGTCCAATTCAAACTACATTATATTCGTTCAAATGAACTAAGCATACCGGTACTACAAGTAGACCGTCAATTACAGCCCGGCGCCGGGCGGCTGCGGCGGTAAACCGATTACGTTCTTAGACCCGCTGGAGCCCTGCACAATTTTCAGATACGCTGCCTACACAACCCACTCCTTGCATTCTACGCTGCCGCCTTCGTGTTCTACATCAGAATAAAAATAATTAACAAGCTCTGCCCAAAGCCTTATTTGGTACAACCAAACAAAGTTTACAACCTAACCTTAACACACTACTTTCAGTTTTCACCAATAAATGGGTGGATGAACCTGTACTGAAATGCCCTAAGTTTTTTATTACAATCAGAATATACTGGGAGTTACGTAGCCTCGTGCAAGCGTTAGTTGGTAGATCGAGGACGAGATTTACTAATGTAAATTGCCATTCGTTGCATGTATTTGTACTAAAATCTATAAATTAAATACCTTAAGTCATGAGATACCGAATAGAAAAGTACCTCCCCCTGTACCAGGTGTTGTAAGAGGCGACTGAGGTACCAAAACCGACAGATATGGATATATCCATCCGCAATAGTATAGCTCAAATGCACAGGGCGAAAATGGGCAGCAGCATCTACGTTGCGAAAGCTGCTCTCTGCACTTACCGACACGCTGGCCCGGCGTGGAAAATATTGGCGAAATTCCCACTTTTTGGGGAGGCCTATGTTTTACAGCGGACTTCCAATGGCTGATATGATAATGATGATAATTAATTACATTAAGTTACCAACCAAGCGAGTCATATCACACTTTTAAACGATTTATATATATAAAAAGGGATGAAAGTTTTAAACCAGCCTCGTGTTTATCAATCTCGTTGAATATTCCTAATTAATGAACAGAATCTTAATCCCCGACAACCGGCCTCAGCTTGCTTAGCGCGTCGAGCGAAAACGTTTGAAAGGCGTAATGAGCTCAGATCGGATCGTCACAGCCGAGATTGGCGCCATTGTTCTCGAGCGGCGGTTATCTCGTTAATTCCACTCGCTTTGGTGCGAGCAGTTCAGTCTACACTTGTACAGACAACATTTTAAAGTCTTCAAGTCCATAATCTTCGAATATTAATCTATTCAATTTCTAAGAGCTCGAAAATAATTGCTTTCGTGCGGTTAATGAAAGCTACTCCAAGAATACAAGGAAGCATATATAGATTGTCAGATAACCGCTAATACCATTTTTTTGGACCATATCGACATACAGGGATACAGTCCGTATGATAGCAAGCGTCACTGCAGCCTCTAGACGCTCGTAATATCTCAAAGATATCACTATCGCGTTGCCAACCTCGGGCCTTGAGAATATTATGCCACATTACCCAGTAAATTCACTGCCTCTCGCACCATTCAGACCGGAACACAGCAACGCTAATAAAAATAGGTAGGAGTGAGCTATTAATGCAGTCGACCTTTTGTATGAGTCTTTATACAATGATCCTTCTGTAAAATGCCTGGGAGCACTGGCACTTTACACTAATACAGCTGCAGAATATCCACCCTCGACCCGACCGTATGGTTTGCCCACCATGGTAGTGTCTAGACGTTTTAACCAATAATTGATTGCCTCTCGAAAAAATTACTGTCCCAACAGCTATCACTTTCATTTAGTTTAGTACCCATGAAAAACTTTAAAATGATCAGTCAGTTGCCGACGCGAACTATGTATAATATTCCAACCAATATTTTCGGTTCTGTAAAAAACGCGACAGAAGCTGACAGACAATTAGACTTTCTAACACGTGGTCTAGATAAACATCACTGGTCGGACGTGTTTGTAAACTGAATGCAATTCACCACAGGTTCATTGCGCGATCCCCCAGAAAACAGCTTCGATGAAAACCTGATGATGATCAAGATCACCTTAATCGGGTTGAAAGAATCTCCGTCGTCGACGGTGCTCACTAAGCCGTTGCCATCAAACTAAACAGCTGGGTCGTTTTGATAACTAGTGCGGAAACTCAGATTGTGGTTCATCTGGTAAAATTTTCATAGCTTAAGTTAAATTTATTTTCACATTTGGTTCACAGAGTCGTCGGTCAGTATCTGTCTGAGGCACAAGATCCAGTAATAAAAAAGAGGCTCGCTGCCGGCTGCTGCGGCCCCCGGCCGGGACAAGCCCGCGCCGGGAGCGGCACCGGCCAACCCGACCTTCGTATGTCTCCATAACACACGACAGATTAACTTTATTTAAACTGGGTTTTTCAAAGTTGACGTATGTGATGTTTAAATCCTAGATCGCTTTGATTCTGGAACGATCGCTCAAGACTTCACAGACAATATACTTGAACCGCTTTCTTCAACATATAGTACAGTATTTATACGCTATATGTTCACTCCAGCCTATTCACCAACTATATGTTCACAGAACGCGTGATTTAGATTCCCCTTTAAAATGAATGCGAGGTCGATGAATCACGAATAATTACCCATTACATTTCTCACAACTCTGAGTCTAAACTCGGACGGCCGCGCGGCGCTCACACCCCCCGCGCTCGAACCCGGCTAGGACCGCCGGAGAATATCAGAGGTGAAAAGGGGCTATTCGAAAAACACGCCGCGCTATTGGGGGGTGAAATTGGGGGGTTATTCGGGTTATTCGATCGATCTTTATCTGACTGCTCACAGGTCGGAAATGGTCTGTCGTATTAAAGGCTTAGCTTCGGTGCCTTTTTGTGAGAATGCGGGTGTGATAAATACGAATGGGTTACACGTAGAAACCACTCAAGAACCTTTCTTGAGATATATAACTTTATTTAGTTTATATCTTTGGGTTTTATCGAGGGTTTTTCCTGAAATCCTATTTTCTGCCTATACATGATGTACCCTGCATCTACATTTGCCCACGGAGAAATGTGTTTTAAAGTATTGTTCACGGGATTTTTTTATGTGAAAGCGCGGGAACTAATCCATTAAGGCCAAAGATAATTATACAAACAAGGTAATCCCCGGTGGCGCAGCAATTGTTCCGGCGCAGTCCGGGAATACGTTTTATCCAAAAAATACAAGTGCGATGAGAATTTAATCCATTATTACACGTGGAGTGCATAACTCTGTGACGGAGATTTTGATGAAGTATTTATGTAGTACTAATAACTGTACTTGACGATGGCTAAAACTAAAGATCAACAACGCCTTCAGTGTCAATTTGAGTATTTATTTATTTAAATGTAAGCACTGACACGCACGTTTACGTATATGTACAATGCAATAAATAGAAGCATCGCTGGACACAATTACGTTAAACTATTTTGAATATTTTATATCTAAATATATAAAAGGATATGCTGACTGACTGAATGACTGACAAATAAGTGCAGAGCCTATGTTATAAGGGTTAGAAACTTGAAATTTTGCACCATAACGAAGGAATGCACTAAGAAAGGACTTTTGAAAATTCTTTTCGTAAAAGGGTAAACGGGAGAAAAGTTGGTGTGAAACTTTGCTGTTTTTGAAGTTATTCAAATGAAATTCAGTATAAAGGTTCATTAAAAGTCGTGAAACACGTGTTGAATATTTTTTCGAAAGTCATTGATTAAGCTGATAAAAGCGAGTACAAAGTTAAAATAAAAGTTGTACAGATTAACGCGGGTGAAACCGCGGGCCGCTCCTAGTAGCCGTAAATAGTTAGTAAAAAAATATATCAAGAGGGAAAAACTATGGGATTAGACGCGTCTGTTAAAATTCCGGTAACTTTAATACTTATACGTCGTCTGCTTTTCGGGAATAATGTCGGAGTTTTTAACGCGTAAGAAAGTTAAACAACCTTTTGACGGGCCCGATGGCGCAGATGGTAGTGATCCTATGTTGTGCGCCAAAGTTCGTGGGTTCGATTCCCACTCAGAGCAAATATTTATATGATGATATTTTTATTTGTTGTGTCTGGGTGTGTTTAAGTAGTATATTTGTGATTCCTCTGTTGACTGGAGTCGACAACGGCTTACCACGGAGTCAGGTCAATGCATGAGAAGTAGTGGAAATTAATTATTATTATTTGCGAGCTCGCAGTGAGCATAGTAGTGAGCTCCAGTCGGCTCGGTGCGCCGGCGCACACGCCTCATCGAAACTTCCCGTTTAAATTGTACAATTTTCGATGATTTACTTCTATAATGTTCACTTTAATTCGAAAAAACATATATTTATAATTTTGCCAGTCGCGAAACAAGGTGACAGCTATTCATCCAAAAACTAGATGGGCAAGTTGTTTAGTTGGACTCAGAACAAGAACAATAATTGACTACTGTTGAAAACTGCAGCAGAAGTGTTCGAATTAAATACATCAGTAACTAATAAATCTCATTTAAATCGTTCATCATTATCGTCATCGTTATTATATCATTATCACCATATCAACCGCAAAACGTCCACTGCTGGACATAGGCCTCTCCAAGTAATTTCCAATAGGACATTGAATAAATATTTACCTTTGCTAGCTTTCTAATAGAGTAATTAACAATGGCAACCCTACCACAAATAGCAACAATGGAAATACCCTAAAAAAGAGCTCAAATAAAGTTTCGATAGTACATGTCAGGTAGTTAAGTAAAGTTTGAAGCAGAATGGAAATTCCTGAGTGATTTTCAGTTTATAAATCCAGTTAAAGTTCCACTTTAGGGCCCGGCCGACGTTTGGGGACCTCCGCGCGGCAAACGAATTAATTATTTAGCACGATTTTAAGTGGCTATCGGCACTAGCCTAAACCTAACCTTGATTAATACATTTTTAACATAACTCCTCAATTAAGCAGGAATTTTGGCCATAATTGCCGCCCTGGGCAAGCGTGGTAATTGCAGAGCGTACCTTCGCGAGGATGCTGCTGCCCATCCCCGTCTCGTGCATTTGAGCTACGCTATTGCGGGTGGGTATAATACCGCCAACAGTCAGCTCCGGAGGTACTATTCTTCTCTGCAAACATCCTTTTTAATTTTTTAATTTATTTTCATTTTAGTTATTTTCAATACTCGTTAATTAATTTCAGATAAAATGTATATTTTACCATCCCTACTTAAGTCGCACTCATTCTTGTCCAGGCTTCTTCAACGAACAGCCCATCCTAATAAGAAAACTAGCTATCTGATGAACCAACAGTTGAATACATAAAATATACTACGAATGGAATGTGAGAATGTCGCACTTAAGCCCCACGAAAATTCCTAAGGGGCAAAAATAAAGTCGTCAAGAATTGTTATAAAAATTGTTTATGGGGTATATGGTAACTCCCCCCCTTCCTCATCCCCTTATCTGCCCCCTGCAGGGTAGCACTCCTCTAAGGAGCCGCGACGGGAATTCAAATTATGAATTTATCGGAATAAAATTTGTATAATTCAAAAGGGTGTCCTTAACGTGACGTTTCTGATATCGAGAAAGTATTTTAATATTGCAGAGAATACATCGAGTTTTGCAAATTGTAAAAGATTTTTAGAATTCTTGTTAGTAAGGATATTTTAAACAGCAGGCGCCCACGTCTTGGGTCACGAAAAGTCGTCATTTTACTAAAATTTTGTAAGAAAAATGAATTCACACAGTTCCCGGGGATTTCTATAAAAAAATCTATTCAATAACACACACAACGTACTGTTCTTGCCAGACTTTACGTCGAAATCGGGCGCACCTTCCGGAAATTAGCCGTTGTAAACAGACAGACAACCATACAATTTAATGTCTGTTTGTTAAAATGTTTACATCTATCGGACCCGGTGGCGCAGATGGTAGTGATCCTATCTTATTTACCAAGGGTTGTGGGTTCGATATTTATATGACAAATGTTTGTATTTTTTCTGTTTGGGTATATGCTTAAGTATTATATTTGAGAGTTTTCCATGTACATAATGTACATAATCCGTTGATGACCGTAACACAACACTCAAGTGCCTTAAACGACTTATCTCGGAGTCCAAGGTCAATGTATACGACGCTGAGTGAATTCATTATTATTATTAATGTGCATTCAATAACAGTACAACACTAGCAGCGCCCCGCGTGTTCACCCGCGTTAATTTGTAAAACAAACGTAGTATCATTTATGCTCCGCTGTTGTTAGTCCAAGCGTGATGTTATATAGTCTAAAGTAATCCTTGATAAATGGACTATCCATAAGTATGTTTTCCAAATTGGGCCAGCGTTTATGCGCTTAGCGCGTTTAAACAAACAAACAAACTCTTCAGCTTTATAATAGTATAGATTTATAATTTAATCATACCACAACAACTAAAAACTTTATACAAAGACAAAAGTATGTATTTCATGTCAAAACGTATCTTACCCGCACGTAGTATAAGGAAATTTAAAAAGCATTGGAAACTAGAAACTTTACAAAATCTATTTGTGCGAGAATACAACAAAAATAACAATATTTATGTACCGAGCGCAGTCGTTCTGTCTGTCTTCACATCCCACCAGGGATGCCGCTATTGCAACGGCGCTTTTCCAATTCTTCCGATTGGATAACGAAGCAATATTCACTACAGACTTTGACTTCACTAATAATATTTCGACATTATAGTAAATCCACGATTGCTGGGTGATCCTATTGCGTGCAAGACGTGCTATGAAACCAATTTCTCACACACTTATCAAATGGTAGGTAGGTATTTGATAAATAAATCAATACAAATCGGGCGAAGTGTTTGCCAATTTAGAGTTTAAAAAAGATGCTGAAATAGGGACAAAGTGTTTTTCCCGTTTGCATCCTGCACTGGACAGGTAAGCGACACTGCGTAGCGAACGCGTTATACGCGTAGGGTCCGGTAAAGAGTTAATAATCCACCATTTTGAATATATTTTATTCTCAATATCAGTTATTGCGCAGTATCTCTATATCTCAAGCAAGTTCAGATGCAACAAAGATAATAATAATATTAGCAAGCCGCCAGCATCACAAACATTTCAATAAGAACAAACAAACAAATGTGTATATACATATATAAATGTGTATATACATATAACAAACAAACAAATCTTATATGAGTTCACTGAACGTGTATTATCTACGAGCGGTATGTGTGCAAGCTAAAACAGAATGTAATAGTTTTACGTCACTGGTGAAAATAAACAAAATATCAATGTATTTTTTATTAATAGCCGAAGTGACAGTACGTGACTTGTATCCGATTCGAAGAGAGCTTCTCACAAATGTTTTACAAATACAAATAAAGTATTTCCTCCTAGAACGCTTAGCAGTGACGGGAGATCGACTGGCCTGCGACCCGCGATAAGGACCGCCCGCGCGGCCCCGACCTGTTGGCTCTATTCCTCCACTCCAGCTTTCAATCAGCCGCGGGAAATGAGCGCTGATATAGCAGGCCTTTTATATATTTATTAGAGAGTGATTTTTTAGAACTTTAAGTTGTCAACACTTTTTTAACTGGCGGCTATTTTGTCAGCTGTCTAGTGAATGATGTTAGTTTGGCAATTTAACATAAATAGACTGAGGCCCGAGCAACGCTGCCAAATTCGAAAATCATGGATCATGGATCTGAATACATCCATTTTATGGTCAAAATAATCGTCCATCAGAACTATTAATTAGATTAACTATAAAACGATTTCGCACCACATTTACTCTAAATGAAAATACGCGTCTACAGAGACGTCGTGCAGTGCGTACAGAAGTTGTTAGTGTACTGCTGTAAAGCGCATCGCAGAGGAAGACTGGAATCAGTCTATCCGCCATCGAGCACGGGAACTGGAGATGTGTCCAACCATTTAATGGAAAATTTTGCGGAGATGTCTGCGTGCTTACAAAATTCAACTCTTGCAAGAATTGAAGCCTCAATCTATCATTTAGCAAAGTTTAGATTCCGTGAATGAGCCGAATGAATGAAGCGATTTATATGTAGCGATGAAGTTCACTTTTGGTTGAATCTAATTGGTCAATAAACAAAACCGCCATATTTGATGTGATAATAATCCTCAAGAGTATATTGAGACATACTTTATGGTGAAATGATTGGGCCGTACTTCTTTAAAAACGATGCCGGCGAGAACATTAGTCATTAGCGATAGAGCGATGATTACAGACTTTTTCATATATCAATTGAACGACAATGATGTGCAGGAGTTGTGTTTTCAAGGTCGAAACAATTGACCACTTGGAGGACATTCGCTGCGTTGTTATTGTTGCAGAAAATTGGACCTCCGAACCTCCTTGGACAGTCGACTGACTGGCTGACTATGCCAGAAATCATGTTTATTTACCAGAAGATTGTCTATCGAATAAACTAAATTTCATATCAATAAAAATACACCTTTGCTTTTACCATTCAAAAATTCTAAATCTCTAAAAAATCTCTCCTTCCAAGCGTCTATGATATATTAAGACTGTCGAATGATTTTTTAACTATTTCCTTATGTTTCATATTCTATAACTGCTTTAACGTGCAGTTTATATAGCGTTAATATTTTTTTCCCTCGTTTTCAGGTGTCCTGTGTATTTTCTTACAATCTTTATCTCGTTCTTTCGGAAATGTACAACAATGTATGTATGTATGAACCGGCAGAGTAGAATAATACCTCCCCCTGTACCAGGAGTCGTTAGAGGCGTCTGAGGTACCGGAAACGACATTTGGCGGTTTATCCACCCAAAGCAGTATAGCTCAAATGCAACAGGGCGGGGATGGGCAACAGCATTCCCGTCGCAAAAGTACGCGCTACGATTAGCAGCACGAGTACTCAACGCGGAAATTACAGGCAAATTCACCGCGACATGATTCTTGGGGACGCCTGTGTCCAGTAGGGGACGTTATACGGCTACTGTGTCTATTATTTTGTCAAAATGTATGGACGATACGACAAAGATATATCTAATGTATTTAAACTCAAGTTTAATTATAAAAAGGTTTGCTGGATACTATTACAAGTCCGCTTGTCCGCGTTGATTACTGCGGTAGCACACACTCCCCACGGAGAACTGATACCGGTTTCAAGCGAATTCCTAGACGGGACACGAAACCTACGTCGAAGATTCTCAAACTGTTTGTTACTAGAACTTGTTAGAACAAGAAATAACTACCATATACAAAGAGCTTACAATGAATGTGACCGTCTTCAGTAATCCGTTGAAAGAGTTTGTTGAACTCCCGCATGCCTTTTATTTGAATAGACCTCTTAATACACGCACCACAATTACAATCTATACAGATTGTTATGTTTTCTCTGTAATAATAAATGTTTGTGATAATCAGATAGTGCATTTCTCTTTCTTTATTACCTACGTCGACAAACAAATTTACGGTCCGCATGTTAGTAAGCGTCACTGCAGCCTCACAAGATATTACTAACGCCTAACTAACCTTGTCACTTGAGGATATTATGCCGCATTACCCAGTAAACTCACTGCCTCTCTCACCCTTCAGACCGGAACACCACAATGCGGACACTGATATCTGGCGATAGTAATAGGTGAAAGCGATCTACCAATGCAGACGACCTTTTTTACTTTTGTATGAGGTCTACTGATGTAATATTTAAATAAGATTAATTAGGTAGGAAACTAGACGATTCCTAAGATTTTGTTTGCTGTATTGATTTACGAAGAATATTGGAGGAAATTTAAAAGTAGTAACGTCCGCGATTTAGTGTATAGTATCCAAGATTGGGAATGTCTGTCCAATGCGATTATCCAACAGCGCCGTTAGTCCGGCCCGGCTGGGCCGGAGCCGGCGGTCCGGGCGGCGTCGCCGGCAACACGGTGAATTAACGGGACTATTAGGGGACGTCTCAGGTCGACTCCTGTTAACTCAACGTTTGAATTCCCGCCTCAACTCGCGCGCCCGCCCGCAGGCGCTTGTTTTGAGTTTAAACTTTATTGTTTTGAACAATAACACTTGGAATGTATAGTGTGTTTCTAAAATTATACCCTTGTTTTAATTTAATTCATTTATAAAACAGAGGCTTTCTTTGCAAAAATGTGTTATTCAAGCCAAATACAGATAACTCACAATTATATCCATATGTGCATTATGGCAAACACATTTTATAATTAAAAAGTGTAGCCCATCACTTTGGTTGTACAACTTTTGTACAATTTAACACGTGAAACGTTATATTATAAACAACCTGTTAATATATAAACCCAAGATGAGAAGCTGGGATCCCGTTTTCGGTGGCGCTGGCATTGACGTCCGAGTAGTCCAGCAAATGGTTCGTCCGAAGAGAAAGAAAAACCAATGGTGGCGTGGATGAACAAACAATATCTACCCTGGTATAGTTATAACGGTACGTCCTTACATACGACAGACAAAAACCCCCAAAGAACTTCCCAATAAAATCAATGTTGCCCACACTGGCACACTGGCAGGGACATCTCGCTGAAGGATTTTTAACAAACACACAACAGCGCGATAAGGGGACATTAAAGCAGCCGGTCACGCGCGTCTCGGGGGGCGGGGGGCGGGGGTGGGGGCGCTTGCCAGTGCGTGCTGCGGGATTGCATGGCTGACAAACAAGTGAGTGGCTCAATACTAATTTGATGACGATTTGTGGAGATCCTTTTAACAAAACAATACATCAAGCAACCAATAATTTTACTATGTGAGTAATGTCTAATATCACTTTTTTCTCCCTGGATGCAAGTCTATTTTTCCAAAAATATCTTAGTATTATTTGAGATGCAGCCAATCTTGAGAAGTTTTGAGACGCCAAAAGCTTTGAGTACCTCTGAAACCTACTTTGGGTTAATTTTCCTTCAATGTTTTGATATAATTTAACATAAATAACATAAAGCTAAGATCCTATAGAATTATTTATCTTTGGAAACCTCATTGTAATAATACGGCTAAATTAATAAAAACTCCTCCAATCTTGAATATTTGTGCGCAACTCTTGGATACGCAGAAAAGACATCGGATAACTTTAGGAAAACACTTCTAGGGGTAAATACACGCAGAAGTTGGAAAATACTAATAAATTTCAATTACGTTTACATATGAGAACATTTACTCGATCCAAAACCTTGTTTCATAGATACCGCACACCAGACAAGCCGCACACCGACTAGTGCGAGCGCTCAGAGCCAGCAAGCTGCCAACCGGTCGACTTAATAACTCATAATCAAATAAACAAATGATCACAAGCACCGATTAACGTTTCCCCCGAGTTGATGTCCATCGAAGCCATCTACCCCTAATCCTCTCTCCCTCCCTCCGGCCCGTTGCCTCCGTCCTCGTGCCCCGCCGCCGCCCCACTTTGTACTCGCATAGTTATCCAGGACAATTACCGGCGTGCTGTCCCCTCTGCGCTGCGTTAAAAGCATGTCGAGAGCGTAGCGAGATGTGGCATTTGTGTCCCGTATTATTTAGCAATTTATAGACGAAATTGCCCTGAATTGGGCAGGCTGTTGTGTGACGTGGACGTCCTACGGCTGGTGATAATGATGATTGGATAACTTTTTTGTTGGCCCCGATGGTGGTCTGATCTTATTTTATCCGCCAAAACAAAATTCCCACAACATCTCATACATAGACTTGACTCTGTGGTAAGTCGCTTAAGGCACTTGTATTACGGACGCTATACAACAGACAATTCACAAATACAATACATAAATACATATTTTTAACACCCAGACACAGGACAAACACAAATATCATCATATAAATATTTGCCCTGGGTGGGAATCAAACCCTTAGCGCATAAGATAGAATCACTACCATTTGAACCATTGGGCCCGTCGAAAGATGATGATGGTATTTGCATTTATTCTGTATCTAAGTGTTAAATATATGTATTTAAGTATTATATTTGTTATTCCTCTGATGTCTGGTACAGAGGGAGGTAGGATAGTTATATTCTGCCAGCACCTCATGACATTTTTATCGGGTCCCTGACCTCTCGATTGATGGCGCTGGAATTGACGTTGAAAAAAAAGACATTTGACTGACATGCTGCATAAACTTCACTGTTCAATTCCCAAAAGGGTTCTTCTATCTCAGTCGTCAATTAAATAATAAATATGATTTGTGTTTTCTGTAGATTACTAGTTTCCTGAAAATGTTATAGTCTGCATATTTTTGTAGGTGACACAAAACACAAATATTTCCTCTTTATAATACAGCTAAACCAGCGCACCAAGCAGTAGCATAAAGTAATATACGATCGCGACATCGCAGGATGTTCTTCGCGCGTCGCTTCTCTTGAAACCTGAAGGTATTATGTCACCTTTCACAATATACGATCGTTTTCACTGCCAATGAGATCGATGTCTCTACACAGGCGACCATTGTAAGGTTTCTTTCTGGTATGTAATGCTTCCATGATTAAATCTGTACTTTTGAAAGTTTTGTAAATTCTGGTTTGTAGACAAATCGTATGTGTTCACGAAATGTGAAACGGTAAAATGTATATTCGGCAAATTTCAGTACGTTTTTAATATCGTAAACCTTAGTCACGGAACCCTAAACACCGCAGGCTTTCAGCACTCCCCGCCCTAGCTTGCGCTGATTTAATTGACGACATGTCGGCATATGTCGGCGAATCATGTCGGCGTGTCGTGTCGGCCAATTTGTAGGTCGATCGTTCGTCTGATTGTTTGTACGCCGACATTCTAATTGAGAGAATAAACATATTTGACCTAATTTACTTTACATCGAAATATTTTTTAATGGTTTTATATGTGTGTGTGTGTGTGTGTATTAATTATATATGTGTTCATGTATGTAAGCGACTAAAAACATTTTTTATTGTTTCTGTGAATCTACAAAACAGCTGGACCGATTATGATAGCGTTTAACTGCTGATATTAAAATACGAATATGTCTATGAAAAATAATATTCAAAGAAATAATGTACAAAATTCGATTGAAATAAATAAATATGATAGAAAGGTTGGACAAACGCGTGTAGTACAAGAGATTAACTAATCCTCATAAAATTTAAGAATACTTAACTAATTTCAATAAGCTCACCCTTGACTAAGATTCAGCCGCATATGCTCGTAAATACACATGCTGTGAATGCTAAGAACAATGCGTCATGCGGTGAGCGATGCAAGTTCAGATCCCGGACCATTAGCTCGATATGTAACATTTCACCCAAATGAGCGAAGCGTGGTGGCAACCGCAGAGCGTCGCTGTGCGGCGGGAATGCTGCCTATCCCCGCCCTGTTACATTTGGGCTATACTGCTTCGGATGGATATACCGCTAACTATCGGTTCCGGACATACCTCAGATGCAAATGGTGGCAAATATTTTAGCTAGGTTTGGTTGTAAGTGGTACCTTCTTTGTTTTTGTTCGAATAACACAAAATATATAATACTTTTAGAACGAAATCTATATCATACTTCTAAATAGAAACTTGAGTTGTACGTGAGAAAATTCGCAAACAAAGAACGGATATAAACAACGCAAAGTCTTGACAAACTTCCACCCTTGCGGAATAATAGACGTTAATATCAACAACACGCTGGTACTTTCACAAAAGCCAAGAAGATGAGCGGTAGGATTTGCCTCTTACTCTTAGATTAGAAGAAATGTAGGCATCGAGCGTGCAATGGTTCTACCCGCGTTAAGTCGCGCCCATCCTACCACCTACTCTGTTCCCGTATTCCCGAAATAATACCTATAATTTCCGTAACATCGCGTCAGTTACGTCTAACAATACAATAAAGACAACAACGGAATTGTATCCAGCATTAAGAAAATTATATAACCTCAAAGAAAGGGGAGTAACAAATCCACCAAAATGGAACAATGTGAAGGTAAAGTCACCATCGTTTAAACCCAAACCGAATAAAAACTTTACCATTCACCATTTAGCAAGCGGAATCTTATCAAGGGTCGTGACGTCATCGCCCCTAATGGATCCACCAGGGCCCGGAACAAAACGTACAATCGAACCAATTTCAACTTTAACACGAGAGAACAAGCCCAAAACACACGCAGTGTCACAGACATGACGGCATAGATGCCATAATAAGGATTTTGACAAAGTAATTGGGCGAAAAGAATGAATATTTTTCGTTGTATGTTGTTAAATAAATTCTTTGCGCTTCACCTTTTGTATCACATGCCGTAATGCTATTATAAAGCGAGGGGTTATACTTCTAAGGCATTTGTTTACTGTATAACTCGTATCGTACTCCATCCGATAGGAGAAAAAAACATACTTTCATTACATTATTTACTTATTACCTGAATATTACATTTAAGCTGCCGTAACTTGAAGCCTTTTCAAATATATTGAAAACATAAATTCCAGCAATACATAACAAAACATTACCTAATAAAGTCAAACGTTCACCTTCGTGAAAAGCAAGTAAATCAGTGAACTTTCCCGCCATTAGGTGACGTCACGTAATGGCGCCCGCGGGAGCCAATATGGCGGCACGTGGTCGACATTACGCGCCTGTTATAAAGGTTACATTTGGCGGGAAATACCAAAGTTTTACCTTTTCCGAAAGTTCGTTCGTTTCTTTTACGAGAAAGGAAAATGGAATGAGAGTGCATAACACAAACTTATAATGGACCAGCTTTTTAATTCATTTTGCAATTAGCCATTAAGGTTAATCTTAGAGATATTTGCTATTATACGTGTGAGATAGTAGTGATAAGAGTTTGATGCCAACGTATACTATCATATTTAAAGGAAAACGTTCACAACATCCCTAATATTATTTATATTTCCTTTATAAACTAGTAAAACACAGAGGATCCAACATGACTCATTGCACTACTTTTAAACCCGGAAAAATTACCGGATTAAGGATCATTATCTAGATAGTACATAATAGCACGTTAATTCTTAAAGGGATAGCTTCTAACTAGAATGGAGATTGTGTAAGGTTAGTAACATTAAACGCGACGTTACCCGAAGTAACCCACTGCGCTGATGAACTAACTGTCTATTATATTAACAAGGAAAATAATCTTGCAATGTCAAATTTAATTTGACAGGCCCGATGGCGCAGATGAAAGTGAACCTGTCTTGAGCGCCAAAGACCTATATGATGATATTTATGTTTCCCTCTGTTGTCTGATGTCTGTAACACAATTTTTTTTCAGCGACCTATCACGGAATAGGGACTATCGATATGTGAGATATTGTGGAGATTTATTATCATAATGATGACAGTAAAAAAAAACATAACATTCTCAGCATAGTGTTCTGATGACAGAATTACCATTGTGTTATCGTACGACCAAATACTGTTAACAAGTATGGACATTTATCCCCCCCCCCCCCCCCTCTGCAGAAGCATAAATCCCCGGTGATTGACCGCGCAGTTTGACAGATAATCCCTGAAGGTGGCCATTGCACCGGCAAACCGGTAAGCAAATGGGATTAGAAAAGGATTGGTAGTATTTATGTAGTTGCCTGTATTAATGCCTTCATCAAGTGTTTATATATTGAACAAACTTCGATAAACGACTGTTCGCTGGGCTAAAGACTGAAATTAGGTTCTATCTAGTGCCACCACTCTTATGCATATTGAAGCGTTGTTACTTCGCTTTGTATTCGATAGAAGCACCTACGCAAATAAATAAGTCATACACGTACCATAGTGGCAGAATTTTATCTTCGATTAGGCAAAGGATCCGGCGTTAGCTAGATGACCAGGTGGAAGGAATAAAAAAAGGAATAAGGAACAAGAGAGAGATACAGCAACGAACACCTTAACAAAAACATAAAAGTATAGTTATCAAACTTTGTAAATAAACAAAAAAAATAAATATTATAATTATTAGTAGTTTCGTTGTGGAAGTTGCAAACCAAGGTGTCCGGGCAACTTGGTTTCAGAGGTGAGTAATTCTGGTGCGGTTGGATTTTGACCTCATAGGTCGTACATGGTTTTCAATGCACACGAAAATTAACACAAAGCGCCGTTTAGGTATATTTTGCCATATTTTTAAAGTTGATTAGTGATTGATTATGTTAACATGTTTAACAAGTATGTCAGTAATAACGCAACAGAGACGACACCCCACATCATAAAAACATCGCATTATCTTAGTCTTCCTTCCAACCACGATTATGTAATAAAAGGATTACACAGCAAACAATTATTGTTTCTCTGTGACCTTTGTAAAATTATTTTTGAATTCCGCAAATGCCGGTCAAGTATAACCGCAGCTTGGGTGACGCGGTTTTTAAATTGACTAATTAATAAATACCTAAGAATCTAAAAACAAAACAAAGCCGACATTTATGTCAGGTGTTATTTTTAACCATTAGCCAGCAATAGTACGGTTAATTTCAAGGCATGAATTCGGAAGTCACAATGTTAATAGTCCATTGCCGCCAACTGGCGAACGTGTAATTCTGCGAGGAACAAATTAAGAAAATATGTGTTGACTGTCACTCGTGTGCGGTGGGAGGGAACTCAGAACTGTTACTTTAAAACAAATTTAACTACGTATAATGAAGTCTGCGCAATTAACGTACCACGCATTGTGGAAGTTGTTGTCAGATTAGATTTAATAAATAAATTTCCACGACATCTTATACATTAACCTGATTCTGCGATAAGAAGCTTCAAGTACTTGTATTACGGACATCAGACAACAGAGGAGTCACAAATATACTATTTCAATACATATATTTAACACCCAGACACAGGACAATCATAAATTTTATCATATAAATATTTGCACTAGGTGGGGCTATTATCTGCGCCATCGGACCCGTCATTTGTCTCGGTAGTAGAACGTTAGGGACTCCTAAGTCTTAATAAATTTCTAAATATTTATTGATCACCAACAAGTCCACACAGATACGATTATAAATGACATTCAATAAATCACTAAAAGTGTAAGCCTAATTAAAGAGTGTTACTTGATCTTCCGGAAACCAACAGCAACTCGTCTCTACATAGCAACACAACAAGACATAATGCAAGAAATAATAAGTTCGAGCTCTTTAATCACTTCGTCGTGAAATACTATCCTTATTGTTGTGGTGGAGTAAATTAGGACTGGAAAATAAGCGCACGAGTAATGTTAAAGGGCCTCACTACCCCACAGCCGTGCGAAACTGCAAGGTCATTGTTACACATTTTGAGTAAGATTGACAGACCTTGGAATTCTTAGAGATTCACGAGACTCGATAAATTACAATCCACGCAGACATAGTCGCCGGTGGTTGTCTATCTATAATGCTACATTAAGCCGATAGGATCGCTATAGAACCGTACTCAAGAACAGCTTCTCAGAAATTGTAATGAACACTAATTCACTATATGAATACTCACGCTAAGTATTTAAAATATTGATCCACTGTTACAAGTATTATAATTAATAAATACATTTCAGAGCGAGTACCACGAAGGGTAATGTCAAAGTGACAAACCAATGCTTGAATCGTAGCTAGAAGATCCGCCTTGCTCTCTGTCAGAAAAAGTATACCTGCGCACGAAGCAGCCACTCGCGCTTACAACTGGCCAATCTATAACTGCTCAATATCCCTAAGTCGGTGAAATGAAACCAGATACGAAGGTGGGGCTGCCGCCTCAATAGCGGGCAGGGCGCGGCGCCCGGGGCTTGGCCGCGGGTTTATCCCTGACTAAGGGCTATATTAAAACTCTGTCGTCTGATGGAAGAACCTGGCTTGTACTTATGGAAATATCTTGATGAAGAAAATAGAGTGGGAAGTTATTTAGAAACTTTACTTTGAGATTTAAAAGGAATTGCCGTAAGCTACCAGCATAGTAGAATAGTACTTTTGTCTGGCGCCACCAGGTGTCATTAAAAAGCATCCCTGTCATAAAACCTCGCCCTGCGATCTTCCTTAGTGTTGATTAATTAAATTCAAATAATCATCAAAAGACATTTAAATATTCCGCTTAAGTAAAATTTAAGTTAATCCAAGTGTAACGCAAACGTATAACTTTAAGTGTTGGGCGAACTTCTTTGGCGAGTAGAAAAATATTTACCAAGAGACACCATCAAAGGGCGCCCTTGAACCGCGACTTATCCGCGTGTAATCCGCCAATTGCCGTCACTTCACCTCCGCTCCCACGTCCCTACCCCACGTCACCCCCTTCTCCCCCCCAATCTTCCATTCACTTGGTTATCCGATTACGTGTTATCCTACTATCTGCGGCTCCGGCGTCAAAACTTTTGATCAGACCCTCATATTGTGTTTTAGCTGCATACACACCTGCTACACTTGCCTCAACTCGGCTGAATGTGGACACGCCAGACACGTGTTAAGGTTTCCGCGAACCGAACTTTTCACAACGATAGCAACCACGTTCACATTTTTATGAAAGGATTATTGGTGTCCAGGTCAAAGCGGATAGTGGAGACACACGATGCGATATAACGTAAATGCATCCGGGGAAGTCAGGGCAAAATGCTTGTATATGTACGTGTGGGACATGAATGGTAGTGTGTCAAAACTCGGTCAATGCTTAACCTTTTTTTTTACCTTATAACTTAGATCCTGCTAATATATCATGGCAGCATCCGCACCATTTACATCACAGTCCACAACAACCCTTCATAATAACGATCTTAAAAAAAAAATAATACTCGACTATGGTATAGTAAAAAGAACTGCCACCACACCACAAATTATTATATTAGAAATCATGAGATGAGGTTTAAAAACAAGTTCAGTTCATACAAACTTTACCATTGATGTTGCTCTTGACAATGTACTAAAAAAGAGATATTTAATAGAACTAAAGATAGTGTAACATGTACACGAAGAAACAGAGCAGAAATCTAAAATGTATGTAACTGTATATACAGCTGTCCCGCAAAAACGATTCTCACTAAAAACTATCGCAGCCTTCGGTGCGCCGACTGAACTTATAAGAGTATATCGAAAGTACTTGTTCCTCTCAACCACCTAAGCGTCAGTCGCAATTAATCAAAGTGGCAGGTGACTCGCGGCTTAATACCGCCGCGCGCAGGCAGGCGCGTGTGCATATGCTTTAATATTATTGATTAACCAATAAGTTAATGCATTAAATTATGACGAAATACGACTACAAGCCGTTGATGTATCGGCGGAATTAAGTACCTCTTACTATTAACTCGTACTATGGGGGTACCCCCATAGTACGAGTTAATAGTAAGAGGCGGCATATCCATCCGAAACAGCGTAACTCAATTGCACGAATACGGTTTTCGTTTACTAATTTTGGGAAAAAATCCCCCTGTCTTGGGGAGGCCTGAGTCCAACAGTGGACTTCCAATAGCTGATGATACTATATATGCTGACTACTTCAAAACCGGTATCTCGTGAACTCTAAATCAAACTGCAGTGCACGTCAGCTATATCCGATATAGAGACGCCCCAACAGAACTCACTATGAACATATACTAATGTAAACATGTCTATATATATTCGACTACAACGCAAATTACTCCATAATAAATCTTTAAAATGTGTTTGAGCAATATTTATGATTTTAGTTGGCTGGAATCGGCTTACAATAATGTAATGTTCTGTATATATCAGTATAATAGATATAACCTGATGTAATGTAAGGTTTTGACCAAATAGCTGGTGGTGAATGTCAGAAATTCATGCTAACGGTAGTTCGGTTAGGAAACAGTTTAGTTTTGGTAGGAACTTACCGAAATACATTGACCTGAGTCCGTGTTAAATCGCTTAAATCACTTGTGTTACGGACGTCAGATAACAGAGGAATCACAAATATGCTACTTTAATACATATACTTAACACCCAGATACAGAACAAACATAACTATCATCACATAAGTATTCGGATCAAACCTACGGCCTTTGCCGCACAAGACAAGATCTCTACCATCTGCGCCATCTAGCAACAATTTAATGCAACCTAGCTTCTATGCAATATACTCTAAAACTGTAAAGATACCTGCGCGATATTGCCTCTGGTGTAGCCATTAATCTAGGCCGCAGGTGGCGCCCTCCGTTGGTGGCGACCGCCCGCGGCTGCCGGCGGGGGACGACGCTACTGTTCATTGTAGAATTTGTAAAACGTTGTAATTTGCAATATAACTTGCTCACCCAGAACATTCTCCATTTTACACCAATAATATTGTTCTAGAGGTTTATCAGAATGTCACTGGTACTTGAACTCATTTCTTTCGTAATAAAATAAAATGTCAGCAGGTCGACAAACAAGCATACAGTCTGCGTGATATCGTCACTGCAGCCTGCAGGCGCTTGCAACATCACAAGCATGTTCCTAACGCGTTGGAACAACGAGGATGATCTCGAAGATATTATGTCACATTACCCTGTAATTTATTGATTTCCAAAGCATATGAAAGTACATTTTATAGTCTTGCATATCTTATCTATATTAATTTAAAATATAACAAATGTCCACACTTCTCCGTTGATGGCAATCAAGTGTACACCTGCGAGAGATACAGTCACCGTTGCCTGGAGGCCCTCGCTGCAATGCCAGAACATCCATCCATACCACGGTACCCAGTAACTCCACTGTATCATGCACCCTTCAAACCAGTACAGAGCAGTGGATGTCAACGACTGAGGGTGAGAAACGTATGCAAATTAGGAAGATTTACATGAGGTAGACCTTTCACAAAGATCGTCTGCAATGTACACTGTTACTGTTGCTGTGATCCGGTAGGAAGGGAAGAGTGGCCGTGAAATTACTGGGTAAAGTGACATAGTATCTTCATTTCACAAGATTGGCGACACGCTTGTGAGCGTTTTGTCACGTTTACCAACAAGCGAACCGTATTCTTGTTTGCTGACTTCATTATGTAAAAGAAAAAAAATAGAGATTATGACACCTCACTCGTAAAGATGTAAATATGTGTTTTGTCAAAATAAAACTTAATGGTTATTTAATGACATTAGACGTGCGACTGCGCGGGAAAATTTAAACTAAGAAAAATATAATTTACATGTATATACATGGCCATTTTGAATAGGTTGTATTGATCAGACGCTGTTAGATTCCGTAGCTATGTAATACTTTATAGCTGCTACGAACATGTATTACGAACTCCACAGTATTGAACTACGAAAGGCTCCGACATAAAAAAGTTGACTTTTATACCTCTTATTATTTGTTATACATGGATCTAAGTTAAAATTATCACAAAAAACTGAGTTCGCGTACAAAATAAAAATGCTTTGTTTTGCATTCTCCGTACATTTGCAAGCGGCGACGAGCGCCAGTGGATCGCTTCCAAAAACGCCAACAGGCCATTCTGTACAACAAAAAGACTCTCCAGTGGTACCTGTGGTTGCGTTCAGATTTATTCACTTTAGTGAGCTGTTTTATAAAATACTGAATGCCAACACAAAAAATGTTCTCCCTGCTACATAAAAAATGTTTGGTAATGAAATAATATATAGATAACTTTAAGAATATAAAATTCCAACAAGGACATTTGGAAACTCGTCAAAGGTTCGCTTTTGCAGTACAAATGTGTATATAGCATCTTATGATATGCGTACGTATGCACTACAAGGTAATTATGGTAAATAAGTAAAAGGTTTTTGTACTGACTGCTTGCTAATAAAGTCAAAAACTATTAAAATTACAAATTAATAGTTTTTTTAGTTTTTAAAATTTCCATTCATCAATTATTTAAATCCATTTTAAATTCGTTTAAATATTTCGAAGAACCAAACATAATTTCGATTCCGACACTTGCCCAAAAAAGAATCAGAAAAATGATTTATGAAGAGATACGGGTTCAGAGCCAAAGAAATGAAATCCTATTAAAATCGGGAAACAGAATTAATAAGGGGGAAGCCTCGGCGGGAACTTTGCAACTTGATCGTGATTGATTGATTGAAGTCTCCCATAACACCACTACGGGCTGCTTCGTACTGCCTTTTAGCCAAGAATCCCTAACTATTAACGTTTTAAAATAATAAACAATAAAAGTCGCACAAAGAACATGTGTTCCGGACTTCAGACAACAGAGCGACTACAATATTATACATAAATAGATATTTAACACCTAGACACACACACACACATACACACAGAACAAATATAAATATCAACACTCAAACGTTTGTCCCGGCGGGGGATCGAAACCAAGACCTTTGGTGCATAAAGAAGGATCACTACCATCTGCGACATCGGGCCCCACATCAAAATAAAATACGGAGAGTGTAGTGTGAAATGCGTCAAAAAGTGACGTAAATCTAAACACGTCATCAAGAGGGCATGCACATGTAGTCGTTTCACGCGCCAACCGCTGTTTCTTCGAGAGAAACTTAAAGGGTGGACGGCCCTAATCGAATCAGAGCATACTTATTTCATACATCTATGGAAATAATTTCGTGTTCTATCCTACTCAGTAGATATTTACTGATAAGGTTCGACAGAGCTAACTAGATTCAAAAATCAGGTACTAGTGACACGGAATAAAAGTGAAATATTTAAAAAAGAGAGGAATCGTGTTGGGACAAAAAGTAGCGACATGAGGCCACACCGGTTCCAAACTGCGTTTGATAGTGTTTGTAACGCGCGGATGTCGCCGGTGATATGTTTCGTTGACTGTAGTACGCATGTTTCTACTTGACATACACTCAGAGTATATATATAGTAAATATTTGATTGCGAAATAATATGGTAACAATGTAAAACATATGACTAAATGGAAATTAAACATTTTGTTTTGTTATAAGCACGGCACTAAATGTCTGGGCCGAAAATGAAGGGAGATTCTTAAATAGCTCCGCGTTTACAAGATTGGAACGTTTTAAAAATTCACGTCACTCGAATCAAACCTGCGCAATAGACACAGAACCTTGTTGGACCAAACGTTAAATTAAGACCAGCTCAGATATATTCACACAGCGGGCGACTACGCTTACAATCATGCAGGAAACATCAACAACACGAACAATTTAATACGAGCTAACACAATTTACTATTTATTATTAATTTCTTTTTTATTATCTACAATATATTTTAAAAGTTTAGGAGTGCTTTTTGGATGTGTCCAGACCCCTAGCGTAAATCATTAAAGATGCAAATTTTAACTACAGAATGATAGTGGATTTAGTAGTTAACCAAATACAACGACAATAAAATACCATTCACCAGGGATCGTGAGGGTTGCGACTTGTACATTTTGCGACAAAAGACGACAATGTGCCCCTTCACAGGGCACAGCGTACCCCAGGTGCGCAGCCTGCGGGTGTCACACACCCCTGCTAAGACCGCAGTTCTTGTCATACGACTCTGTGTGATTTATGGGTCAAATAGTCTTATAATAATACTGATATCATTTCTTTTCTTTCAGGGTTTTTATATTCTTGTACAAGTAAAAAGGAATGATATTTGCAACAGTTTTAGAAGTAAAAGTATTCAAAATTATTCCATTTCACAACATTGTTAGCATAGAATGAATTGTGAAGCTTACAGTCTACAAAGAAATTCCGGCGACTGTCGAAGATTGACTGACTGGTTAGAAAATTCGTACTAGAACAACAATTTGGAGAATCCCCGCTTTGGAATCGATTTGCGTAATCCGAACAACGCGAACAGCCGGCGGCGGACGGCGGAGACAAGCCGCGCTGCAATGCTATAGTTTACCGAAACCTCATCGGGTACCGACGGTGGGGGAACGGAGGGTGAAAGCGAGGGGACCAATATCGACACTACAGGTTCCGGATTCCGATAAAAAAGTGGTAAGGAATTATGACATTTTACAGCGCGGACGCACGGTCACGTACGCACGCGTGCTACTTAGAAGATCCAAATTATTCTTAGCATAAGAAAAAACTGTAAGCGATGATATCGCGTATGGTTTGTCGTCCGACAGACAGACAGAGCTTGATGGCCCCGTGCACGGGTCCTTTAAGCATACCTCCATCCGTTATACGTGCGGTTCCCAAATGGCAATAGAAACGAATAATGGCTTACGTGCGAACAGAGCGAACCGAACTACGGAAATAGTACTGTGAGCAGGTTTAATGTTTCTTGTTTCTTATGAAAGTCTGACACCATATACACTTACTGTTTCAAACCTTTCAAAAGCACAATGAGATAGTTACAAAATAAAGTCAAAATAACTATGTCAAAATCAAGTAAAAATGGTAAGACAGAAACTTAAGGTTTAACTTAAGGTTAACTAAACTTCTTTTGGCGTTAGTAGGTATATATATATACACTACATATATCAAATCGGTATTCCCACTGTAAAGTCTTGCCCCCCCCCCCCCGTGTGCGTTCCTCAAAAACATGGCCGTCCCTAAGGCCGTCCCTAAGGCCGCACCTAACAGGCCTAACCAGTTAATTAAGCCTTAACGAACCCATCGATTGTCTCTAATTCAATTACCGCAGACATTCGCACCGCATCGCGCCGCTCCACACCGCGCGATACCCGCGCCCGATTAATAATTCATAAAATTCCCTCAGGATTTGCTCGTCCCTTCCTTGCCCCTTCGCCACGCGAACCTGGCCCTTGTTGATCAAACAATAAGACTCTCAGAAATATATGTCAATGTGGTTAATTAGAAAGGGAGGCTTAAAACATTGCAATGGTAACTCGATTGTAAGTATATATTTAGGATGCGGAGATAAAATTAACGCGAAACTTTGCGCATAAACAAACGTTATTATTGAGTTAGGGATACACATATCGCACACACATATCGCGGGAGGTCGCGGTCCTGGAACCTGGGATATGTGTGTGCGACAATCCTGTGGGTTCCACAGACATTAAATTTTTAACCGATTCGTAATAACTTACTGCTTACGCATTGTTAGGTAAAATAACTATTGTGAGTCATCATTGTTTTTACAAACATATTACATTAGAGTCGTATGTTACTTTTGTATTTTAATTGTATTTATTGTATACTTAAAAACTAAATTAAACCTAGACACATTAATTTAATCTTGACATACCAATCGAGATCTAAATTGATGATGGCCCCTGGTAAAAATCAACCAGCCGCTCACCCACCGACGAGTGGTCATTGTATCATCATACCAACCATTAGAAGCCCACTGCTGGACAAAGGCAGAGGCCTAAAGAGCCAAGAAAGGAGGTATTCTGCTCGTATTGCCGCGCTGGACAAGCGTGTTGGCTTGCATGCTTGCTTGCTCCTCTGCGGTATATCACAGCCATCTATTTTTTTGTAAGGAGTAATATAAACAACTTTATTTAGAAACGAATCAGGAACCGATAAACAAAAGAGAACCTTATACGATCACCATAAATATATAACCGGGGCGCTGGGTGCAGGCGCGTCTGTAATGTTATCATTCCATTTGACTAGATAAAACTGAGCCCTTCCCGCGCACGACTGTAAGTTAATCCTGTCAAACGAACACTATGATATGGCCCCTTCACGACAACTGTACAAACAAGCAACACGACAATTTGCAGACGCTCGCACCGCCATGATCACAGTGTGCTCGAGTGAAGTGCGCTGGCGGGCCGCACTCGTCGCCGCCGCTCACATATATACATACAAATATATGTACAAACGGATGGCGTTACTTAACAGAAAAAAACATAATCTAGTCTGTATTACACCGAAGTACAGTCGGCAAGTATTATTTAATAGACAGAACTATTTTAAAAGCACTTTGTCTAGACGGACACGATGGGTGGACACATCTTGTTTTATTCGTCCCCGACCCCGTCCCGCGACATCATGCTTTGGTCGGAGCATAGCAACTACACCAGTTTGAATGTATTGTGAGCAGAAATAATTAAGGAAAATGGCCATTCCCATACACGTATATATCACTGAGCTGTAACTGTAACAATTGGCTTATTAATTTCTACCTCCGACGATATACGTATCATAGACATTCTAGAGGTAGAGAGGTAGACCTCATATTAAGATCATCTGCATTGGTACCTCACTCTCATCTATTTCTACTTTCAAGCAACAGTGTTTGCATTGCTGTGTTCCGGTCCGCAGGGTGAGAGAGGCAGTAAAATGACCGTGTAATGTGACATAACACCATGAAGTCACAAGGTTGGCAACGCGTTGGTGATAATACGAGCGCGTGTGGGCTGCGGTGACTATTACTATCACGACCGTACGCGTGTTTGTCGACTTGGAGTAATAAACAAAACTGTGTTAAATATGACGCTAAATATTTGTGAGTATTTAATGATGTTTACATCTCTATTGATTTATTGATAAAAATTATGACAATTTTATAATAAATAAAAGATTCTTTTTTTTATTAAAAACATGGTAGTAATAATAACAAAACACAATAAAAAAAAGCTCATGTTACACTAATAAGATAGCAAGCAAACCATTAGCAATGACACAATACATATACCTACAATCAGCTACATTTTCTGAATAAATTCCTAAATGTATATACTGTTGTATAGCCATTCTTTGGTCTTTTTTTAATAAGAACCTGTTAAGCATTTTAATTGATTTGGCATCACGTTATATATTTTAACGCACATCGCAAAACAACTTTTACTATATTTACAAGTTTTGGGAATATATCATAAAACCAGTTTATATTTATCTCTGCGCACTCTAGGACTCGGTACTTTAACAAACAGAACCCTATGGTCATGGACAAACCGACAAACCTCATATAATTAAAACGATGTCAGGAGCAGCGGACCAAGGTTTTGAAATATATATTTGTAAGATTCTTTAAGCGAAATTCCACAAAAGGCTCTAATGCACTTTTTCTGTGCATTACGAGTAGAAGCTCTATTCCAATCTGTGCTATTACCTCATATCATTTAAAACATATCTTAACCCGGATTCTACGTATGCGCGTATGTGTAACATAAATTGCAGTTTCTTTATTACTTTTGTTACTTGACTTTAAGCATACACGAATTTGTTTATTTGCGATGAACAAACACGATATTTGCATCTAGGAATTGCTCTGTGGTTACTCCAAGGAATATCAATTTAGTAACTTGATCGATCTTAATAATATTTAATCTTAAGTTATATTTCTCATATTAAGATTGGTTAAGGTGCATAAATACTGATTTATATAGATTTATTTTTAAATTGTGTGTATTTATGTAAATTTCATTGGAACTTAATAAGGTATCTTTTTTCAGTCGACACAATTATTAAAATGTCATCTGCGTACATAATGCATTTATGATTCGTAATTTGAATGATAAAATTTGAGTACGATATAATTAAGACACCGATCTTATTTACACTACAATTACATGATAACGGTATCATAATTCTACATTTCTTTATCCACTGTACTAAATTGTTTATGGTTGGATAGGTGTGATAATAATCACTGAAGAATTATGCCTCTTGCACCTACGTATTCTTACATTTTTTAGAAGTAATTAATACGAAACATGGTCGAAATCCTACGACACTAGCTATTTTTGATTGAAAAGATACCATTTTAAATGATATCTAAGGATAAGTCAATATGTATGTAGTAGTAGTAATTATATGAATTATTATCATTTGAAATGGCATTAATTCATTGGAAAATAGCTAGTGTATATTATAGTCGATGAATTCGGACAGTAACAGTACAAAGAGCCCTTCGAGACGAAAGGACGACAGGTACCGTCCCCATACCTATTCAAATAATATATAAGTTGGGTCTGGATTTTCAGGAAAATACGTGTTTTAGATTCCGAAACGTGTAATGTATAAAAGATATTAAGGGAAGCAAAAAATCAACTCCGTGTTTTTGCATTGCAAAGTTAGCTCACATGTTATGTCACATTGTCGCGCAGCCCTTTGTCCCGCACCGCGAGTTTTCGTGAACTTGACTCGCTGGTTCTGACTCTCGACACTAATGACGCTCTTTTAACTTTTGAGACATTTCGCGAGGTCCGCCCAAACTGCCCCAGGGACGATCAATTCAAAAGACAACTTTCACGTTGTGTAACAGCCACCGTGTTGTGCCGCGGCACTGTCTGCGGTTTGTGTGACACTTTCAAGACTACTCCTGTTTGGTATATATATACATTTGACGTTCCCGATGGCGCAGATGGTCGTAATCCTATAGTAATAATCCTATAGTAATAAAGTAATAAAGGCCGTAGTTTCGATGCGGAAAATATTTTTTTTTGTTTCGTGTCTGGGTGTTATTTAAATGTATGTAAGTATTATACTTGTAATACTTCTGTAGTCTGATGTCCGTAATACAAGAGTTTTAAGCCACTTATCTCGGAGTCAGGTCAACGTTGGAGATGTTTGATTGAATTTATTTATTTACCTGCATAGATTATGCCGATTATGATTGTAATAAAATATTTTCATACATATCACAGAAATTAAATTTATCAATCCTTCACGGCCGATGGAGCCGCGGGGTTCTGGACTGTTCTGAACTGACTTATCGGCAAGTGCACCGTACAACATCCACCAACAAGGTGGTGGATAGATGATTCGTTAAAAACCGCAGGATCGTGAGGGATGCTGGCCGCATACAACCGGTTCTGTTTGTAATATCTCGAGGCAGTGATCATCTGATATGACAATAAAAATGGATTTCATTTTTAGGAATAACTTTTGGATTCGTTTTCAGATTTATTTGCGAATTACTATTCTATGCATAATAATTAGTAAGTATCCGGTGAATGTTGGTTTTATTAACACCTACTTATTATATTACAGTTTGATTTCGTTAGGAACTTTATAACATTTCTTATTTTGTTGAAATGTTTAGTTTCGGAGCTTACAGTTACTGTTGTCTACAGTTCACAGATATTGCAGCTTTATTTACGTAAGTATACGGACACCTGGACACGATAAACAGATCAATACCAAGACAGCTACAGCATTAGGCTCACGCCACATATTTAAGCATAAAACCTGTTTAGGAATAGATACACGAGTACAACACGGCAGGACTGCATTGCGGCGGACCGGCCGTCCGGCCCGTCCGGCCCGTCCGGACCCGCCTGCCCGTCCGGACATGTCCGGAAATTATTCCGTGCCGTCCGTACTCGAGTTAAATCGCGTCACGGCGCAATTACGGCGGGTTTAAGCCGACATTAGTGAAAAGATTTCGGACTGAATACCGAATGCTGTAAGTCTTAATGTAACTAATGTATGCTTTTCACGAAACAAACGCGCGTTATGGAATCAAAGGCGCTAATTCTCCCGATTTATATGCTCGCGGCAAAGGAAATAAACTTTGTTGATCTTTATATTTTATATTAACACAACATCTCACCAGACTCCAGGGTAAGTAGCTTAAAACACTTGTGTTACGGACATCAGATCATAGAGAAATCACAAATATAATTCTTAAATACATATTTTAACACCCAAACACAGAACGAAAACAAATATCATTATTTAAATATTTGTCCTGGATGGGATGGAACCCACGACCCTGGCCGCATAAGATAGAATCACTACCGTCTGCGCCATCGGGCCATTAGTAGTGGAGATACTCACAGATTCGCTAGCGTTGCGTTTTATCTCTAGCACAGTAATGGGGGTGAAATATATTCTTTACAACATTAACGTTTACTATAAATACTTGTAAGCACTCGCACATCTTTGTTGTTGAACACAAACGATATTGAAGGATTGTTTGTATACATTTAGTAACAGTCTGCAAGTCACGAATTAAATTTAACTTAAGTATGGAGTAGTCATTGGCACCACGAAGCAACCCTTAATTTAAAATGATGTATTTCTAAATGTGTTTCAGAAGTGGATGTCAAGTCCGAGCGCAGCGCCGTGTGGTTGGACAATGAAATATTCAGTAGAATAATTCAGCAACGTCATAACGGAATCAGTAATTAATTGCAGTAACGCGCGTAGCCCGCCTGCACCACATCGGGGGTGCGTGCACCCCACGACATGCTCGTGAGAGCTACGATTGTTTGAAACAATGTTAATTTGTTAAACTGAAGAATTCAGTTTTAACTCACTCAATATCTTATGGACACTGGACACTTAGACATGAACGAGCAACAATGGTTATGACATTGATGTTTGCCCGGGGTGGGGGTGGATTCCACTTTGGTGCACAAGATAGGGCACAACTGGATGTGCCATTGGGGCCGTCAAATGTTAATGAATTTAGTGTGCTTTTATAAAGGAAACTAATACTGCACTTTTCTGACCACAATTCTAATGGCACCGAGCCTCCGTGTGAGCTTTTTTAGTCGCTCTGACACTTAAGAGCACTTCTGAGGAACGAACCATGGGCACCTATGGAACCTTTAGGAAATTTGCGAAACAGATACAGGATGGAATAGGCACTACGGGGGCAGAAACCAGCGCCGCTGCACCACGCCCACCACGGCAGAACTTGTTGTGGGGCTCAATACTATCTTTCTGCAATTCATCGCCTTCCCAGAATGTATAACCTCACAGTTGGCAAATTGATATTTTCCATGACACCATTGACAAAATCGGAAGTGTGAAGGTACGTAGCATGATTTTTGATTAAATTGTCAACTGAATCTTTAATTATGTATAATTTGTACAATATAAATTAATATATGAGATGTATGTATAGTTCTACAATAGTATTGGTAACGCAAGAGGGATGAATGTACTTTAAAAAGGCTGTGTTTATATTTAAGGATATTGTAATTAAGTAAGGATTTAATATATAGCCTGTGAGTAAACCTGTATAAATAAATTATCGTGCACATTTGAGCGCGAATAAACACGGGCCAGCTAGCAATCTGTGGTGATCATACATCTCCTGATCTAACACTGCGGTTCTGTCGACACTCAGCTGACATGTTATGATCTCACTGGACGACGGGTTATCAGTAATACGTCTCTCATTTCATTCCCGAATTGATGGAGTATAAACCAAATATGAATTTGTAATGATCCGGCGGACCAGGCGGGACCGGACCGGACCGGCGCCGTCGATGCGACATTGACCGCCAATGTCGCATCGACGGGCTGCACTCCCGGCAGACATGTCTGCGCCTAGCACAAATTAATTACGTCGTTTCATTGAATTTCAAGGCAAATAAACATGTAAGGATTACGAGTTACTGTGCCCAAATAAGCTAAATGAAATGCGGTTACAAAAGGTTTAACGCTCGTCAATCAAACGCGAAAAGGACTTTTTGCCACAGGCGAGGTTATTTCAATATTTGATGTAAAAATTATCACCGTAATCTATGAGCGGGTAACTCACCCCTTATACGTAGTCGTAGGTGAACCTATCCGGGGGGTGTTTTACACTCGCAACTCCGGCGGACGAGCCGCGCGACCTTGACTACTGCGGTAGACGACTATACCTATACCGAGTGGCAGCCGCTGCCAAGTCGTTTAACTGCAATTACGCCCGCTTCACATACGGATACTATGAGCCGGATCGTGGTCGGAATGTGGCCGAACTGTGTATAATAATAAACGGTTTTAATTAAGTTCATTTAAATACAACATTTTCTGGGTTTGGGAATACACTCCGAGCTCATTTATGGTAACTAAGTTCTGACCATATTTTTTTCATATTATTTTGTAATAATTTTGTATTTACCTACTTAGCATTCACCATCATTACAGCCATTGGAAGTTCACTGCTGGAGATAGGACTTCTCAAGAAAGAAGGAATTTTGCCCAAGGTTGCCGCGCTGTTGGCAATCGCAGAGCGCAACTTTAGCAATAGGGATGCTGCTACCCATCCCCACCCTGTGCATTTGGGCTACACTGTCTCGGATGGATATACCGCCACCTGTCGGTTCTGGTACCTTGGTCGCCTCTTACAACACCTGGTACAGAGGGAGGTACACAGGATTACTGGTTTTTTTAACGATGAAGGCTTTACTTGTTTGCTTTACATGCCATGTCAGGCGCCGGTCCACTCACGTGCCCGCCGTAAACGGGCCGGCCGGCGCCGGCCAGCGGACACGTTACCGAGGAGAGGAGTCTCGTGAACGATAAATGCCAAACAAAACGATGCTCCCCTCCGCCACCGTCCCCCGCGCGTCCCTTACTGCTTTAAACATGACTCGTATGCCAGTATATGTTGTCGATAATTCTGTAACATTTTACATCACAATTATATTTAACCGTTGCAATGAAAAATAGGCTATACATACAACATAGGATGTGTTTTCTACTGTATTTCTCCCTTTATGTATCTGTCTAGTTGGTTCTGAGTATTGGGTACATTTTTGTCGTTACAGAATGTTGTTAATGAGAACGTCACGATGGTTGTACTGGCTGCTCAGCTAATGTAGACTATGTACTCTTGCAGGCTGTCAATTTTAAAATATGTTTGTCCATAAAAACTTAGGCGTGTTTAAGAAAATCTGTGATATATATAATGAATATCCTCGCATGTTGTAAACTTATTGAGATAAACCGACCTGGTGCGAAGAGCCAGGTGACTCTTGCAGTCCCGTAAGGTTCATCAGTATTATGGGTATGAAATCAAATAGTTGCCACGTAAGAAATACCATTGTTTTTTATTTGTTTATTTTTGACAAACCCAACTACTTTGTCGAGCTACTAAAAACTACTAAATTTGAGCTTAACATTCACGCAAAAACAGTCGCTTACTTAGGTTACTTACAGCTCCTTAGCCTTTATAATACTGCATAAATAATTTCAATCCGCCTTACAGAAGTGAATACTTTGAAACTATTGTACTGGCATTATTAGATTAAAATCGCCGTATCGCCCCCAAGTCGGGCGATACGGCGATCAGTACGTACAGCCGGCAACACAATCGACACGACACGCCGCCGCCGCGTTATTTGCGACTACTGTACCGCCGACTTACCTTTAATAAATATTGTTAATGTCCAATTACTTGTGATCGTAACTGATAGGCCTCTAACGGATGCCTGCTTTCTTATATCGTGTTACATTTTATACGTGGGAATATCTATCGACGAATCGCACGTGAAGGTTGTTGCATATACTAGTTGGAGCTACTGACTTTGCTTGTGTGGTATTGTGGAGCGTTACCGAAAACATCTAGTATCATTATCATTATCATCATATCAGGAAGTCAACTGTTAGACATAGGTCTCCACAAGATAGGGGAACTTTGTCAGCAGGCAAGCGTGTAGCAATCGCATTGTAATTTTCTCAACGAGGTTGTGTTGCCCATCCCCACCCTGTGAAGATAAGCTACACTATTTTGGATGGATATACCGCCATCTGTCGGTTCTGGTACCTTAGTCGCCTCTTCAGAAACCTGATACAGAGGGAGGTACTATTCTACACTGCCAGTACCCTACGGCAATAGTAAAAGTAATCTAGTATAAGTATATAAGTTTCTCAAGTCTCGTAATTTCTAATAGTGTAGTTTTTTTTATCAATTATCAGCTGTAATCGAAATTGTTGGACACATTTTAGTTTATTGAGTGTTTGTGTTTTGTGTTTGTGTCGGTGGGCTCTAACCTCTACCTGTGACTGCACGTGCAGCGGGGAGAAACGGACATTTACGTGCCTTCTGAAGCCGGAGATGCACGAGGTGATTAATTTCAGACCCCGCAACCGTTACAGAAACAGCTTAGCCTGACCATCTCCAGGCGCTGCAAAGCAGATTCAAAACAGAACTGTTATCTTATACTTATTCCCTTTCACTCAAATAAAACAAGCCTTAGCCAAGAATATTCCGGTGTAGGTATGTGAGGCTAAGCCCGCCAATTTAGTGATGCAGACGGGGCTCGAGCGCGTGTACGTCACGAAGTCTAGACGCCGTGAACCTAGAGCCAACCTCGGGCCGACTACTCGTGCGACTCGTAATGACAACACATAACGAGGCGCCGCGTGACCCTCCGCGGGCGATTTACTGTCACAGGTTAAAAGTCGAGATTAGGCGAACTACATTCTTAATAACACATTTAATAAAATCGTTCTCATGTACATAAGGTAGAACTCTTACAAAGGTCGTCTGCATTGGTACCTTACTTCACTTATTTCTACCACTAAATAGCAGTGTTCGCATCGCTGTGTTCCGGTCAGAGAGGTAATGAATTTACTGGGTAATGTGACATAACGTCTTCAAGTCGCAAGGTTGGTAACGCGTTAGTGATCCTTGTTATAGCCGAGCGTGTACAGGCTGCAGGGACACTTACTATCACGCGGACAGTACGTTTGTTTGTCGACCTAGTCTAATAAAAAAAGAGACATAAACAATATAAACTTTTGTAATGTTGATGTTGTTTCTCATAAACTTTTTAGAATTTTGGCCTGTATCTCTGAGCGTTTGTGCGCTATTTGAGATATCGCTAACCAGATCTGAATTAAATTTGCCACAGTAAAGGAATTAAGTCTAGAAGAACACAAGATGCTTTTCATCCCGGTGAAATCTCGTGACGTGAGATGTAGATTTTGTTTTTAGGGATGGAACAAATGTTCGACGTGATTGTTTGTCAGCACAAACTTCACGGGAACGTGATCGCGGGCCACGTGGTGTTTTTACATATTCGGAAGTTTAACATTGCTCTCGCAAAATGATTGCATGCAAAAGCAGTACATATTGTATTTACTAGTAAACTACGACTAACTAGGCTCTTACTTCGGCTGCCTGTGAATATAGAGTTTTAAGATGTAGATAGCGTATTAAAGTCAGACAGTGCTACAGTTGCACAGTTTATAACAAAGGATTATTATTCCACAGAACCTATAACATCCAACAGATTTAAACCACTAGCGATACCGCACGAGCGGCGATCGCATAAATCGCGCGGGCGCGAGCGTCACAGAGACAGCTCATTTCTTTCGCGCGAGCTGGCCTGCGAGCTGGCCCGCGCGCCGCCGCCGCCACGCTGGAGCTTCAGCGGACGTCGACAGGATATTAAACGTAACTTGGGTGAGGATGTATAAACAGACTTTTCTTTGGAAATATTGTATGTGGTCCTTAATTCTTATGCGTTCTTTCGTCTGCTGGTCTGAGTATCCTTTTCTATACAATTAAATCTCGTCAATCGTTAAATTTAAAAATTACAAAATGAGTAATGTGTAAGCTTATTCCTAAAGCATATTATAGTGTTAAAGATTATATTAATGGTAAAACTACCTGGGATTGAATTGCTTTAATCTAGCTTTAAGACAACGGTTTGTGAGCGCCGACGCCGGTAGTGTTTCCGTTAACACTAACTATTTAGAATTGATTGAACCTTTATCACCACTAGTTTTTCCTGTGGGTTCCTTTCTGGTGGCTAATGAAATGGCGTAATTTTAATGTTAGAATTAGGGTCATCAGTATTATGAATATAATGCAGTAAATATTCTGAATTAAAAGTGTTGTATTGATTATTTTTGTCCTACTTGGGCCTACTTGACTAAAGAATATTTTGATTTGTTTACCAACTGCACACCTACGAAATGCAATTTCAATTCTATGTTCGCCAGTTTAAACGGTCAAACCGGCAATTGCGTACTTAGGTACTATCCATCTTATGAAAGGAAAGTTTGCATAGAAATCCATATATAGAATAGAGATTTAGTACGAACACTGTATACCTACGTATTATTTGTGGATACCTATAATAAAAGTTTTGCATCTGGACGTGTTAAGTTCCAGCATCCGTCTTACAGAAAGCCGCACTCACTCTCATCTTGTTCTCTCCGGTAGAGGTCGACCGAGGCGAGTGCTCGAAGAAAATTAATATCACATAAAACGTCGGCAGAAAATGCTCACCAAGCGACATCAAACTATAGCCCATATCTAATCCGACCACATTTCGGTACTTTAAAGGAGACGCCGCGGCGGCCACCTTCGTAAATAATAAGGTAATAAGAGTCCCCGCGCCGCGCCTGCGCACGCAAGCCCTCCATACGGCTGCGCAAGGTGCCATAAAAATAAACTAACATACTTCTCGAGGGTGACTCGAGTGTTGGGGTTGCAGCTTAGATCTTGATTTTCTTATAGCAAAAAAAAGTGCTCTTGTGCGGATATCATTGAGTTTGGGAACCTTTATCGAACCTTCATTTTCTTGACGACCACAACCTTCCAATAGTACAACCACTGATTGAACAGTGATAAAATTTGCTACCTCATGTTCCATCTTCCAGCCAGGAAGACGCCGACCATTGGTTTTGTGTGTGCATTTTAAGTCGCAGCAAAACTAATGATATATGTATCATTGTAGCGAATAGTAGATATGTATTTGTAATCCAAACCTAAACCGATGCGAAAAGATTTTTGTTCTAACTTGAGATCTTTTCTTTTCTATGAGATATGAGACCTATGATAGTTCTCATCTAGATTATGTAATGGTTAGTTTGATAAAAAAACAGGACAAATTGACGACAGAAAGTGTATGAAACCCGTGCAAAGTTGTTTCCCATTATATGTTAATAGCACACATCAGTTCTCAATCAGCGTTCAAGGCCATTGATTGGCCCTAACGACAGAGGCCAATTTCACGCTTTTGTGCGGCGCTCGGAGCCCCGGCACAGCAGGCCTGCGCCCGCACAATCTCCCCCGCGCTAAATGATGTGATTTGTGAGCGGAGTCGTGATCATCGTTGCGGCAACGCGTCGCGACAATCAACGACATAACTGCTTATAACTCTACCGCATCTGATGGGAGATGTAATTGACCCACATTCTGTGACGTCAACAAGACACGATCCAGACTTGCATAATAAGCTTCCCTCGTACTGGCGTAATAAAGGGCTTCTGGTACATTTGTAATAAATATATATACAATTAATATTAACAATTAATTGTTAACCAGGAAGAAGGCGGCGATAAATGGACAGTAGAAATAATTTTTAACAAATATTACAAAATTTGCGTTACTTGTGTTAGACTTTTCAGGTAAAAGCAATTACATATTTATGTCCTTCACGATGAACAACTATCAGTTCAATAACTTCAATTGACATGTGCAAACTTAAAATATAAAGTACGTCATATAATGTCCGCACAACTTCGCGGAAAAAGCGATAGTTACGATGATACGAGAGACAGTCCGGCTTGACCGGGCAGCCGTTGGCCGGCGGCCGCGCCGCGGTAACACACGGCCCGACCAGTATCGCCCGGCACAGTGGAGGCGCGGGCCGGCGTTGCGCCCCACGTGGCCCGTGCGCGCGCCAAGCGTAATGCACAAACTATATAAATAATAATAAAAAATATTTAAGCTGATCGACATTGATAACATTCTGTATACTGCACAGCCGATGCTCATTTTGAAAGCTGGCCTTCACGAAGCTTTAACCCTTTACCCGTAAGATCCCAGGTTCAAGTTGAACGGTTGGTGATCATGTATGTTACTTTATGGTGTTATTTTAATACAATTCATTCCGTTTTTTTATCGTCTGCCACATAAGAATGCAATTAAAACTTTTATGGGTCACACGGGTAAACGCGCAATCAAATAACTACGAACACATGTCTGATCTATCACCGACCTTGCTTTTAGATCACTCAATACTTTAGTAATAAATATAAGAAAGACGATATTCCCACCGGAATGCAGTGACGACCGCTGATGACCAATGTTTGCGAACGCGCCACCTGGACTTCACCAGCATCCAGTCGCGATGAACGCAACTTTGTAGCCAGTATAAAAAGGCAGTCAGGTTTTATGGCCCTGTTCAAACTCTTCCTTTTAATAAACCAGTCCGGGAGAAGACGAGGTGAGGCAGTAAAAATAGTCGCACCTTCCCGGTTGCAAATTATGGTGAAGTTTTATTATCTCAACTTATGCGATAATGTTTTCCTTTGGTTAATTCCAGGCCGGCGTTATCTCACACGACATTCGCGTAAACATATAAAGTTCAAAACTTTGTTCAAAAACTTGTTGGCACGAGTGTGAGAGATATGGACATACAACAATACCAACCAAAAACTTGCTCACAATCTGGCACAAAGTGACATAAACACGAGACACTCGACCACAACACGACACTCGACACCGGTAGCGCGAGGGCGCGTGCGAGCCTCCCGCCCGCCCTGCGAACACTAACCCGCCTAAACGATAGCGAAATCAACCCCATCCTCCGTCCCTGTCTGCCGCTGAATTAACACTATCTCCGTCTCGCGATGACTTTTCCCAGGATGTTTTCAATGTGCCGCCGTTTCATTGACGCCCGATGTTTTCTCGCGGCTGCTTTGGATTTTTCTCGTTAGGGTTGAGCCGCCGTCGCCAGCACTCTTGGTGATTTACTCTGATCATGCGAAGGGGTGCGGGATTCTTTCTATTCATTCTTGACTTTTAATTTTATCTCTTTTCAGTTTCCTTTGAGTCGGCACCGTAATGTATCGCGCGATGCCAAATGAAAGATAAGCGCACGCGAGGAACCTTTTGAACACTGATAAATCAAATAATGGAGCGCAGAAAGAAATTTTGGAAGGAGTCTTAATTAAACACACTGTGAAAATGAGTGTCCTGTTATTTTGTTAACAGATTAGGAGCTACAGCAATATTTACATCAATTTTCATTAATGTATTTTCAACACCTTTTGACTAAATGGTGTTCATTTTAAATAACCGTCTCGCGCTCACGGCGAGTCGCACGCCGACTTACCAACCGGGCCGGCGGTAATCTGGTTGTGCCTGTTGATGCCTCCTTGGCAGCGCTTTCAGATAAAGATTTATTAGCTTAGCCAGACTAACAACAAACTGGCGAAGCATTCAAATCGACAGCTATCACGCAGTTTACAAACTTCAAAACCTAATTATATTTTCATACAGTTTTTCCAATGAACAGAGCGATCCCCGAAAAGTAAAGACTGATGAAAGAGAAAATTGTTTTGTGCAAACTGTCTGAAATATGAAGGTGACGAAACAAATGGCGTTTGTAATGACTGACCCATATCACAGATTTTATCAAATAGATGTCTAGTGTACACGCTAAAGGAATATAATGTTAGCAGGCATAGACTTGGGGTCAATCTTAGAAAACTTCACTGTAGTCGCGAGATGCGAAAGAAAACAACTTCGTATAAAAAACCAAGAAACTGTAACAGGAAAAATCTTAAGCGAGTAACACCCAGTAACAAGATGATACATCAAATAAGTGCAGGCGGGACAGCTCAAACCTTCTTAACAAACACCGGTGATAACATATCCGCGCATATTAACAAGACAGCGAGTGAACCTCTTGATGACGGTGCAATAATCGCGACCGTCGCATCGCACGCCGCGCCGCCGCCTCGGCTGTCGCGTCGCGCGTGATTTACGACGCAACGGCGCGAGACGCCGCCGGTTAGTTGACTCCACACCCGCACAGTACGGTGACACGTAGCATTCCTCGAGTTATGACCTAGCAGTTCAGCACACGCAGTCAAAAAACAGTGCGCAGTATATTTGCATGTTCCCCGTGTATTCGTGACGCAGGTAAATGGACTGTGCAGTTTTATATTCACCATCATACCCGGTTAAGTGAAAGTTACGGAGCAATTTTAACTTTGAATTAAAACAGTTTTTTACCGTCATTTTTCCTTCAGAACATGTGTAATGTATTTGATTTGATTCATACATTAAAACGGAATTAACTTGTCTTAAGACGCTTCAACAAATGTACGTCACAATCCACAAATCAATGTACACTTTGCTTTCGAAGCAATCAAATCTTTGAAAATCCAGCCTTACAATATATACTTTTCCCACCTTGACCATGCAGCAGTCTCGACTTAAAGACACCATTATTCCCAGCATTATCATTGCTATAATAGATGTCCCGGGTTGGTGGTATTTGTCAGGCGTTACCAGGGTGGGCAGCGGCGGGCAGGATTTATGCGTCGCGATCACAGCCCATCGCATGTCGGCGCCGTCACCCCGCCATTAACTAGGGCATTGATGTATTATCAATTAGTGGGATGATATTGTTTTTTTTTTGTGAAGGCATCCAAAATTGAAATTAACTATCTAGAATGTTATCAACTTAAAACCGGAAATGAAAAGGCGAAGCGGCGATTTAATGGCACTAGGTTACACAGACCAAATATATAATTACCAATTCCAAACAGACTACAACTTCCTGAGCCCTTCCACCTTATTATTGGTGTCGGGTAAACATAGAAGTAACTCTATACCAGAGAACCAGAGTGTGGCAGACACCACCTTAAGGAAAACTGGAACTTAATAGTACAAATGAATATGACTATATAAATATAAGACTCTCGACCGATAGCGCGACCTAGGTTTTCTCAAAAGTGCAACTCAGTAGACTAGACTCGTATACGGAACAGAACATATGATTTAGATCAAATTCTCCTCACTGACTTGGTTCTTCTGACTAGTCCAACAGCTTGGCTCATCATATCTTGTGTTTTCGGAGGTCGATCCCACCCAAGGCAAAATGTATAAAAGTAATGATAATTGTGATTCCTCTGTTGTCTGGCCACACCACAGAGTCAGTTTAATGTAGTAAGTTGTGGGAATTCATTTAGCTTAGATTAGCTTTCAAAAAGATATGGGAAAACTGCATGATCTCCCAAACGACTCAAGCTATGGTTGTCGACATAGAGCAGTCAATTCGTTAGCAAACTATGTGCACTAAATCGCTAGTATATAACGTATTTGTTTGCTCCATCTGAACAGATTAAATAATACAGTAGGTACGTCCTCGCGTGAGAGACGTTGCTGGCAGCGTCAGCCGGCAGCCTTCGACTTTGCGCATTTCGTAGTCACGTTAAAACAACTCATTAACAATGTTCTGACAAACCAATGCGTAATTACATGAATATTTCAATAAGCATTGTCATCAGCTGCCGGCAAATGAGCCACTTCTATTGTAAATCACTCACTTCTATTGTTCGCACGTGTTAGTTTAGTCGATCAAGACTATGTGGGTACATTGGTTGCACACACCGGCATACATGCTGCCTAAAATGGAACGTTTAATTTATATAGATAATTTTTGGAAGAGTTGTTACACTGTTTGTATTTATAACCCACCAAGGGTTGTCGAACCGACAGGCAACACGGCGGGCCGGCACCGCAGCTGCAGACGCTCGCGACATCGCCGGCACGATTGAAATTTGGCGCAAACATATAACTTGACGACGTCACGTAACATTACTCGGTAATGCGGCCACCGCTCGTTGCTTATTAACAGAACAGAATCAGAGGTGATAGTGACAATCTGATCCACACGTAATAATAATAAATTATCATCGTCATTAGGTCTTAGGTCGTCTAGGTCACTTTATAACCAAAAATTTAAATTGTTTGATTTATTGTTTTTGACGATTTTAAAGTGCTTGTAATAGGCCTCCTTGAATAAAGAGTATTTCTTATTTTATTTGAATTACTCTGAATTTCTCGTTGCGTAATTTATTAAACTAAATGATCCTCGTCACCAAATAAAATGTAATTCTTACCTAATCAAATGTTTGTCCTTCAAAAACAAATATTAACTGTCATTTCCTTGTACCATAAAGTAGGGTGTTGTGTGGCAATTTATCCGCCTCACACAATAGAGGTGCTACCGCCATTGAAGGACGCGAGGGGGCGGCGGTGCGTGGTAAGATTCAGGGAGGGCGGGGGGCGGGGGGGGCGCGATCTCGAGCTCCCCCCGGGGCGACACAGCGAGGTGGGGGGCTGGGCTATTTGTTTCTGATTATACAAGTTCAAGGTTCCCGGTGTCCAGACGTGCTTGAGCCGTTCGCCATTCATCTCACATTGAATTGTTTTAAAATATAAACGCTTAATTATTCCATGTTGTTAATGCGTGAACATGTGTATAGCTGTTTGTCGCGCGCATACACTAACTGGTTTTTGGATAGCTTAAAAACATGGGAACAACTTCTGTTTCCCGGAATACAAGCGTTCCCGAAGGTCGCGACATAAAGAAAGGCCACGCGGGTGAACTCGCACGAAGGCTAATTTATATAGATTCTGTTCCGTACCTCATGCTGTAGAAGTTGTGGATTTCATCACACAGGACAAATATTTATATAATAATATTGTGGTTGTATTGTTGAAGACAAAGACACAGGTCTGTTTCTTTAACAATATTGATTCCTCTGTTGTCTGATCTGTCCGTAACACAACGGCTTCAAGCGAGTTGCCGCGTTGTCGGGACAATATCCGAGATGTCGTGCGAATATTTATTTATGTATTTAAACACGCAACTTGATATATCCTGCAGTTCATTCCTCAATAAATAAATTAAATTTAAGTGTGGCATCAGTCAAATAACTACCTTTTTCTTTATTGGCTTATGAGTGAGCTTTTGAAGTGCTTGTTTGTATTTGCTTAACAGGATCATTAAATGGTATTTTGGGCAGAATGCTGAATTACAGGCAAATGACTATCAAGTGCGAAGTAGCGCCGGGCTGGAGACGTGCGAGGCGGCGAGGCGGCGAGGCGGCGAGGCATCGCCCGCGACACCTTTAATTAAACTCTGAATTTGTGTTAACGCGAAGGACCGCCACATGCACCACCAACGCAAATACTTATTTTTATTATAATTTGATAATTTTATTCCCGTTAATTTATTGACGATATATAATCTTTGCCGTGCGGTACATGCAGAGTAGAATGGTGCCTCCCTCTAGGTGTCGTAAGAGGCCACCAGAATCGATAGATGGCGGTATATACACCCGACACTGTAGATCAAAGCTCAGGACGGATATGGGCAGCATCCTCGTCGCGAACACACTTGCCCAGCGCGGCAATTATGGGCAAAATTACTCCTTTCTTGGTGAGGCCTATGCCCGCCCAGCAGTCGACTTTCAATGGCTGATATGTATACCATAGAAGCACCAATTTTGCGTTCAAATTCAAGATAAATGTTGTTGGTAGAGTTATTAAATAAACAAGCATAATAGCGTGGCGCGTGGAGCCTTAAACCACGTCCGCGCGCGCCGACCTCGCGCGCCGACGGCCCGAGATCTGGTGCTGGAAGTAAATATTGTTTTACTTCATTGTAACACAGTTTATTTCTAAAGGGATACCTGTGCCGCGCACGCCAGCGTACGCACTTCGGAGGACTGACTCTAGCAAAGCAAGGAACTATCGTATTTATCATATCACCACAATTCTTTATGAAAAAAATGTACTGAACTCCCACATTGAAATGAACTATACGACGTATTAGTTAATACAGAATTATTTGTACACATTCATAAAATATGAATTGTTATTGTACATAATATTCTATTGGTAAAAAAACAATATTGAGCTGCTTTCCGCGTTCAGTATTGGCTAGTTCCAGCTTAACGCGCTTCAGCACATCTAGGGCGCGGCGTGAGGGCGCAGCCCAAATTAAAGGGCGCGATTTATGCGCGCTACGAGCGCTGTGCCGCGTGAGAAATGCCGCTGCAACTAATGGCGGAGCAACGCTTCCTCAATGACTTGCCACTAAATCTTCAAAGAAAACCATTACTACAATGTATCTCTTGACTGCGGAACAAGTTTACCTGCAAGCGACGAAATTCCAGACAACTAGTTTCTAAACAATATATAACGTAAAAAGCAATTTTGTTCTCATATGTTTATCTCTACTAATCCCTACTAATATTATAAATGCGAAAGTAACTCTGTCTGTCCGTCTGTCTGTTACGCTTTTCGGCTTAAACCTCTAAACCGATTTTGATGAAATTTGGCACAGACAATCTTTAGACCCTGAGAAAGGACATAGGCTATTTTTTAATTCAAAGGGTTGTGAGGTGTCGAAAGGGGGATGAAAACTTGTACGGAAGTATCGCTATTTTCGGAGCTAGAAACTTGAAACTTATTTCTCAAGCCATTAATTCGATATAAATAAACATGAAATTCAAAGTTTATATAAGTTAAGGTAGAGAGGTATGGTACCCAAACAAAACTATTCCACGTGGACGAAGTCGCGGGCACAGCTAGTTAGTAATAAATTATATAATTTCATTTATTTTTATTTGGACTTGCGTTAAGAGAGATTGGGAACATCTCGTGTCCAATTTAAATAGAGAATATGGTTGAAAAATACCATGTATCTGGAATCCTATCATATAATTGATCAATAACCAAGGCCAATTTCACAGTACTGCCGACAAGAGACCTTAAGTACGCACCTACTACGTGGAATGGGAACGCGAACTTTTTCCTAGACTTTTTATTAGACTAGGTCGACAAACGAGCATACAATACGCGTGATAGTTAGTGTCGCAGCACCCTTTCCACGCTCGTAATGCCACAAGGATATCACTAATGCGTTGTCAACCTTGCGACTTAAAGATATTATATTAAATTACCCAGTTATTTCACTGCTTCTCTCACCCTTTAAACCGGAACACAATAATGCGAGCATTGCTATTTTATATGAATAAAGAATGTAGGTAGTTCTAGCAAATATTGAAAATATCTTGTCAATCTATAGAAATCCGTTCTATAGATAAACAGTGAAGTAACAAAAAATGTTAAAGTTAAATAAACGTTGTTTCAAATCCGTATACAAAGTAATTTTATTTTGAGTAGTGGATGTCAGACAATTTAGAAGTATATTTAGACGTCACTTATCTCCTGTGATGTAATGTTTTAAAACATATTTTTGAAAAATGCACCAAAATTTAAATATTTTCAAAGAAGCAAGCTCATTAAAAGGTCGTGATGTCACAGCGCTGTTCGGCACGTACCCTACATTTCATCACACGTTATAGCAACCTCTGTAATACAATTAATCAAATGTAGAGGTCGCCGTGCGTCACGGTTACGCAGCACAGCCCTCACCGTCACCCCGTACCGGCATACATGCCGCAACTAAAAAACCAATTTGTTTGTCAGTAAGAGGTGAGGTGAGGTGACCTGAACTAGATATTATATTGGCAAAGTTGTCTAATCCTGTGTGCGCCGGTGACACGGACACTCGGGCCCGCAAAATAGCAATTATCCCAAGTTGGACGGCGGGCGGCGGGCGGCGGGCGGCGGGCGGCGGGCGGTTGCGTGGCTCACTGCTAATATATGACGATCGGAAGGGATGCCCTCACTGAACTACGACGAGCTTGTTGGCGTTGAGATAATCGGAGTACTATGTGATCTTAGTTCACCAAGTAAAACTTCATTATGACAATTTATCTTGTAGTTTATCTTAAAATACTCATGCACTAGGTTTGGAGACTGTCAATGCGCTGGTCTTAACTTGCTTGTCTATGTTATTGGTTACACAATTAGGAAGTAACTTTTTGTTACCGGGTTTCTATTAAGTATCGAACATCGATCATCATGGGCGATCTGATTGCAAGCGTTCCGTTGGCGAAACCAAAGAAGAGCATTCAAATAAATTTTTCATATGCGCAGTCCCACTGATCTAGTTAGACTGGTGCAACAGTAAATGTTTTGTTATATATGTCGCAACGTAATAGACGATCGTATCAACAAAATATATGAAGAAATCCGTTGTACAAAATATGTTATTGGACTGATACCAATCCAAGACAGGGACAGACATCCAGACATGTCATGATCGCAATGTTGTTTAATATGCTCAGAGGTGAGCAGTATCAGTGCCACTGCTGTAGCTAGCTCATGGATCAATAAGTTCCGAGACTAACCCAGGGATGGCGCTCGTAGTCAGCCAGTAACCACGTCTTTCTAGAGTACGAACCTTTGCTTGAGACGTGTCAAAATTTTAAGGCGATCGGACCAGAAACAGCGGAGTTATCGAGGTTGGAGTAAAGTCGTTTTGTAGTTTGTTTAAAAAATGGAAAAAAGCCGAGTTTCGTGTTCTGATAAAACATTGTTTTTTAATGGGTAAAAACACCGTGCAAGCGAAACAATGGATTGAAAAATTTTACCCGGACTCTTGTCCATTAAAAGCAACGATTTGTTGGTGGTTTGCCGAGTTTAAACGTGGTCGTACCGACACAAATGACCCGGATCGCTCGGGTAGACTTGTGGAAGCCGTTACACCGGAAACTGTGAGTGAAGTGACAAAAATTATAATGAAAGATCGTAAAGTGAAGCTCCGTGGGATTGCTGAGACACAGATATCATATGGATGTCTATTTACTATCCTTCATGTAAAATTGAGCATGAAAAAGGTTTTTTCCACATGGGTGCCGCGACTGCTTTCGATGGAACAAAAACAGCAACGAGTCGATGATTCAGAAAGCTGTTTATCGCTATTTACTCGCAACAAAAAAGATTTCTTGACCGTGATGTCGTTACGTGACCATGGACAAAACATGCATACATCACTACACTCCAGAGTCCAAGCGGCAGTCATCTGAGTGGCGCACAGCTGGCGAAAGCCGTCCGAAGCGTCCGAAAACGCAGCAGTCAGCTGGCAAAGTCATGGAGCCAGTTTCTTGGGATACGCATGGCGTGATTTTAATTGACTATGGAAGGAGGTGCGTTTGAAGCAGGAAATCGCATAAAACGACCGCACGCGCAGAACAAACAATTTTTCACCAAGACAATGTACCCTGCCACAAATGCATGAAAGCAATGGCAAAATTGAAAGAATTGGGCTTTGATCTGCTTCCCCCCCCCCCCCCCCTACTCGCCAGATTTAGCCCCAGTGACTACTGGCTCTTTGCTGATCTTAAAAAAATGCTCCAGGGAAAAAAATTGACTCAAATGAGGAGTTCGTCGCTGAAACTGAAGCTTAAGCGAAAGATATTTTTTTATAAACATGGTATTGAAACCAAGCTAAAAGGTGATTCTGTTGATGAATAAAAAAAATTTGTAAAAAAATAATTGTTTTCATTGTTAGTCGTGGGACTTATTGACCCATGGTTAACTTTCTAAAAGCAAAGTGGAAAACGCGCCCAGAGCCGGTGGAAAGTGGAATATGAAGCTTATTCTAGGGTCCTACAGTGGATTGTCTACACTAGGGGCGGCGACACGGGTTCTTAAATAACAGATGTATACGAATACAATCTTTACAAATTGTGGGCGACGCTAATTTGAACTTTACTGCTGAGTCAATAAGATGTACGTTTCGGTGCATGAGTAATCAGTTAAAGTGTAGATACGCAGTGATTACAATAGGCCGCAACCGACCTCGGAGTAATCAAAGCGACAACATTTTATAATCATAATAAGTAAACTTTAACGCAGTAGGCTTTTGGTGAATGTATTTAGTTTGGTGCCCCGTGGGAAGGGGTCGCAAAATTCCTTAGCACGACAACTTCAATGTCGTATGTCAAGAGTGATATACGAATATTAGAAACATACGTTATTCGTGTCTAGAAATACCCCGGGAGTCCAACTAGTTGATAGTTGGTAATATCAGTGTACCCGCAAGCATTTGTAATACAGAGGTTGGTAGTGGCTGGTGCTACAGCTTACAAACCTCAGGTTTTAAAATCCCGAGAAAATATTTAAAAAATGAACCGACGAGAGGCAATAATCTACCGGTTTTATAGAAGACGGAAATATTTATGAAATGATATTATTATCGAGGAGCGTTTTTGCGGGAAACATTAAATAACAGAGAGCTGAGACCTGGGCATCGCGCGGACGGCGGCGCCGCGCTCGCCGCACGCGCCGCTCTACAACACTATACTTATTCGAGCACCCCGACATGTGTTTCTGGTAAAATTCTCTTTCTGGTATTGTTGCCCGACATTGGGGACGATCAAAGAAATTAATAAATCCGTAGGTGAAATTTATCAACCTAAAGTGAGATCCCATCCACGGGTGGCGTCACCTGTAGGAGCCAGCACTGCCCCTCGCTTAATTGTTTGTGGATATGAAAACGAGCGCCGGCAACATATGCGTGCCGGTTCCGGCGCCAGCGGTTGTCGGACGGCAGGCAGCCAGGCCGAGTCGACCGGAACGCGGACGTTGCCGTAAACGTGACCAGGCATTAACATTACATTGGAAATTTGGTTCTGTTTTATACTATTCCTATAACACGCTGTGCCATTCGTATAGATGCAATCCCGTGCCAATTTGTTTAAGAAATGGACATATATAAAGTGATATATTGCATTTGTTATGTAACACATTATTATGTCAGGAATATAAATAGAAAAAAACGAACTTACCCGCGCCCAGCACGAGGCGGCCAGTGACTTAACCTCAATGACCTCCCCAGTATATAAACAAAGTGTACATACCTGAAAATAAAAGAAAAATAATATAAAATCTAGATAAATGGAACTGAATATAAGAAGCGTTATATGATTATACAGCGATTATGGATTAGTCCCGCGCCATTGCGACAAACAATCAATGGGAAGGTACGCACCGTCACCGCCGCCGCCAACGTCGACAGCGAATTTACGAAGAAAGTCACTAGTCGGACCTTATAGAATCATTGTTCAAAACGTTGCCGGTATTCAGACACACACACACACACACACAACAGGATAAATAAATATTACGTTTAACCACAAAAAAGAAAATGAAGATTAATATTATATTTTTTTGTAAAATGTATTTTGTATTTTGTGCGCATTTAATACCTTCTTATACTTAGTTGAACTGGACAATATTTTTTAAATCTTTCAAAGAGGGTAAGGAGGAGTTAAGGCCAATAGTACTCAGTACTCAGTTCCGTAGCACATTATTTTTAATTTGAGGTTTTATGTTTTTTCAGTAATATTATATTATACATCAATAACATTCATTTACAAACATTTTAATTCGTTAATAAACTTCATACTCCTCGGTGAGTGCAACATTGTAATAAAGACGGGAGCCCGAGTACCCCGATAGAACATTTTTATGTTTAGATCTCTAAATAAGTAGAACGTGACGCCTCCAGTTATAATTATATGGATAATGTGAGACGGGGCAGGAGCGGGGGGCGGTCGTGTATCATGAATATTGAGTCGGCTAACTAATACGCTGATTTAAATGCATCGAAACAACGCCGGCCGCGGCGCCGCGCCGTCGTCAGCTGGCTGAGCTCTTGAGCACACGTGTGCTGCTGCACTTTGTCGCAGTTGGTCACCAAGGTGTGTTCTATGGTCGTGACCGTCTGTTTAACATCAGGTTAATGTTTTCGAAAATACCGATCCTAGAAGAGCTTTGTAAAATACTTCAGTCATATTTATACTCTTGTAAATTCTACAACTTTTTATAAACAATAAAGTTCAGAAATCTTATTATATGAATTTTTTAATTCCCGAAAAAGATTTGTTTGATACTCGCTGATAATGTTCACTCACGTGTCGAAAGATAAAATAAATGTTCACATGTGTAATAAACTCACAAGCTTGTGTTAATTTTTTACGGCGACATTTCTTTAGTTATTTATGAATAACCTTTAATTTATTAAGAATGCTGCTTTGTTTATGATTTAGCTAATGGCAAATAGAAACAAATCGGCCCGATCGCGCTCTACAGCCTACGAAGGCCGTGGGGGCGCGAAAGGGGAGAAAGGGCCGTCGTAACTCGAAAAATTAGTGTGGTAATGGACGATCGCGCGCGGTAATGATAGGCTGTAAAGCAGAACGCGCGCTCTCGCGCGACCCCGTTTCCTACTTATTGTTTTAATAAATACGATGACTTATGAAGACGTTTTACGATTCAAAGTTGTGGAGTTTTATTCAGGTCACAACATTTTTACAGAATTAGGAATTTTTCAGATTTCAATATTAGTATTGTCCCGAAACAATCATTCTTATCTAAAACATAAAAATATCAATAATTTCAAGCGCTAAGCTCCCCACAACAGTGAGCAAATTGGAACCGGTTTTGTATTGACTTCTTTCTTGACATACTTCCTTCGCTTCTTCCACATTAATTAAAAGAATCGCCAGACAAACGTTGAGCACTGAATAGCACCCTTCATTTGTGAAATGTTTCGAACTTCACAATTTACGTTGCTACGGGTGATAGAACGCCGTCTATAACAACATTTTTTTCCGAATAATTGCAGTCCCGCATATAAAACGATTGTGCTTTATTTCAAGAGTATCTAAGGTAGAGATGAACCACTGGCGACCACATGGCAGCGGGCGCAGGTCGACCGACAGCCGCTACTCAACACTCGCACACAGTGATCTATTCTTCAACTGTATTAATTACTAGCAGCCCGCCCGCGGCTTCGCTCGCGTTAAATTCGGGGTAAATTCCACCGCTTATTTTAGGAAAGTAGGGGGTTAGAAAGATACACATATTAAGCCATGTCACTCTCCATCCCCTCAACTATCTTCACGTAATTTTTTAAATCACGTCAATGCTTATTTAATATGACGGCGAAATTGCGACATTTTTCAAATAACTTACATTTTTAAATTTGTGATATCTTTCGAATGGACTGGCCAAGTTGAATAAAACAAAAACTGTTTAATGGTTTTGAAGCAGACTTAATTTTGAAAGTATTTATTTTGAAAATGTCTATTCCAAAGTATAAATAAAAGTGCTTTTGTGCAGGTGTCGATTAAATATATCTTTCAAAATGAAAGAACACTCATAGTGACCTAATTATAATCGTTAAACATATGCTGTCGCGACATTTTTGTAGATAATTATATGTTCTGCAAAGTTGTAGTACATTATTTTGTTCTATAATCAATAATTTTTGCAGCGTACGCAATGTAAGATTTTTTTTGGGATTTTTTTCACACCTTGGTTTAACGACTGCAGCCATTGTTGCCGTGATTCAATATTACACCAATTTCCGTAGTCGCTACGGTGCGCTACGATTTTACGTGCTGTAGCATGCGTAGACTGTAGCTTTCGTACTAAAGTAAACCTAACTTCAACATTTGTTACACACAGCAGGACAGCTAAGAGGATCGGCACTGAGTCAAATTAACTTCGTCTGAAACAATGCAGCCCATGTATGTTATCCCGAGAAATGTGCGGTATCGTACAAATACGGTCCCCGTGTTGATATTTTTCCTTACGAGGATAACGGGAACGATACTATCTGAGAACGGTGGTTATATGTCAAAGAAAAGAAAGCGTGCTTCGGTTAGTTAAAAAGTGTGTGATTTAATAACAATCACAAATAGTTTTATCTTCTGCAGAATAGTAATAAACCGATTCCAGAATTACAGCGTTTAAAAGCGTTCTTACGTTGCAAACGCAATAAACTACCTTGCGATTGTAGGTCGGGGCAAAAATAAAAAACGCAAGAATCTCTTAGACGGATGTGAGAGACCGTTTGGTAAATGAACAGCGTATCAAAAAACATACTAGTGACCGTTTCGTTTCACAACGGGTACGTGAAGTCACGAAGCTACGTTCTAGGATATCTCTACACCCGCCAAACGTGGCACATATGAGCAAAATATCTTCCAACTTATAAATAATCCCCCAGGGAGACCTATGCCCAGCGTTGGACGTTTTGATGCTGAAATAATACGTAAATTGCTCCGCTTATTAAAAACCATATAAAAATCCACTTGGCAATTCTGAACTTAAGAATAAAACTGTGTTCAACTGCTACCGACTGTGGAGATATGACGAGCCTCTCACGTGTTCCTCTATCCATTCCCCAAGTCTAGACGTACAATCAATAGCGATCGGTCCACGTTAAGTCGCGTATCAAAGTCGGCGGGCGGGCCCCGCGCTTTTTTTAAAACTGCTTTTTCAAGCTGACAAAGTTCAAAAACAAGCCACAACACGGGGAGGTTCTAGACAGACGCGCGATGTTCCGGCGGTGTTGTACGTGGAAGGCAACAATACGTAACGGGAAATTATAATTAGCGACAAGTGACGACGCGACGCCTGCATATGGAGTAATACCTAGCGTTTCGTCAACTACGAGTGGCGATGGAAGTCGACGCGCGACCACGCCGTTGCTCGCGTGTCGCCTTCGTAAGGTGCGCGCGCTGCGACGTAATATATCGCTCTTCCTATCAACCATCAGCGTGAATACAAATTTTAACGCGAATTATTTAAATTTTTAATAATAATAAATTAAAATATTTACTATTAAAGTCGAGAAGTATTGTAAGCCGAAAATGGAACTAACCGCCTTATACAAATAATTATCAAATACGCGGAAGTTAGAGAGGATGTTTGGAATATAACAGCTGCTCCTGTGTTCCGATGTTCCGACAGTTTACCTTACCAATCATTTGAACCTTGACATTCCTGTTATAGCGCGCCCGCGGCACGACGGACGTGGGAGGGGCGGTGACGGGGGGTGGGGGTGGGATGGTTTGGACACGCGTGTTAATATAAAAATTCTTATGTCAACAAGCTTGCCGGAACAATCCGCCGCAGAGTCAGAACACACAATATTAGCTTGTTTGAGTATCGAAGCCTCTTACGGGTATATACGCCATTGTGATTTGCACCATAAATACAACGAAGAATGCAATGCGGTTATACACATGTTGGTTCACACTTAAGACCTTAAAAAAGTAATTCATTTTATTCTGCCAAATAATAAATAAGAACATTTCAAATTTACCAACGCACTTCAAGTATTATATACACCAACCAAGTAACGTGCAAAATAAGTTTTAAATAGTAGTCTATGGTTGTCATTAGGTCTCTCCAAGTGAATAATCCAACACGTAAATATACACGATACAACCAGCGCGCGCATGTGACCAGTCAAAACATCTTTCTGCTTTGCCATAATCGACATTAAGCAATTGCCCGGAGTGGCGCGAGTCGAGCGTAACAGCTGCTACTGCAACTCCAGGTAAGATCAGTGTAACTCGTAACATTAAAAAAACGGGGGCCGCCCCTTCGGGGGCTACACCGAGAACGGTTTTTAGTCGGTGCACCTAAGACGATCTGCAGTGCAGTTTTAAGTAATCTAGATGTGGAAATGAAGAAATTGTTATTGGCATACTTTATTTTGGTCTCAGCAGTTAAATTTGAAATTAGTTTCGCGTAATATCACGTTTTCGGATATGCTGAAAGCATCATTTAGATAGGTCCTTATAAGCGATTGAATGGCGGCCTGTTTGCTGTAGTACTCCCGCCCGCTGAATATTTCACTTGCCGCGAGCACCCGGCGCGGTGCGAGGATGAAGCGCGCCCAATTTGCCGATTGCCGCCCTCCGCCCACCCCCACCCGGCCCGTGCTTTATAATTTTGCAACTACCCTCTTTGCATACGAAGCATACAATTTTGAATTCTCTCAATAATAGTATCGTGTTATCTCACGAGTCCGCAAACAGACGGCTGCTCAAATGCTTGCGCTTGATAAAATTCAATTCGGAAAATGCAAAGGAAGCCCTGTCCCGACATTTAGGGAGACGTAAGAAAAGTAATTTAATAATCTACTACTATATATACTACTATATAATAAACTAGCACTAAATATAAGATGTGCCACGTTTGTCCTACTGGGTATTCCATCCCAACCATTTTCTGCCTGGCCTTTGACCGTTCAAACAACAAATGAAGGCTCGGTCCAAAGCGACTTATACACAAGGCGGCGGTGATTAAGACAACCAGCGCAATCAGCGGCAGCGCAATCGTCACCTAGCTCGGCCTAGATAGCGCCTTTGTGACGTCAGCCCCGTCTGCCCCCCTCTTCCCGCACACACAATGCACCCGGACTATTGTTTGCTATCCCACTTTTTCGCCATCTCTGATAAGTAGGGCGCGCCTCTTTCAGCCTCTTTTCAGTGATGAAAGAACTACATTCGCGTACATTTTCCGAGTAAAAACTTGGAATCGTTACAAAAGCTCCCAGCGGCACGTGGAATTCCCCGAGCGACGTCCGTAACCCTAATGATAGGGAAATTCGGTGGACCGGTGCTGCAGTCGGGCGCACACGGCTCGCCCGACTGCAGCACGGCGCGTTTATTCCGTTGGTGAACGGGATTCTTTCTCCTTTTTCAGGATTCAGGAACCAATTTTAAGCGACTGAACAAATAAGATTAAAGTCACTTAATATATTCAGCATGTTTCTCACATAAAATATATTATCCCGCCCCTTCATCTTCAAGCATAATAATTACGAAAGCATCACGTTCACACGACGCTCAAACTTATGAACTTATTTTCTGCTAATCATCAATTAAAGACCTTCGCTAATAGAATCACCTAGCCGAGACCTCCGAACGCCAATTGATAATTAACATGAGTTGATTAAGCACAAACCGAGCAAACTGCGCATCGTTTGTAGTGTAAATGACAGTGCCGGCACCGCCTATGCTCGTCGCTATTGATCACCTAGTCTGGCCAGAGTGCTGGCGACGCCGGTGCGATGCAAGAGAACCGTAACTTAACACCCGATTGTGCGCCCATAATGTAGCCGGGGGAAATATCGGCCGCAAGTTTTTTCATCTTCCTGAATATGAAACAATTTTTTTTACGTATATGGCGCCGACAAAAAGGTTCGATTGCAATTTTTCACACATGGGTATTTTATATCGCAGCTTCGGCTTGCTGCTTTGGCGACCACCCTCTGCAGCTCCGGCACGTCGGTCGCCCGAGGTCCGCCACTGCGGGCAAGGACATCCCTCCCTTCGCGCGTCAGGCTTTTAAATGACACTATCTAGTACAGGGCATACACGGCGAGTCAGGTTTAAGCTTATTTTTTATATCGGGTGAATGATCAGTTATACTTTAATTACATTTCATTAATTACAAAATAAATAACGTTTCTTATTAGATATCTTTTATTGATAAAAAATTACCTAACAATAATTTTCCTGAAATTTTAATTTCGGAATAAAGTTAGGCCAATTACAGTACCTACGGATTTTTAAGTATTCGTACCTAGTCAATTTGGAAATTTAAAATAACGTATTTATGACTTTCAAAAAAAGATAAACCTTATTTTTGAATTGTCAAAATTTTCGTCGTTTCGGTGGTTTTATGTTCGGAGTTTTCAATTTTGAAATATTTAAACTCTGATTTAAATATTTCTAAATCTTTAATTATTTATTGATGACATGAAAGTTGAACAAGTAAAAGAGTTTGAGTTAAGAAAAGTTTTTTTACGAGAGAGATGGGAAGTATGAAGAATATATTGAACAGAGAGTGAAATCTGGAAATAGTGTCAATGGACCCTTGACACGCTTTTATGGTCAGCCAAAATTTGTCTAATAGGGCACAACTGGCTGTTCATAGAGGTGTGTTTGGTTCCAACACTGACATATGGTAGTGAATGTTGGGTATGCAGAATCACGCGAATAGAGTAAATTGTGTTGAAATTAGAGCACTTTGAAGTATATATAGTATGAAATTCAGAGATACGTAAAAGAATAGTGTGATACTTTTATCTCTTAATATTGATCTCTATCAAGGTGGTGTAAAAGATGATGTTGTGATAACAATAGAGAGAGGAATGTTGAGATGGTTTGAACATGTAGAAAGGATGGATCAAAGTAGAATGACTGCACAAAAATATTAAATAAATAAATTTACACGACAGATGTTGACCTGACTCCGACATGGCTTTAAGCACATATGTAACGGATATCAAAAACAAAGGATTTAAAATATAATCCTTAGATACATACCATCCAGACACAGCCAAAACAAGTATTCGTCATATAAATATATGCTCTGGGTGGGGGTTAAACCCACGACTTTTGGCAAACATGATAGAATAACTACTATCTACGCCATCGGGTCCGTCAAGAGACCGAGAAGTCAAGATATAGAACGGAACTAAATGAATGAGGAAGTAACTGTGATAAAGTTAGAAGCTAACCTTCGGGGATATTTAAGGTATTTCAGGTTATAGCCAGCGTCGTTACCTGAATATGCAAGGCTATGAACACAAATACGCAATTTTTTTCTAAAAAAAATTAACTTTGCGATAAATGTGTGTTAATCCTATACTGAAAATATTAGAACAAAAACACCTAACGCGACTTGAATATACTCCACCACTATGAGAAATTATTCACTTTAGATAAGTTTTTAGTAGAATCTCACAACATCTCAGGTAACGTGACTGACTATTGTCTCTTCGAAAAATAGCAATTTGTGTGGCAGTGACGTGCCTTTATTCAACTGTGATGCGAGTACAAAAGGATTGTTGTCGCACGCTGGCCAATACTTGTCATGAGCAACAAACTACGTGGAACACATCAAAGTTGGGCTCAGTGATTTGTCAGGCGCGCGGGGACGTTAGTCCAGCGACGTGCGACGGGGATAAATGTGCGGAAACGGCCCGTACCCGGGCCGCCGCGTTGTTGTGGGATATGCAAGTCTGCAGTTATCTGTGAGAGCCGCGAGCCGGCGGCGGCGGCGGCGGCGGTGGTGGCGGCGGCGCAGTGCGACCGTGCCAAACATGTGACGCGCGGAATAAATCGCCGCCTTGTTATACGCGCCAATACCGCCAGCTTCCTGCCAACTTGAGTAAGTGCACTCGGTTAGTATACAAAACAATTACTGTGCATATCAGAAAATATCACACGAACGCAGCCGCGTATATCCTACCGAGAACAAACCGTTGTCACGAAACTCTATCACGGCATCAAACTAATAAAAATAATGATCCTCCTTATAAAATTCTCTTTAGGCATCCATTTTAAACCGCAGTTAAATTAACACAAAACTCGAGAAAAGAATATACGCATAATTACTGAAGCAGTCCAGAAACACTAAAACTAAAACACTCCACGTGAGCGAAGATTATAAGTTTACTAGCAACACTGGAGTTTTTAACCCATAACAACATTTTCAAAAGAGTTACTAAGTCATTGACAATCTCAGGGGTCAATCGGATACCGGACCTTTTAAATGATAACCAACACAGGCACGCCGTAAACAAGAACTGCACGGAATCTCTATCGGCAAGATTTTAAAAGCTTCAAAGACACGAAATCTGACATGTGCCGGTCGGTTTCTGTGCAAACAAAACCAACCCATGAAAACCCAAAGTAATTTAAAATAAGGTTGTTTTGTTGATAGTTATTAAATTTAAATTGTATAATTCCGTTCTCTAGAAAGATATATGAGTTGAGTGTAGTGATTTGCCAGCAACCGTGGCGCCGGCGGAGGCGAGCGGGCGCTAGGGCGGCGGCGGCGGCCTCTGTCGCCGGCCGGTGCTTTATAGCCCTCTCTCGGGGCGTTTGTTTCACCTGGATGCCAACCGCGCTCTAATACTGCGCTGACGTACCTCTCAAATATAACGACCTTATATTACGGAGACGCACTCAACTTTGAACACACTTCAGAGAGAGAGAGAATTAAGGAACTTGAGGAAAATCGCTCTAGTCGTTTCACAGGTAGTCAAATATTCAAACCGAGTCATGAATTGTAGGTATGATCGTTCGACTGGGACTTTTCAATAATTATTTCAATAACTGACACATGAAAGCACATCCTTCAGAGGAAGTCTCGGCCTGCGCCCGCCGCCGCCACCGCCGCCGCCGCCGCCGCTCGACACCAAACTTTTCACAAAAGGAGACATACGAAAATGAATATCGTTCAATATAAAAGTTAAATGGTCAGGCCCGGAGTGCGTTAATGAAAAAACTTGTCGCACGGCGCTCGCACGCTCCGCTAATTTGTCGCGATTAGTCGCAACATTCCCAACCCCCCCCCCCACCGCTCCAACCTCCACTCCCCCAGGGTTCAACGGCCGCCCCCCTACGTCTCATCAAACAGTCGGGACTTTTTGTTTACTTCTAGGCTGTCGCGTCATTCAGATGTTCCGGCGGCTGGACGGTAAGCCATCTTACCTTCACGTTCCTTAGGTCCGCTCGCAGCATGAGCGCCAGGTCTTTTTCAGTTGCATCAGTGAGTGTTGGTGACGGTCACAAAAGAAACAACACGTACACACAAACAGTTTATTTCACAAGCCGTCGGTTAGCGTACAACATATTTACAAGGTTAGTTCGTGCTGGTTCCTGACTGACAACAGTTACAGCTAGTCTACCTCATGTAGCCGCCGGTTAACAGGGACTTGTTTACGGGTGATGGTTAATTGTCTTGTATGAAACTCCAACACACGCCACGGTCACAACTAAGACTCGATATATGTCGGACAGTCCAAAATAATTCCAACCTAAGTAGGGTGTAGCGTGTTGAAGTTTTCAAAATTATTATTATATTAATATCAACAGTAATCTGTTTTACGATTTCATACCAAAAACCACGTGCTTATTAGTAGGTGATCCAAAACCACGCCTTCGTAAGTGTTTAAAAATAATACAAAAATTTTATTTCATATTAACACAATTACTCAACTTTCCGCTACTCTCAATAGAGAGCAAAAAAAACTAGCTAGCTAATCAACAGCTAGAAGACGTGAAGTTGAAGTCGTCGCAATGAACTTTATGTGAGCACGGCGCGCGGGGGCGACACGAACAAGCTGTTAGTCCCCAACCCACCACCATCGGATCGATTATCGGTTGAAACGAAAGCGTGCGCGCGCGCAGCCGCGGGGAGAACTCCGCACTACACGGCAGCGATCCGCGACACCTACCTCCCAGTCGCGGGCGAATCATTTGTTAATATTCTGCCCCCTACAGTGAATTTGCAATAATAATCCAGAAATTTAAACTGAAAGTGTCATAAGTCGTCATCGATGAATGAAATAGTTCCGGGGTAAATATCATTGATTCGAATATCGTAAAAAAATATATTTATTGTGATACGTGTGTCATGGCTCTTCGTAAACATTAGTGTTATAAAGTGCCACCAAATACAATATTTGATTAAGGAATTTTTTACCAGAATGAAAAAGTTAACAAAGCTCCCATCATTGTTAACAATTCATAACAACAAATAATAAATTCGAACATGATCAACTTCTCCACGATTCCATTTCGCAAGTTTTCCATCCTCGCAATGACCCACCGAACGGAATAGCCTTCGTTCGTCGTCCCACCTGCGCGACGTCACGCGTTCGTTCCAATCGCCTGCCCTCCGACGCGATCCAAACAAGCCGCCGAACTCACCGCTAGCCTGACTGTCGACCGAGGTCCGCCGCTGCGTCTCCGCTACCGCCAGCGCCGGCTCCGGAGGCTCCGCGACCTTGGGGGTCGGCGGGGTCGTCGGAGTAGGCGGAGTGGCGGGTGGGTCGGGGGCGGGTGTGTCGGCGGCGGGGGCGGGGGCGGGGGCGGCGGGCGCGGGCGCGTCGTGGCCGGCGGCGCGGCGGAGCGCGGCCCAGTGGTCGCGCAGCTGCAGCACGGCGTCGCGCAGCTCGGCCGCCACCGTCTGCTTGGCGGCGGCGCACTCGCGCTCCATGTTGTTGTAGTTCTCTATCACCTCGCGGACCTCCGCCTCGTGCTCGCGGACCGTCTCCTGCACCACGATCCACGTCAACTCCACTTCTTATAAATAATAATCGAGTGAAAGACTGGACAGACAGACGAGCGCTCGACTCGACGGTGTGTAAAATACACTCGGAAGTTACGTAAGTGGAGGCCCCCAGCGGTTGCAGCATCACCTTTGTGGAGGTTTCGGCGCTCGCTCGTTAATAAAAAGAACCCCTTCCCATATCGGTCGACAGACAACGCCAGTCGACCCTTCGTCGCCGAGGCGTCCCCACTCGGGCCGTTAGAGCCAACATTACCAGGCGTCCTGGTAAAGCCGGACATAGTTAGGCTTTATTAAAATCGTGTCCGGTCAAAAAAAACGGTGCCCGGCTTTTGTTAGGCTTTTTACGTGTGATTTTACAAGCATTTTTTTCATCTACTTACTCGGACTTATTCATTCTTAAACACAACATCGTCAATAATGTAAGGTGGCCGGCCTTCATACCCGAAGAACCGGCATGCCCGGCTACTAGGTTTGGCGACCTGGCAACCCTCGTGCAGATCTACCTCTGCCGACAAGCGGTAATGCGAATCCACACTTCGATTCAAAGAGTACTCGATCTCATAATATAATATTGAAGCGAGTCCACCCCGCGCGCCACCGAGTCGTCGATAGAAGGA
>JACJUM010002477.1:15063437-15100467 GCA_020976665.1 Heortia vitessoides
GCTCCCTCTCGATGCGGTCGATCGCGGCGAGGACGCCCTCCCTGCGGCCGCCGCGCTTCTGCAACTCCGCTTTGTACTGAACGGTCGCCGCCGGGACCGTAAAAAATCGAAATAAATATCACTTCTTTATTCGAGTTTAATAAGCGGATTCGGACCGTGTCGGCGAACATCACGCGATCGGATGACGAGTTGACGTTCGATTGTGAGTTTTGTCTTTTGTTTAAAACCTTAAAATAAATTTAGAGGCGATATGAGGAAACTTTAAATGTAAAGATAAATGAAATCATCATAATATTTTATTTCCACTCATACCGTTCGACAGTATGGAAAAAGTGGAAATAAACATTTTGCATACAGATTCAAAAAGGGGCTGTTAATTGATTATGCGAAAAAGCCGCTGCTCATACTATGTAGAAACAAACAATAGATCTCAAAACAATGATAGATCTTGTTGCAACAGGATTAACCGGGTTTATAATAAAATATACATACAAAAAGACTCAATGACAGCACAGATTTGTTTAATGAGAAAATACAATACGAAGATATCATATTGTTTAAGAAATAATAATAATGTTGAGAACACTAAAATGTATATAATGATTCTATTTTTGAAGGAAACATAAATATAAACAACCGAAGTACACCATTCATCAATAAACAACAACAACACCAACTTTAAGGAATATGCTAAAAAAGCACAACCTCGCAGGACACTCTTCATTTAATTGTTGATTTCAATGTACTCGTAATCGAATCAGGATCATATAAGAAATGTCTTGAAGAACATAATAAAAGAAGAGTACGCTGCCACAAGGAAAAATGACATCATATTTGAGGTCAAGATTCCCCTTCCTACTAGAGATATGTTTGAAGTTCTAGAAGTTCTTGTAGGCCAACGACCAACACCAAATCACCGTACCGAGATACATATAGATTGTCGTACCATCATTTTACAGCTCGACTGTTGGGGCGCTGCCGTCCAGCGTACCTACTGTCTTCAGTATTAGCATTTGAAAGTTTACCAATTAACAACCTCTTAATTCGGTATTCGTACAAACGATTATAATTTATGCCTCGTTATATACCATTTTAGGTATATGTATATTACTTAAGATTATGTTACTCAGAGAACATGTAGTTAACACACATTTTTAATGGTAAGAGAATTATTTAAATTTGATAAGATTTTGGGTTAAGTCGTAAAAAAAAAGCAAACAAACAATGAAATCATGTAATTTTATGTTATTGTAATTTTGTTAAAGAAAACAGTCATGTGAGTCACACAAGCTGTCATAACAAGAGTCGAAACGTAGAGGAATCATAAGAAAACGGGATTATTAATAAGAATTTTAGTTTGTTTTATTTTAGTAATTAATATTATTTTGTAATTTATTCAGGCGATTTATCGGCGGAATGATGGCGACCGAGATACTTTCAGACAGGTACTCACGTCGTCGAGGGCGCGCTCAGCGTCGGTCGCCCACGAGTCGAACGCCTCGAACCCGACGCTGAAGTCCGGCGGCCCGGCCGGCTCGGGCGGCCCGGCCGGCTCGGGCGGCGGGCTGGCGCCGGAGTCGCTGGTGCTGGAGCCGAGGCCGGTGTCGAGCGGCGATAGGCGCGGCTTCTTGGGGGACGCGCGCGGCTCCTCGACGGCGGGCGGCCCCCCCTCCGCCGGCGCGGCCTCCATCGTGCTCGGGTCGAACTCAAACCCAAGGTCTTCGATCTGGAGTCGGACGGCAGAGATCGGTATAATTCGATCGACGAACAAACTCGGAAAGAATATTGGAATATTATACAGAAATACTTAAGACTATACAGCTCGGCTGTTCAATGAGCTGCCTAATAACATAAAGGAGTGTGAAAGTATCAATATGTTTCGGAATAGGCTGAAATTGTATTTGGAGTCGAGTACCGGCTAATTTGTGTATTATTTGTAATAACTGTCATATCTTATTGTAAATGAATGTAAATTCGTACGAGAATAAAGATTTTTAAACATAAGAATATTGACTTTTACATTATGTAAGTATTCTACATATTAGACATTAAGTAGAATACTTCGGGGCGCCGTCCCGGACTCACCCGCCTGGCCTGCACGTCCAGGATCATGAGCAGCGCGTCCAGCCGGTCGTGCAGCGCCTCGGCGCGGTCCAGCAGCCGGCGCTCGGCGGGCGCGGGCGCGGGCGCGGGTGCGGGCGCGGAGGCGGAGGCGGAGGCGGACGCGGGCGCCTGCACCATGGCGGCGGTGAGGTCCACGTGCGCCGCCACGGCGCGCTGCTGGTCCGCGATGGCGCGCTTCACGCGCTGCAGCGCCTCGACGCGCGCCACGACGGCGCCGATCTCGCTCACCGGGTTCGCTTCCATCTGTGCGGACACCGGGGATCGTCTCGGTTCGTATGGTTCCTGTTCTGTTCTCCGAGTACGAATTTAAATGTGTAAATTTGAAACGATTTACGCTTCGCCTGTAGCAACGGGACCGGCTGATACTTTGGAATGAGCCGTTATTTTCGAACAGCTTATCGGAACTGTCGGACTCGGTCAGTACTGGAACAGGCGGAACGAATTCGATAATCGAGCCGTTCTGCGGGCAACAGTGTGTCGGTGGTATACTGTGAAAGCTGGAAACCTTCCTGATTGAATAAACAAAATGGCGTAAGAGCCGTCACCTCCTTGAGAGCGGTCTCGTGCGCCGTCAGCGTGTGCAGCAACTGCGCGTGCTGCTCGTCCAGCGCCGTCCAGCGCGCCTGCGAGTCCTGCAGCCGCTGCAGCTGCTGCAGCGTCCACTGGCACGTGTGCGACCAGCGCTCGCCCAGCGCCGTCAACTCGTCTTCGATCTCCGACACGGCTGTGGCACACGCCGCCGCATTATCGGCCCGTCTCTTCTACTCTATATTTATTTATGTCCTCTAGCGGAAGAGTCGACTTTATAAAGGATTCGGTTCAAAACTCATTTATCCGTTCACGGGCCCGACGGCCCCGCAGTTCGGCGGTCGAGGAGCGGCCGACGCGACAGAAATCGAGGGACACCCGGGGCGGGGGCTCACCTTGCGCCTGCGCGGGGTCCGGCTCGTCGTCGACCACCACGACGCAGTCGGCCAGCGCGTCGACGAGCGGCTGGTGGGCGGCCAGGTCGGCGTGCAGCGCCTGCACGGCGGCCAGCTGCGCGTCCACGCCGCCCGCGCGCCCGCCCAGCGCGCCCATGCGCGAGATGCGGTCCTCCGTGCCGGTCAGCCAGCGCCGGAACGACGCCAGCTGCGCCTGCTGCGCGCCCATCAGCGCGCGGTGGATCACGCTCTGCGAACCAGGCCGGAGTCCCGTCACGTGGGCCGACGAGCGGTCGGCGGTCCGACTGTCTCCCGGTTCGGCCGCTCGCTCCCGCTCGTCTCCTCGTAAGCGCGCGGGCCGACGTACCTGGCGGTCCATGGCGGCGGCCCGCAGCGCGTCCCAGCGCGTGTGCAGCAGGCGCGCCTGCAGCCGCACCTCGGCCGCCTCGTCGCGCGACAGGCCGCCCTCGCGCACGAGGCGCGCGCCCGCCTCCAGCACGGCGCCCACGCACTGCTGCCGGCTCGACACCTCCACGAGGAACCGCTGCGCACGCAAACGGACGTTCGCTCGGTCCCGAGTACCGACTTCGCCCGCGTCGGCCGCGCCGGCCGCGGGTCTCGGTAGACCGACGGCCGGCGCGACGATTCGTCTCCGATCGGCCCCGTCCGCCTTTCCGGGGCGCCTCCCGACCCGAAGGCGTCCGGGGAGATTTCCTCGAAGGTTACTTAATTCTAACTTTCATATAGATAATGAATTAATAATGCGGCTCGACCGACACCCGGGCGAAATTCGAACGCTCCCGAATCTCCGGCCCTGCAGCTCACCTGTCGACGTCGGGAGCGCCTCGAGGCGGCCTCTTCGATTCGAGCGGCGTAAAAAAATTAATAAAGTTAATAAATTAGTATGTATAACATGAACGCGCTCGACGGTGCGGTGACTTCGCGTCCGAATGTGCGTCGGGGCGGTACCTCGTGCCGGTGGAAGTGTTCCTTGAGCGCGGGCAGGTCGGGGTCGCGCGCGGGCGGGTCGGCGGCCAGGCGCTCCTCCGCCTCCAGCAGCCAGGCCAGCGCCTCCTCCAGCGCGGCGCCGTAGCCGCCCAGCTCCACCGACGCCGACGTGGCCGTCGACAGCGGCCGCGACGACACCTGCCGACCGCACCTCCGCTCTTTACTCCGCTCCGAACGATAAAGGTTGAAACTCTTCTCGAGAGGACTCTCCCGCACTCGAGAATACGAAAGATAGCGTACGACGTGATCACAGAGGTCGTCAAATAAGTAGCGAGTATGGTGCCACACAACAGTAACAAATCGGAAGAGAACGAGAGGTTGGTAAACTGAGATTTGTTATCTTGGGGATAGGCACCTACTTGCAACATTTGTATACGTGAAAAATTGTTTTACTCACCTCCACATTACATGATTAACAATTACATTATTGGTTATGATTTATGTTGATTAACAACTAATATAATTATTTTATTGTTCGCGTTTTACAACTGATTTCTTTAACAACGACAACATCATGGCGAGCAGCATCGGGGTTTCATTGCTCACCATTAAACAACAACGAAAACAACGTGTCTAAATCTGTCGCGATAAGATATAGATTTCGGGATAAAGTTAAAAATTTGTTATGAAGATATTGTTTCGTAAAAATGTTTGCTATTTACATTATTAGGAGCAGTAGAAAAAATATATGCTCAGCATCCGAGCCTATCTTCCAACGTCAGGTCAATTGTATCAAACATCACAAGTATATAACCTCGGCGGGTTCGGCGGGCAGGTCGTTAGGCAGGTCGGCGGGCTGGTCGGCCAGCTGGTCGGCGGGCAGGTCGGCGCGCGGCGTGGACGGCTCCGAGGGTAGGCTCTCCAGGTCGCACACGTCCTCGCCCGCGTGCGGCAGCGATTGGAACAGGCACATCAGGTACATCATGATCGATTTCTTATCCGGTTGCGGCGTGTTCACGTCTGCAATTCACAACCACGGCCGGGTATCAGCAATTATAGCGGTAAAAATAAGCCAAAAAAAAGGTTGCAAAAGATCGGCAGCGAGCGGCGTGCACGCACCTTCAGGGTCGAGCAGACGGTCGATGGCCAGGTGGCGCTGCGCGAGCGCGAAGGCGTGGTCGAGGCGCGCGGCGGGCGGGCGGCGCGCCACCTGCGCGTAGTCGAACAGCTGCGGCCGCCAGCGGTGCAGCAGCGCGTTGAACGCCAGCCCGTCGCTCCACGACGTCGTGAAGTTGCGCACGTTCACGCCCACGTAGTTCTGGGCGGACATTCAGCGACGCTACAGTCGAGCTCACAGTGCGCCACCACAGCAGCATTTGGAATTATTCCGTTGGGACAAATTTACAATTTAGAGAGAAGAGTGTGAGAGGTGGTGGGAACGAGAGGAGGGAGAAGAGGGAGAGAGTAAAACAATGTAGCATTAGTTAGTCACCTGAGTGTGCGTGCGGCACCAGGCGAGCAAAGTTTTCTCAAGGTTGGTGTGCTGCAGCTCCGACATGAGGTCCTTGAGATGGTAATGTACCTGCCAGTGCAGGATTATACTCCACACCAACCCTGCGCCGGATAAACCCACATATTTTATCATACCTTGACACTGTTAAAAGATACCCCATAAGAATGGTTACGCAGAAAGGGGCTGAGCTCGAGAGAGACCCTCAACCCTGCGGGGCACATTGACGAGACATATCATTCACGAAATTCAAAATGATCCACTGAGAGGCAGCCGTTCCTGATCTTATTTCCTGACGCCCGTCCCCGGCTGTGCCTCGCGCGTTACCTTTGAAATAAACCTTTTCTTATTTTATTACAACATAATTACTAATAAACTGGCTATGGAATAGTATTAACGTGTCCCCGGCCGCAGCCCGGCCGCGTACCGAGTATGAGCTTGGGGTTGCCGTCGACGATATCGTTGCTGCTGATGTTGACGAGTTTCACGCCATTTGTGTCAAGCACATGCAGCGCCGTGTTCACGTTGTTGATCTGGTGCACGCGCATGCGCCCGCGCTCGCGTTTCTAACAACAAACACACGGTTCAGATGTTTGTTTTAAATGGGGTACCGGCAGTCTAGATTTGTACCACCGCTTGTACAAGGTTGCCGTAAATAAAGCAATTCAGGTACCGAATTTGATAGATGGAGGTATATCCACCGAAAGCAGTGTAGGTTAAATGCTACAGGGCCTGCCTAGGGCCGCAATTATCGGCAAAATTCCCCTTTTCTAGGAAAGACATATGTTAAGTAGTGATGATCACCACTTATATGTCGTAGGTTTGTGAATAGGACCGGTTGCATACGTGATCGCCTGTTCACACGTTAGGTAGACACGCTACACCACGCTAGACGTGCGAAAACTTAACGCCGATTCCGCCACTTGAACCGAGTAACCTGCGGTACCGTGCAGGCCGTCAATCGGTAACTTTGTCTTCTATGAATATCCTAATTACGCGAATATCCTAATTACGATCCTAATTACTCATATATAAATGATCATCGTAAACAGTTTTGTAGTGAATCACAATTTTATCAATGTAATATTTATTAGCATTTGATCGTTTCTTCACTTTATTTGAAATTGTTAAGCAATGGTATCTAGTAGTACTAGTAGGTAGCGGACACGTGCTCACTTTAACGTTTCAATTGACAGCAACGATTGTAAATGATAGAGCAAAACTCGCGCGCCAACGCTTCATATGAATAGAAGAGCGATTTCCAATGTGCGGTGCGAGAGTGCAGACGAACCTGGAGAGTGAGTGTGCTCTACGGCCACGCTAAGACCATGTCGTAAGCTCATCAGCGACCGCGCGGGCCGGCGTTGGGCGGGTTCAGTCCCCCCGCGCGGTTTACCCCGCCTCGTTACTACCAATTGCGCTAATAACTATGCGGGTCACAAATTTGTTACATTTGCGATGGCGAGACATGAGTTAATTATTTTATGTTCACAATTTTCAACGGTTATCCGTACTCAAAGAATGTCACTGGCATACTCAAACTTTAAGTAGAGAAGTCTTCGTTGATGTTTACTTAAACTCTTTGGAGTTTCTTACAACGAACTTATAGCTCTTTGAAGTTATTTTCATAACGCTATAAGGAATTAATGATACCTCTGCTGTCTGATATCTGTAATACAAGTGCTTCAAGGGACTTACCACGGAGTCAGGTCAATATATAAGATGTGTGAATTCTGTAGAAACAACAATTATTTCGTTCACGTCTGATCTGCCCAAGAATTCTATATTCCAATTAATTTCATATAAATGTTTGTTAATTTCTGTACCTTGTTTGCTTTATACAAGTTCTGTTTACTTATGTTGCTTGAACAAAGAAGCATCTTTCGAGGTTCAGAAAGCTTTTGACAATGGAGGATGCAGTGGGTACACACTATCTAAATTATCCACGGCTTCTTTTACTACACGAGAACTCACATGAGCAAGAACTAAATGCAACACCTTAAACTTAAAATTCTTAATAAAATTATGTTGGGTTAGATTGTTCAATGTTATAAAATCTATAAAGCATTGGTTCAGGGGAGTCAATTCATCAGTAAGGTTCGTGGCATCAGTAGTTTGTGTCCACAGCATGCCGCTTAAGTTAGAATCACCAACAACACACGGTTACGATTCGCTATAACCTGATTCAAGATTCTACTTCGAACAGGAGGTGGAATTTATGACGTGTAATAAAACTTACTTGTAGTAATGTACATTATATATTTTTATTTTGTTCAATCATTCTCTTTTTAAAAGTTACAGGGGAGGATTGTTGCCAGCAAATTATAATAGTAACCTCAATACATTTTTAAGGCATATCCATACATACACTACACGTAGTAATTTGATGAAAACATCTTATGTTCAGTTCTAAGTATTGGGAGTCTCAAATTTGTATTTCTATTTTTGTGGGTAAATCTGGTAACATGCGGTTCGCAAATCATACACTGCTGGACATGCCTCCCCAAAAAGAAGAATTTGCCCATAGCTGCTGCGCTGGGCGCGCTGGCAATCGCAAAGCGTAGCTTCGCGACGAGAATGCTGCTGTTCATCCTGCCCTGTTGCATTTGAACTGCCCTGCTTCGGATAGATTTACCGTCATCTGTCAGTTCCGGTACCTGAGTTGCCTCTTACGAGACCTGGTACAGGGGGAGGTACTATTCTACTCTGCCGGTACTACACTTACATAGTTTCAACAGTATAGTTCTTATACTTTCGGAAAAAAGTGGCTGTGAGATACGAACGGACAGACAGACATGACGAATTCATAGGGGTCTCGTGTTCTGCCATTTGGCTACCAAAAATATATGATTGTTTATAATTTGGACCAAATTTATCATCTACTGTTCGACTACGAACTTGGTTGAATACGTTGGTTTCGTATATTCCTTATATTTAAGTGATGATCACAAAGATATTGGTTTGAGAGACATTGTCTAAAGAAATGCACATCATATGTTAGATTCATGTATATTAAATCTAAGTGTGTAATATATAATTGCCATATTAACGCTACTACTGGGATAGAAGACTGTCGCGTGGTGTGTCTTACATATTGCTGGGCGGTGAGTATCTCCAGCAGCGAGAGCAGCACCTCGCCGTCGCGCAGGTCTACGAACAGGTCCTGCACCAGCGGCTTGTCGTTCTGCAATCATACCAACACCGCTTACCACAGACCTAAATGTCTCCACACTAAATATACTACGACTCCCATTATAAATAATTTACATGAATGCATGTTCTAATATGTACTTAATTTTACATTTAACTATAGACCTCCTACGCCACACCTACTTTTTGTCGATTGTTGATAAAGTAAATTAGATACAACTGTGGCGTGACTTAATAGACACGCTTCTGCTTTATGACGTTTGCGAATAACAAAATCGCGAAGAAAATAAAATAACTAGCATTTAATATAAACGCAAAAACACATTGTCTAGTTTTTTGTATTCCGAAAACCGCGTCAGCAATTGCTTTGTCGATAGTCGGATACACAGCAATGCTATGGAAGGTCTTTTTTGAATTGAAATCGAAAGTAACGTAAAAATAATACTAAATGGTTGGGTACCTATGCACATTCCTATAGAAAAATGCGCAAGAGTACTTCTCCTGTCATACGTCCGTCGTATCAATTGCATTACTAATTTTCTAGAGAATTCGCATTCTATTATACAAGATTGTAGATGTTTCCAACATCGATTGGCGAGTCCTAAGGAGGAGGAATCTATTTACTTTCAATCATTATGAAAATAGCGAGCACATCGTGGCGGATGGCGGGGCGGCGGGGCGGCGCGACGCCTTCTCTCTTTGCCTAATTGTCATACGCAACGCAGCGGACGCGCGATAAGGGTCACAACCTTTTCGCCGGCACCACTTATCACTCGTTGCGTCATCCAACGATGGCGATGTAAAGTCTTACCTTTACAAGCTGTGAATTTATCCATTTGGCAAAAGTTTTCTTTTGGACGTCTTCCCGCTCATCTGAAAAGAAGACAGAAAACATTTAAAATATGTAACACCCACAGTCCACATTAATTGATGTCAGTATTCATTAACTAGAAGTCATTACTATCGTCGTCATAATCAGCGTGGTTTGTACTAAAAAACGCCTCCCATGTCTTGAGTAACGTTATCATATCATATCACACACAGAGAGGCCGACGCAGCACTTGGGGAACACGCGATTTTAAAATGCACCGATGATTTATTTGTTACATGTATCGGACGAAGTCTCCGCGCCAATATGGAAATTGGAAACTGTTCGTCTCGCGGGCGAACTGAAAACTGTACGCTGCGGCGCGGCGAGGGCGGACGTCCCGCGTCCCGTTAGCCACGCTCCACTCAACTTTATGGTGGATTGTCTCGTGTTCTTGCATAATGGCTTCCACTGCGACCTTCGGGAGTTCGCTTATCGCAGAAGACAAGCGGCTAAAAGCTATCATCATATTCACAGTGTTTTGGTGTCTTATAGTAGTTATATCTTATTGCGTATTTCCTTTAAGGTCACGGTGATATTGATAGGTAATTTAGTGCGCTGAGTACAATACTAGTCTGTAATGCACGCGTGTAGTTGAAAAATACGAAACAATAGGTCGGTCTGGGCGGTGTTTACGATAATTCAATGTTAAATAGGATTTGTGACCTTGACGACGTTTGTCGTATATGTTGAACAACAATAGTCAAGTCAACAACAGCTGCATCTTTTATTTATTGCTACTGACTTCTGTGATTCCAAAGTTACCGAAAAAAAAGCGGATAGCAGTCTACAGATTCGTACATCTCGATTGGTTCATTCAGCAGTCCACGAAGGCGTGGGAGTTCCTTCGTGAGAATCACGATCTGAATCTCATTCCGACTCCCGGCGATCGAGTGTCGTTGGAAAAGGAGCCCCTACTTGCCCCTGCATGTACAGGTTTCGAATTGTCTTTGAAAATGTGTCTCAATGTGATCATTTGAGCGGAACACCGAACCATTTGAGACTTTTACAGATATATTCTGCTAGTCACTGCAACAGAGGTTCGGTTAGTACATATTACTACAATCCAGAAAAATAAGAGATTCATATTTTTTATAACATTTATCTAATGGGTCTTATGTATGATATATCTATATGTAAACGCAGTGCTCACTAATGTAGTGAGAATAAATACTGTTATATTATAAAAACACAAGATCAATATGTTCGGTAAATCAACAGTTTACGTAGAAAACAGCAGACAGTAGATCTATACTGATTACATAAATTAATGTAAAATTCAAATTAAGATCATCATCATCATAGCAGCCGTAGAACGTTCGCTGCTGGACATAGGCCTCCCCAAGAAAGGAGGAATTTCCCCCAAAATAACTAGGCTGGGTAGTTGTGGTGGCAATCGCACAGCTTCGCGAAGAGCCACCATTTGAGATACACTTTCAGGTATATATACCGTCGTTTGTCGGCACCGGTACCTATAAACTATTAACCCGGCATTGTTTCCTGGTCGAGGGATTAAACCGAGTATTTTGTAAAATGATAACGTTATGCTGCATGTAATTAGTGCGCCTCTGCCGATTATTACCGAACGGTGCGGCGACAACCTACACGATTATGCAAATTCTGAGCACGGTAGAGCATAGTAAACCGTCAGATTACGTAAAGGCGTACTGGAAAGAAATAAAAGGTAGCGGTGGGTGCGCCCGCGCAGTCGTTCAGAGCCCCGCTCGCCTCCCCGCGCCGCGCCGCACGCCCGCCGGCCCGCGGGAGGGCAAGGACAGTTTTTGCACTGAAGCCGCGGGCCACATGCAGCAGTGGATTACAGATCAACGATCATTCCTCTTGTTATCGTGTATAGAGGTTTTTGTTGGAGACATTTCTATTACATATATTAGGTCTGATTTTCAGGTAAGCCTGTATTGAAGAGCAATAAGGACGTGTATGAATTATGAATAATTAATTAAAAGTAGCAAACATAAAGGTGTGATCAACACGCTAAGGATTTATAAATTGGGTTTATTCATAATATTTCTTTACGACTAAAACACTATTTAAGATTTAATTTGGTAGTGAAAATGCTTAAACCATGAGGATAAATATAGGACACCTTTAAATATAGGCCACACAAGAATATTGCAGTACCCAATGGATATATACGGAACATAAGCGGACATGGGTTACTTCAGCTACGGTTCGATATTGAATGAGCCACAGGAACAATCCGATGCCAGGTGCGGAGAGTTACCGTCGTATGCGCACGCCGATAAGAGATCGTGATAGATATCTACTGTAGGCTACCCATGTTCATGTCACTCCAATGACCATGTTTGACATAACCGTCTAAGGCTGCTGTGTCTAAATAAGCTACCTATCTATGAGCTAACTGCGTATTCAAATATAACAGGCGAATAAACCCAAACACGATGACAACATATCATCATCATCATCATCATCATATCAGCCACAAGCCGCCTTCTGCTGGACATAGACCTCTACAAGTAATCTCCAACAGGACCGGTTGTATGCGGCCTGTGTTCAGCGCGATCAAACATATATCTGTGTGGAATTGTTGATCCTCGAAATAAGCAACAGACAGGTGAAGTGTATTAGTGATAATGAATCAAGTGAGTGGCCAGTAGATTAGTGCAGTTATCGAAACTCGGGCGCGGCAAGTGCATCGTTGAATGGTCTCTTCCCCCGCACGCCGGCGGCGCCTCGCCTGCGCCCCGTCCCGCGCACGGCGCGCACGTGGCGCCCTGCGCCTGCGACGCCGCGCCGCCGCCCCTTTGGTTATATTTTATCTAACGACGCTACCAGTTGAGCGTGGATGCCAATTACGCATTTTTATTTTGTATGACAATACCACAAAACAGAGCTTAGAATACCGTTGCAAATATCCGTACGTTATGTGCGATTGCCGAAAGTAAAGTTAAATTATAAGTATCTGTGCTAAAAATATAAATATATGAAAAAATACCGGTATATGTAAATATACTGGTTAAAATTAATTTATTATGTACAATGTAAAAAAGATTTCGAAAAAGGAGACCGATTGATAAAATTATTACGGACGGTCGCGGCGCGGGGTCTCGCGGTTTTTTGGAGTAAACAGCTACGAGTAATATGATAATAATAACAACTATAACACTAACAAAACTTTGTACTTTTATTCTCAAACTTTAGATTTGATCATATCTGTAAATATAAATCTACAGATAATATAATAAAAAATAGTTTCTACTATATAATCAGTAAAAACTATTTTTTTTACTAAATTGATATAAAATAATTGGTCTGATAGTAGAACAGACCTTTATTGAAACTTTGCAACAAGAATTGAATTAAAATATACTATTTATAAAAATTATAAGCAATGACAAAATAATATTTTATTATATTTTGTTTCAACAATTTATTTTTCAATTTTTAGATTAATTTATCAGAAAAGTGTGAGTATTTTAGTTTTTTCATTAAACTATTATGTACAGTGCGGCTTCTATGTTGACCTATGTTCCTCATTGCTTGAAGAACGTCTCGGGAAGCGCGCAGCGCGCGCGCGCTTCTTAAATATAATATGAGTACTAAGTATCTAAGTAACTAGGTGTTACATGGTAATTGATAAATAACAAAATGAAAGGTAATGTTTTATTACTTTCAATAATTCGTCGATAGGAATGCAGATAATTAATTCCATATAAATCAGGAGTATCCATTAAATATTGTCCATATAAACTATGAACTAATCTCCGACCACTGTTCATGTTTTTTAAAGAACCGGAAAACACATGTTCGGAAATTCATATCTTTGTATAAAAAATTACGAGTTCCAACGTTTGTCCAGGATGAGATTCTAAACTATTGCACAGGCTTTACATTTTTTTCCTTTTACTTTTTTACCAGTTTGTTCCAACTTGAAAGATAGTTTATATGTAAATTTATAGTCGTAATATTATTTCGTTTGATAAACATAGGTTTATAGTTAGTGTATTAATATGTATTGCCCAAGTGGGAGGGTGATAAAAAAGTAGAGTTCTATTACAAGGAACCAATTGTGTAAACGTTAAGTGTAGTCGGCGTGCAGTGTGTGGCTGGCTGGGTGTACGGTATACGTGGTGCGCTAATGAGTCACTTCACCACGCAACTGATATAACTTTAATGCGGCGGAGCACCGGCGCGCAAGCCGCCGTCCGTGCTGTTCAGGGCCTGCTGCCCGGCTGATAAGCACAAGGGAGATCTGGCGGGTGGTCGCGGTGGCAATGGACACTTTCACTGTTATTAGTTCGGACTGCCGACCCCGCGATATTAATCGTTACTAGTGATCGGTGCGACCCGTCGCATGCGGGGCTTGCCCTGGTATCGATCCGCGGAATCGTCTCAAGGCGGCTCCATCATGAGTAACCGAAAGGTTGGTGATGAGTGAACGCCATAAACCAAACTCGATGGGGGACAACATAGTTAATAAAAAAATATCTTGTGTTATAAAAGGTTTTATTTGATATCAGTTTTAACAATTTTTTTCTAAATGTAGTCAAGTTCTTTAATATTTTTGGGTAGTTTAGAATCAGTTTAGTAGAAGCAATTTCATTTGAATACCTACAATTTTGCTATTGGCGCACTCAGATTATTTTCATGACGTTTGCTTTTTTTACAGACCAGAGGAAATTGTGAGAAAAAGATGCAGTTTTCACCTGACAATCATTACAGTTTCATATATATAGAGGAGGGGATTGTAAACACATCATTTAAACATTTCATAGCGCTAATGCACTTTTTTTAAGAAATAAAAGTTTGTATCTTTTTTATAGAATTGCCTCAGAACAAGCTGCAGTTACAAGCTGTTAAAACTGTCCCTGAATGAGCCACCTTGGACAGTAATCGTAGAACGAAAACAAATTGACTTAAGCGTGCACTGAACTCATATGTGTGTGTCATACTCATATGTTCGCCAGTTGGTTTGATTGTCCACATATAACCTAAGAACTCCGTTGAGATCACAAGTTCTATAATAGAATCATGTATGGTCAGGTTCGGCACTTGAGTATACTGACGAAAGTAAATTATGTTGGTTTTGTCTATACATATTTAATGTCGGCTTAATGACATTATAATTTTATTTTCACACGTTAGGTGATTTTACATTTTATATTTATCGTGCTGTCGTCTGCTAATAATGTTACGGGATACTCTAGTATAGATATTCTGGTTGAGTGCTTGTCATTGATATATATTAAAAATATCCTAGGGTCCTGTTGTTGTTTCTGGAGGGACACCGTACTTAATGGCTCTACATTTTGATAAATGTTCTCTTTCCATTATTGTTTTGTTGTAGATACTTTTTATAGAGATTTTCTGTTTTCTATTACTAAGGTAGGACTCGATAAATTTTAATGAATTCCATTATGGCAGAGATTTTGTAAGAGTATGCCATGATCAACGTAGTCAAAAGCTTTTGACATTTCCAGGAATATGGGGCAAATATTTTCTCTTGAGTCTATTGCGTTGATCACGTCAATGCGTTCAGAAAATCAAAATAATAATAATAAATTCCCACAACATCTCATACATTGACCTGACTCCGTGGTAAGTCGCTTAAAGCACTTGTGTTACGAATGCCAGACAACAGAGGAATCACAAATATACTACTTAAATACATATATTTTACACCCATACACAGAGCAAACACAAATATCATCATATAACTATTTGCTCTGGGTGGGAATCGAACCCACGACCCCTGGTGCACAAGACAGGATCACTGCCATCTGCGCCATCGGGCCCGTCATAGCTAAATGTATACACTTATTACGACAAAAACCAAAATACGTGTGGAGCGAAAACTTTTAACTTCTGAAAAAATGAATAATCTTGCGAATATATTATTCTTTCAAAGACATTTGATAATATAGGCATAAAAGCATTTGGACTATAATTTTTTAATTCGGCCGCATCTTTTTGTGCATACCACCGGCTGCTGCTTTGTGACGAGTTACGACCCGACGGTGTTACTAACCAACACAATCTCTTTACTAGTTCCATCTAACCGAGGACCTAATGACCACGATTTATTTAGTTCGAAATAATATAATCATATATATATATACAGAACATATAACACACACACACACACACAAACACACACACATATATATATATACGATGAAACTGAAAAAAATGTTAAAACATAATGTTCAGAAATACTACAATAACATAAATAACCAAGAGAGAGTATATAATTATAATTAATAACAAAGGTATAATATAATAATAATAATAATATACTCATTATTATACTCCAATGAAAACAACGCAAAAACATCACAAAAACATGAAATAGTAGGTACAAGAAGCGGCCTTATAGCTAAATGCAATTTCTTACAGGCAACCTTTGGATAGAAATAATGTTAAAGCTGGTGGAAGTTTGAGGTGCATTTAGTACATACATACATAATTAATAAACATACATATATACATATAATACACATACATTCAAATACATATAAAAAATAAAGATACAGAACAAGGAAAGTGACAGAATCCAAAAGCAAAATCAAAGTGACAGATAATATTCCTTCACCATTCTCTTAAAAATAGAAAGAGAACGAGCAGATCTCACTTCAAGGGGGAGCGCATTCCACAAACGAACAGCTTGAACTGTAAAGGATTTGCTATAGAAGCTTGTGGAATGCAGAGGCATTTTGAGTGATAAATTCTCTGACGATCTTAGCGATTTTTCATGGCAGTTTCCAAGGAACACAAAGCGACTTTTAAGATAAGTAGGAGGGAAAGGACAGAACAATAGCTTGAATAGCAAAGAGACGACATGAGCGTTCCTGCGAAGTCGAATAGGTAGCCATTTGAGCTTAGTACAAAAGTTGGACACACGATCAAACTTACGTAAACCGAAAATGAATCTTATACAGAAGTTTTGAAGACGCTCAAGCTTCTCAAGTTGATCCTCTGTAAGGTTATATAGTAGTATATATAATAGGTCTAGATAACTGGCATCGGCATAATCAAGGACTGGTACAAGTAGGGATTGAGTAAGCGCTATTTTGGTGGCAAAAGGAATAAGTTTCGCAAGCGCTTTAAAGAAGCCACAGAGGCATAGTCTTCGACTAACATCCTTTAACTGTGCAGTCCAGGACAAGTTACTGTCCATAATTAATCTGCGGTAGAGTAGACCAATTAATTTTTGAACTCATCCTGGAGCTACCCACCACAATTATTTATGTTTTACTAGGGTTAACTCTAAGCCCAAATCTTTCGCTCCAATCATTGATGCCAACAAGATCATTATTTATAGTACTAATAGCATCATCTAAGCCAATGAGAGATGCTTGTCAATAAATTTGTAGGTCATCTGCGTAAAGATGGTAGGATGAATTAAGGTTGTTGGAGATGGTATTAATAAATATCCAGAAGAGTAACGGAGATAAAACGCCCCCCTGCGGTACACCAACAGACGTACAGTTCCAAGACGAAAAAGTGTCCTGGATGCAAATACGCTGACGGCGACTAGACAGATAACTATGAAACCAATCAGCAACCGATATAGATATGTTAAGAGAGCGTAGAAGGCCAAGCATAACATCGAAATCTACGGTGTTGAATATTAATAAAATCAGGTAGTGCTAAAACCGTGACTTTTCCGATTTCCATGCCTGACCTTATATCATCCGTAATACTGATAAGGGCAGTTGTGGTACTATGACCAGGGGGGAAACCGGATTGCAAAGGGTTAAGGTTATTTTTTATAAAGAAATGGATTGAGCTGATCGTGGACCAGCCGCTCAAGAACCTTGAAGAGGAAAAGTAGAATAGATATAGGATGATAATCAGAAAACGAGGTGGGATTGGGTTTTTTAGATAGAGGAATTATTTGCGACTCTTTCCATGCTGATGGAAAAATACCGCAGGAAATCGAAAAATTAAGGATGTGACAGATGGTTGGAAAAATTTCATCAAGGATAGGAAGAATCGTTTTACGGCTAATATAGTCACTCCCAACTGCGTTGGAAGCTATTGACACTAAGCTCCTTTTAACATCACACTCGGTAAACTGGTTAAATATGAACGCTGAAAAATCCGTAGTGGGAAGAAAGGAAAGATGTGATAATGTGTTTAATTTCGTTGTTCCATCAAGGTTGGTCGAGACAGTGAAATGGCGGTTTAATGAATTAATATCAAAGGTATTGGGAACATTACTATTTTTGGTTTTTCCAACCCCAATGGACCTAAGAAATCTCCAGACCCTAGCTGGTTCTCCATTTAGTACTGAATTGGGAATGTAGTGAAGTTGAGCGTTTCTACACATCTTGTTACAGAGATTTCTAGTTAGTATATATTTATCTCTATTTGCAACTGTAGGTTGAGATTTAAACTTTGATTTGGCAGTAATCTACCTCTTCATCATTGCTTTAATATTGTCATCAAGCCAAGGTCACTCTGACTGAGCGAATAGGAGCGTGCTCGTCATACAACTGCATGATGTTTGTATTAAATAACTCTACCTTGTTATCGATAGACTCAGTGTTCAAGAGGGAAGTCCAGTCTATGAGTGACACATCTTTGCGCAGTTTGTCTAGTTTTATTCCACCAAAATTACGCTGCTGAAGAATTTTTGCTCTCGTCTTTGGGGTCCGAATTTTATAAGAAAGATATATTAAATCATAGTAGAAGGCATCTGCTGAGCATTGACCATGTTTGGCAACATGGTTTCGAGAGGAAACAACGATAAGATCTAAAAAGGAGTTCGGAAAATGATGTGTTGCATCAAGCGATAGGGGGATCATGTTATTTGCTTCAATGACAGATAGTAGGGAAAAAGAACAAAAACTATTTTTAAGAATACAGGTATTTTAATCACCCATTAGTATTGAATGATTATAAGAGGGGACAAGCTTTTTTAATATTGAGTCGAAGCTCGAGAAGAAATTAATATGAAGAGAGGGACAGTAATACTCCGAGTAAGATTTTTGTGTGCTGTTTAACTTTAACAAAAAGATACCACTATCGGACGGGGTTGGTTGAGCCGACACATTCACAATCGAAAACGAAATATGTGCACGTAAGTAAATGGCTAGCCCACCACCACCGCAGCCAGTGCGATCGTTTCTGATGAGATGAAAACCAGGAAGAGTGTATAAGGACGAAGGCAAGCAAGGCTTTAGCCAGGAATCAGAAATAAGAATAGCATGGATGTTCTTGCAGTCGAATGATGCCAGGATTTCGGAGAAATGAGCAGGATCACTTTGGGCATTTATATGACCTACATTAAAATTCCGAGGAACGCCAGAAAAATATGAAGTCAAAGTTTCTGAAAGAGAAGGAACACTGATAAAACTGTCACTATCGCTATTTACAGAATAAAAACTATCACTATCAGACATGTCAAATATAAAGTTTTACAGAAAAAAAAATGTATAGGATAAAATAAATTACAAAATACAAATAAAAACTATCAATTTTACCACCTGCCGGTTGCATGTTACATCACAAACTAAAAAAAATATTAAACAATAAAAATCTCATTAAAATTGGACATTAATAATAATATAATAAAAATGCAATTATGACTTATTAAGCAAATAAATAAATTCTCTAGTCCAACAGAACATAAACAAAAAAAAGAATAAAATACAATGTTACATATAATGGAACGTTAAGGCAAACGTTTAAATCGCTGTATTTGAAAGTTCACAAAAACAAAGTTAGGGGCAGGTAGTATAACAAAATAATATACATATAATGCAAATGTAATTTGGACCAGGAATCACAGCTAGACCTTATTTTTTAATGTTCCGTACTCCTCGCCGAGATCCAACAGTACCCCGAGGAGCCACAGCGACATCAGTTTCTGTGGATTTAGCTGGATCAGTTGCTTTGGCAGGTCTGAATTTCATAAATCTGCTCAAGTCCGCGGCGGTTGTGAGTCGTTGTCGCGAACCGTTAGGCCCAACGGCAAATATCTCCGGCCTGGGTCCAACATTTATCAATGCCTAGTTTATCACGTGCTGCCATAAACAAACTGTGGAGCCCCTTGGCCAAGGATTCGGATAAGGTTATACCCGAACCCTTCAGACGAGCCTTGGCGGACCAAACGGTGTCTCTCACTTCAACATTATGGAGCTTTACAAGTAGTGCACGGGGCTTCTGTGAGGAAGATGGCCTACCTAGCCGGTGGCTGCGGTTGATGTCATCAACCTTGAGTTTAGTTTGGATGATGTTAGTTATGACATTTCCAGTGTCTTCTTTACTACTCGTGTCCTTCAGAGACTCCGTGGATCAAGAGAATCATCCTGCGGCTCCGCATCTCAAGTTGATCCAAACTATGAGTGATAAACTCAACTTGCTGCTGTAGGCTGCTCAGGAAGTTTAGAATGAAGGAGCGGAAAGCTGTAAAATCTGCAGACAATGCGGACACGCTGACAGTGGATGGGGGAGTTTTCTGCAATTAACTCTCGAAAGCAGTCATTCTCGTCTTGAACATCTCCGCCATCTCAGTCATTGAATTTTGTAGGGTCTCCATGTCTTGTGATGGCTGAATATTATGTTTGTGATTGTTGAAAGGACTTTGTAACACTATCCGACAGGTAAATACACTAATAACTAATTATTATTTATTATTATGAGTGAGAAGCAGAAAAAATTATACCACGCCAGACACCACCATAAAAAAAATTGGTAGATTATTTTAATTAGTATCAATATTAACTAACATTCATGAATACATATTCCCACGCACAACACAAAAACACAGACACATACACTCACACACACATCCACACACAATAACACAAACACATTTACAATACCATAAAGATTCCCAATTACAAAAGATACCCAATTTCTCAATTTTATTAGTAGTAATACATAACACTAATATGGAGTATATGTATACAGTTGTAGCGGTAGGGAGGCCTAGTGGTTTGAAAATTACAAGCTTAATAAACTAAGCTTAGTTTCAGGCTCCAGTCTCCACCGCACTTGGAGCTTGATTTAAGTACTTCAATATATATAAGTTATCGTAAATTAGTTCGTGAGTGTGAAGGAGAAAAATTAAATATTATGATTATTTATATACATATATATATATATATATACACAGAAAAAAAAACACTCATACAAAGGCCGTCTGCATTGGTGCCTCATTCTCACCTATTACTATTTGGTCAAAAGGATGGCAATGCGTTAGTGATATCCTTGTGACAATTCGAGCGGTTCTAGTCTGCGGTAAAGCTTTCTGTCGTGCGCAGCGTATATGATTGTCAACTTAATCTAGTAAAAAAATTATAATATAAGTAATAAAATAAAGGTCGAGTTGCAATTAATCAATCAATCACATACAAAATATATAACTTGGAAAACATGAATAGATCAGAAAGGTATGAAAGTCGGCGAGCGACTAGATTCCTCAGCGGAGAGCGGCGCGCGGCCTCTGGCGCCAACGCATGTACCTCAGGCACGGAGCGCACTAGACGCGCGCGCGCGCCCGCGCACGCGCTCGCCCGCGCCCGCCTCGCCCGTCGCCACCTAGCTATTATGAATAATAATCCGATAACCAGATGTTTTGTATGCGGCATTGCAGCCGCTGCTGCCCTGGACGGTACCGGGAAACAATCTACTTGACACTTGGCCGACGTAAAGACGCGGAAGTGCGCCACAGGATGCACGGGACGACACGATCACAAGCTCACAAATGCATCTTTGCTAGGTACCTACAATAAAACAAAATCTATTGACCTACTGTTGGTACTGTCACGTTTCGCAACTTAGGTCCATCTTTGAAATGGACCGTTGAGTGAAGCGAAACTCCGCGATGACCCACATTAGCCGGGGCGGCGGCCGCAACGGGCAAGCGCTGCGCACCGCCGCCGCGCCGCGCCGGGTGTCGCGGTGATGTCCGTCAGTGCGCGGAATTAGCGGCATGACATCACGACACCAACAACTGTCCGACTACTACACGTTAATAGGAGCCTACTCCGGCAACATCTTTCTCATCAAACTGACCAATAACAGCCATACTCGCTTGCTAATTAATCAGCCGCGCGCGCACGCACCGTGCCAATTGTCAACGTTGCTTTATATTTATACATGTTATACAATTGTAACATCCCGAGGTCTGCATAATAAATAATATTGCAATTACACAACTCAAAACATATCTTTTTATCTATTATGTATTTATATTTGCATGCACAAGCAAAACTACAGCATAGAACCGAGTGTTGTTCTGATCTACATATCGCTAAATATTGAACTTAAAACGGTATGCCTGTTAGGACCTTTCACAGCTTAACCAAGATCAGAATGCAGTGACATTTAGCACGTTATTTCGAACTCATTTATATCTTATTTCGTTTAAAATTCTGATTTTAATTACGAAGCATAAGAAGTGCACTCTTATTCATGGTTGAATAGTTGACCAAGGCGATATGAAAGTCGGACATGACAATCGTCTGTAGACATTTATCCACGTTCAATGCCTGAGGAAACACTAATCGATCTAACTCGACCTATGTCTTACATTGTTCACTCCTACCTCTGTACAGGTGTGCTAGGTTTTGATGGTCATTATGACATTAGTTGCAGAAACGGATGACATAGTGATCGTTATGGTAAAAATGGTCGTGGCGCGGGTAGAGAAGTACGCGCCGGTGGTGGCGGCGGTGGCAGCGGTGGCAGTGCGCCGAGACAGTGAGATATTACACCCGGTCCGCGTCTGTCATGCACCAATTGTACTGAAGAAAGCTGTATGAAATCTTATCCGCGCGCACCTTTCAGCAGATCATATCCCGCGGACTGGTTTGCCCACTCGATCTACGCAATACTACTCGGTCACACTTTTCGTAAGACAATACTATTTGCTGATTACATAATGAGAGCTAACGTGACTTGCGGCTAACGTTCGTCAAGTTAAGGGTACGATTCGGTAATAGACCACGCCCTTGGTTCTCCGGACTACTGTTAGTATGCAAGTCGGTCCATCAACACGGGGAGGAACTGCAGTCACAGCGCGCTTGTTCCGCGACGCGACAGTTGTGCGACGACTAGTTTACGATGCACTAGCTGTGCCTGCGACTTCATCCGCGTTCTTACTTTATTTTTGCGTAACTTCGTTTATGCAGCACTTACAATGAAAGCTCTCTAAACTTATGATGTTATATAGCCTAAGTTACTCCTTATTATATCAACTATCCAGTAAACGTCCTATTAAAATCGATCCAGGCGGTACCTCAAATAAACAAATATACAAAAATTTTAAGAAATGTTATTTTGTTATTATGTATTATATTATTATGTACTTTACTTTTTCTTAGATTCGATACATCCATGTGCATTTAATAAAAAACAGTAATTGTAATATTATAAACAAACACTCCAGTCTAATCTATACATATTATATCTTCAATTTGGTCAGTGTCCTTACTTTTTACGGCTACCATTACCAACAACTTTATTATACCTTCTTATTTATCATTCACTTTTATAATAAACTGTATATTACAGCATCCATCTCCTCCACATGCTTTCTTCCTTCTATTTCAATGACAATTTCAGACTCCTACAAATCTTGTTAGTAAGAATCCTTCTTTTACTTGTAATAATTGTAAGAGATAATTCATCTGTAGTTACAATAATGTAAATGGTAATATTCTGTATTCCGATATTAGTGTAGGTTGTGCTAAATGACTCCGAACAGCTACTCTATAATGTACTTGGTAATGGCGTAAATCAAATATTTCTTAGTAAAATAAATGATCATATGATGTTTTTAATCCCAAATAGTATCGCTTTGTGTAATTCTCATGAGCGTTATGATAAGGAAATATGGCCAATAATGTACTTTCTTTTTATGAAAAACTTTTCACCTGACGTTTTTGAGTTTATTTGTTACATAAATACAGATATTGTTTACATTGTTTTATTTTAGATAGGGTCTCTATCTATTTTATTGAAAATATATTATAATTAAAAATTTATACTTTATAAAAGCAGCTGTTATTTTATTTAATCAAACAAACAACTAGTCAAATCTTTCCTCCTTATAGTTTATCTTTTTTCATCTATCCTCTTTATTAATTAGTATAAAACAAGTCTCTCTTATGCTAATCTATTATAATTTTTTTGACAGATTAATAAATACATTAATTTGATATTTAAAGTACAATATTTTCAGAATAGCTAGCAGGCAGCAATAAAACATTCCTGAATTTATCTGATTACTATCTAAATTCACCTCAATACATAAGTAGACTTGTTTATTTTCATTTATATAGATATAGCTGAAATATTAGGCTTTTTAACTGAAACATATTGAATCATACACACCTATTGTAAAGCAATATTATGGTGTTTACATTTATAGACCATGGTGGCATCACTACATAGAATAAAACAATGTCGCTTTTTCTGTCCCTATATCCATCCATCCATATCCATGCTTAGATCTTTAAAAGTATGGAACAGTTCTTGATGTGTTTTTTATAAATACAGTGATTCAAAAGGAAGGTTTATATAAATAATACATGCATAATATATTAGAAAGACATTGATAATTTTAATAAATGATTGTAAATACTTTGCTAACACTGGCTAAACCTAAAGAGTACACCTGAGACTGTACACCTTATAAAGGTCTACAAAAAGTCCACAATAGAATAGATCTATCTGTTAGGGATAACCCACAATAATTATTTTTTATCCTGATTGCACTAATGTGAAGCTACGAACCTGCTAGGGACCTGCCCTAGTGGAACATAGAACCAAGCATTGAGTAAGCATTGCTTTGTTCAAAAAAGAGACAAAGTCCAACTGAACTCCAAGACCTTCTTTACAGTTTCGTCATTCAGTAAAATTCATTAGATTTTTCTGTGTAGTAAATGATGACCCCAAAGGATCGTAAAAGTCATTAAACATATAATTTAGGTCAAACTTATACTAGTCTGTATGCACTAGACCAGTCTTAAAACTAAGAGTAACATAGGTAATATTATATTTTCCGCAAAGAAACAGTGCATACTATATTTATAAATTTCTAAAACAATTCAAGAATAATTTTAAAAATATTAAAAATAGGAGCCAAAATATGAATTTTAAGGGATGGTAGCTACAATTTAAATGAATTTTGATGCAAAACCTTTGAATGTGAGTGCTAAATAGCATCACTTCATAGAAACAAGGTCAAAGGCCATGAATTGGGGAAAGTTCATTTTAGTTGATTGTTTGGCAATAAAACCATGTTGGTAAGCAGTCGGCAAAGGTTCTATTACTGGATATAACAAGTTAATTTTTTTCAGAAACCCCTTAATAAAACTACTATTTATAAATAGCACAATAGTTGTGGAAATACCCTTAGCACCAGACTTGTAAATTGGGTCAATAAAATTTGCTTCTAAATAAAGGGCAGGTTTCTACTGGATGAATAAATAAATGGAAACCCTTGGATGAACATCAGGTCCACTACCCTAATAAGCATAGATTTTTGTGAAAACCATACCAACTTAACCTGTGTACTTTGAATTTAATTGTAAAACTACAAAAGCCAACTACTAAAGATTTAATCTTGAGACTTGTTGACAATAGATAACCAAAACATTGATAAAAAAATTTAAAAATTAAATTAATCACATTTTAATTATTATTATTTAAAGCAAATTTATTATAAGTAGTGAATGCATAAATGTTTATTAGAACTGAAAAAGGAAAAAAAATATTGAACAAATAAGACATTAACTAACCCTTCCCAACCAATGTTGTTGTCAAACTTTATAGTGACTTGTTTACCATTAATACTTTTCTTAGATTTAATAAAGGCTCTTTCATTATTATTTTGTTTAGTGATGTTTGATTTAATATAGTGAAAATTTAATTACAACAAGCATGTTCTAGTATTCTCAAATCTGAGACTGTTTCATCAGACCAAGACAACCTACATCTCACTGTACTGTGTAATGTAACATATGTATCAACAAAACTATTACTAATTTATTGAAAACACATTATTTTTCGTGTCAAGTCAAGAGTCAAAATTAAGATTTTTACAATAGTAAAGGTTGGTAACATTTTTGGATTATCTTTCATCTTCACTATAGGAGCTTGGTGCTAATTTTATCACTTAGTAAACACGGGCGAGATAAGATAAACTGATTTGGGGGCTGCTGTCGGCCCGCGCAGCCACAGCGCCGGTTATGTCAAATTGAGTTCAAGTCAACTTGCTCGCAGCAGAACGTTGCATCACTCTTTAACACTTTCGTGAGCTCAACATTCAAGGTCTCACTTTAGACCAACTTAACGTGTCTTACTGATAATGATGAGCACTTACCCACAAAACTAGACTCCATCTTTCCTGGTTACTCCGTCGTTTGTAATCGGTAATTATTTATCAAGTTATTAGTAATGTTAAAAAGTTTTTCTGAGACATGACAACACGCACACACCGCCACTCCCAAGCACAAACTTTGTCCAAACTTTTCAAAACACAAAACTGACAGAACTACGTGCCGTTGTTAGTCTGTTCACTTTCACAATGTCTTACACACACTTTTTGTATGCTTTCGTAAACTTATGACTTATAAGAAACAAGCTGTTAGATTAAAAAGTGAGGAAAACATCGTCACGCACAAACACAAGCTTCACAGCGAAACTAGACAAGTGACAAGAGTATTCAGATAGTGTTGTGCGCAGCGTAGTGCAAAGAATCGATTTGATTATGTATACCAGGAATTTTAAAAGCAAATTCCATTGCACGAATAAAAAAATAGATTTCTTTCATTACTTAACATGGTGGAATTTACTTATTAGCGTTTATTTTTACAGCAAAGTTTTAACTATTTGCTAGCATTCATTTTACAGTCAATTTAGTTAATAATTTTTTTTTCAGATGCATCCAGACTACGACTTTCTAATCCTTAACTTCAGCCCTTTCTCGGCTCTCTGCCCTTCATTATTCTAGCAGCATAAATCTTTGATGTACAGTTTTTGATTATAATTTTCTTATCATAGTAAGAAATTAATCGAAAAATATCCCATATAATTACAATTTTTTATGTAAAATTTGAACTTTTCGATTTTAGACCTCACCGTTAGAAATTTTGGAACATGAAACTGATGGTTGAACTATATCTGCAGCAGAAAACAGAGACTTATGTTGCCAAAAAAAAAATAATAAGGTGAATAATTTCTTGTTTTATTATATAGAAATGCTTACACTTAAAATTGCATGAATGATACAAATGCGGAGTGAATGCAATAAATACAGTAGCACTGTAACTGTCAAAATGATTCAAAGTTTATCAGTAAACATACACATCACTATTTGTACGTTCCATTTCACGATATTTAACTAAGGCTCGTAAGAAAAGTTATAAAACTATTAATGTTATCTGGCTATATTAATCAGCATAAAGACAGCAAGAAACAAGATAATTAAAAACTATTTAATGATGAATATTTATTTCCACTGCTATAAGACTTAGAACTATGCAGATACCCAATTTAAACATAAAATTGTATTTCTTATTATTCTTGTTCATACTAAGTCAAATTACTTACATTTGCTATGGTTTACATGTTTTTCGTATGGTGCAAACACATATGCCGGTGCGTCACCTATTTCCACCACCCATGTGACTTTGCGTTGCCCCAGCAACGGCGACGGCTGCGACGCCATCCCGCGACGGTACATCAATTCGCTAGAAACTGTATCACTTGCACAAATTGTACACTGGTCGATTGTTCAATATTCTTTCGATCTGCATGCTGTCATCTGCGACATTGCGTGCTTTTCACAATGTTTCACTAAATAGCATTTGATTATGTATAATTTGCGATTGAAAGTGTTCAACGTATACCTACCTACGTATTACGAATAGTTTATCAATTAAAAAAATAGTTTCTATTTACTGTATAATTTAGGCGTAAGTTAATTAACAATCGTTATAAATTACTATTAATATATATTTATAATCAATATCGAATTAGCAAAGTAGCGCTCTATCAGGTCCGCAGATATCATTTGCAATATTGTAATTTGTTTATCTTTATTACCTTCTATTGTACCATATTTAACATGGGGGTACTTTCACATGCGTGTTTACAGGAGTGAGGGTTTGCTGTGTTGGTTATTTTTAGGTATGTAAGCAGTTCACCTTGAGGCGGGTTTTGAATCTGCAGCGACGCTATGCACGACCGTAGGCCGCCTGCACGCTCGGGGCCTAGTGCATCGAGTATGCATGCGCCTCGTGCCTACCGTTGGATATGATAGCGCCAATAAAGATATTCTTTTTGTTTGTGAATTTATTACAACACTGAATTAGACAGGACTAAACAAAATATGAGTAGATAAACGTTCACTTTTAAACGACAACTAAAGTATCATCGTCACGACTTGTTAGCGAAGTAGGTAACGCATAGGTACACATCAATTTGGTCACAGCTTTTATTGATTTTTGTGGACAAATAATTTGGTCATTCACACTTTTAAGAAACTGTGTGCGAAGTCAACTTAATTGGTCGTCGTGACAAATTTGACCATGCGAAGCCTCATATTAATCGTATCATATTAATCTACAAACTTCATAAAATTCAATCGATTATAACTTCGTCAAATCGATTCATGCGGTTAGAATTAGCAGCAGTATGTTAAATATAGGCCGTGATAGTAATTCGCGCGCATCTCAATTCAACGGTCATTAACTCTCGCGCATACAGCCGCTACAACGCACGCCGGGCGACAACCACCAATAATGCCTCTAAACACCAGCATCGCTGACACAACTAGACCAACCCGGTCACAAACCACCGGTTACTTCTTACCTAAAGTACCAATAAAACCACTTTCAAACATCCATTAAGTATGTTCGACAATTCCTGAACCAAATATATTATCTCTTGTACTTGCGTTATAGGAGTTGTTTGGACGCACTTTTATAGCATGTAAAGTATACCGTACATCGTGCGTATTGTTACGTTATAATATTTTAAGATGCTTTGAAGTGAGCGTGAGTCTATGTTTAACTGACATTTAGTTTATTTGCATCCTACGATACATGTACTACCTAGTATATGGCACCTCGTATGAATACATTGCACAATGTGATTTCGCATTCTACTAGATCATTAAATACGCGGTTTCCTATTAAAAGCGGTTGGTTTACCTTTAAAACAATATATAACAACAATATATATATATATAATTTTGGAATAGGTACATGGTTTGTGTGCTTACTACAATGTCTAGTACGTGAGACTGACATCGGGGTCAAAAATAAATATTTATCACTGAAACAATATGCTTACGGTGAGTGTGACGGGGTCACCGTGGTTTCCTCGTCGCTAGCTCATTGTTATTACTCCACCTACCAAGACTTTAAATTTGTTTAGCGTTCGCAACGAAATATTATTAATATGCGGCACAATAGATCTAATTCAGCCCACATTAATCGACACATAGCAAACCGATGGTGCGCGGGCGGCGCGCGACTGTGCCGTGGCGGCCTGCGGGACATTATGAAATGTTTGTCTCTTCAACGCAACTGCAGCACACCGCTGCGGCTTATAAAGATTTAAGATTGAAGTAGATATTGTAGTCTTTACAAAATCCTACGAAGTTCTATCTCTCAAACCGTACTAATATACGAAACATTTTAAAAGTTTATCTAGTTCAAGGTAATTCTGCTTTGTTAAGCTTGATGAACACGAGGTTTTATATAATAAGTGTTATTAAAATAATAAATAAACCGAGATAAGTAGGTAGGTGTGTGAATTTTGTAAAACAAAGCAATAATGCAGGTACAGAAATTGCGCTTATACCAAATTCATTTTGAGCAGGCAGGATATTTTATTGAGGCAGCTTAAATAACAGTACATATTGATAAAACTCGTACGTGAACTGTTTTTGATTAGATATAATGGTTTCTTAATCTATATGTGACGTTTTTGTAATCAATTTAAATGTTCACTAAATATCAATAAGCTAGAAAACGGCACATTTGGCCAAGTGGTACAAAGAAAACGATAGCTATAATGTAGCTTTATCACTGACACAGTGCACTTTGTCTTTTAGCAATTATGCATTTCACTTTCAATAATTTACGGCGACTTCGGAGACTAATATCGATCGATAACAGTATTACGATTAATAAATCGATCGCTCGATCGGGTACCGGGCGCGCGCGTCTTCACGCTCGACTCCACGACAACTTACTGTCAAAAAAGGCGGGAATTGCATCGGTATCGCTAGCGGCCGTCATCGTCGTTTTGCTAAGAACAAGCCTCTGGCGCGCAACTTGCCCGTTTGAGACATTTGTGTATGCATTTGTATCACACAAGTCTTGTACACTCGTACATCAACACCGATACAAAACTAATTTCTTTCACACGGTAAGACTTCCAGAGCAGAGGAGAAATCGAGTCGCTGAAATTGTGAATAATACAAATGCATTATGTATTATTGTGAAACGAGTGGTACAAAACGAGCGTGGAGCGGTTCATGAAATGCGGGCAATGTTATCTATACACACACATGGGCACCGTCGGGATTCGGGCCCGGCAACGATAATCTGGGCGTGCGTGCAGGTGCGCTGTGTTTGCTTATACAGAAAACAAGCCAAAAACTTTGGTCATAGACAAATTAATTATATACCTTCCCCGTTTTGTTAATTGTCAGGCCTGTGAAATGTTCCTAAAGATTATCCCAAGCCGCAAGCGGTGTCACTAGCGCGGCCTATTACTTTTCATCTCCCTAATAATAATAACACAGTTTTGTAACAAGTAAGGTGCTGGCTAAGTTTAAATTACCTATCTACCCTCAAATTGTAATCGTATTTATTTTGATTCAATCAGATCTAGTTTTCGTGTTACACTACTACCCACATTATTAATTACTAGCAGCCCGCCCGCGGCTGCGCTCGTGTTAAATTCAGGGTAAATTCCACCGCTTATTTTAGAGAAGTAGGGGGTTAGAAATATATTATCCTATCCATCCTCTCAATTATATCCATTTAAAAAATCACGTCAATTTGTTGTTGTTGTTTGTCAATTCGTTGTGAAAGACGTACGAAAAAACGGATAGACATTCAAAAGTTATAATTTTTTACAGACTCACACACACTACTCTCCCATACATACTTTAGTTTTGGCGCGGAGTTATAAAAAAGTAAAATGAAAAAAAATCTAACATGAAATTATTTTTATGTATCTTTTTGCGAAATTGCGACATTTTTCAAATAAATTACATTTTTAAATTTGTTATATCTTTCGAATGGAATGGCCAAAATGAATAAAACAAAAAACGATTTAACGGAATTGAAGACATAATTGTGAAAGTATTTATTTTGATAATGGTCAATTCCAAAGTATAAATAAAAGTGTTTTTGCAATGTCAATTAAATATATTTTTCAAGATCAAAAAAACATTTATTGTGTCTTAATTATAATAGTTAAACATATCCTGTCGCGACGTTTTTGTAGATAATTATATGTACAACAAAGTTGTAGTAGGTACATTATTTAGTCTATAATCAATAATTTTTGCAGCGTACGCAATGGTAGATTTTTTTTTGGGATTTTTTTTACACCTTGGTTTACATTATTGGAGTGTTAGAACGGATTGCTAACTTTGAATTTTTAAAAAAAATTATATAGATAGGCTATATAATTTTTTTTGAACTTCCTAGCAGTGAAAGAATTTTTCAAATGTGTCAAGTAGTTTCGGAGCCTATTACCGCCAAACAAACAAACAATCAAATCTTTTCTCTTTATAATATTGTTATAAATTAACCGCTTTTTAAAAAATATATATATATATTATTTGAAGAGCGCAGTGGTTTGTTCTGTTTTTAGAGCAAAGTGATTGTTAAATAATGTCAAGAAAGTGTAAAAATTATCCTGACAAGGTCCGTTAAATTCGTGATGACATTACTTTCAAAACTCAGCGACCAAGTTATATAAACAGTATTTTGTTTTTGTCATCGGACAACAAGACAAAGCGTAGGTTCCAGACATCTTTTATGTTGCATGTGTGGGTCTTCTCCTTTTCTCCTCGATCTGTGCCTTTTTCAAACCCTGTGACATGGACGGAACTAACGACCCACGCATCTAATATTATTTATGTCTTACTCATACAAAAGGTATTTCACACAATTTGAACAGAAAGTGAAATCAAGTATCCTGACCTGCCATCAGCTAAAAGACCATCTAAGATCTCTCATAGTGAAGATATGCCGGTACCAAGACCACCTCAAATAAGCGATACGTCCCTTACACCACAAGTCGAAAAAGAGACATTGGATCCTGACTTTCATGAAGCTTCCTCATCCACATCTAATGAGCCATATCTTCTATCACAAGAAGATCTTAATGAGTTGGTACGTGACTTAAATTTGTCCAAACAACAGGTAAAACTTTTGGGCTCTCTATTAAAGGGAGGGAATCAATTACAACCTAAAAAAAAGTATGTAAGGTACTTTTGCAATCGAGATGAAGAGCTACAAGGTACTTTTGCACAAGATGATCAGCTTGTATTTTGTAAGAATGTCTATAGTGTAATAACTGTCTTTGGTATAGTATAGAATATAAAGCAGAGTGAGAAAGAGTGGCGTTTATTTTCCTAAGCTCAGTGAAGCAAAAATTTACGAGGGCATATATGTTGGCCCCCAAATCAGGCAATTAATGAAAGATAATATATTTAAAGAAAAGCTTAGTAATTAGAAAAATTAGCTTGGGAATCTTTCATGAAAGTAACTTCCAATTTTCGAGGAAATCACCAATCAAGTGACTGGGCGCCGTTAGCGATGTACACGGTGAAAGAATCCATCAAGACATTTCTACCAAAGAAAAACGATATCAGGGCAAGTGGAGCCTACGTGTGTTAGCGGATTACTGTTGGACATTAAAACGAGACGTTTCTGAAGCAAAATACGGACGAAACGAATGTAGCAATAACTTCATTTTGTTAATAAAAATTTTAAATTTCTGAGATGGGTTTACAAAAATACTATTCGTATTTGAAGAATTTTAATTTTATTTCTAGTGTCCTTATCCTTGTCCTTAACATAACTAGACAAAAGTTTTCATGCTACATGCAAAAATTGATTTTTGTTGACTAGTGAATTGACGGTTAGTGGCATTACGCCCGCGCCGCGCATCAAGCCCCTTGGGTTACTCAGCGATTTATTAACCTACATTCTTTATACATATATGGATACACAATAGACACATAATAATCATAATAACTGATAAGTTCTTTTACTTATCACTTTTAAGTATCATTACGAATAGTTTTCTGGTCTCTTAAAGCTGTGTGTCTCTTGGCATTGGATTCCTCTAACATTTCCATTGGGATCTGTCACCCATGCTTCCCATCTCAATTGTCTATTGCGCTTTCCATCTCTGGTACTTCAGAGATGGAGTTTGTGGCACTGTTACAACATTTATCTTGGTCATCTCGGTGGTTGGTTGTCAAAGCTGGGGGATCATCCTGGGATAACCCATTTTATATATTCTAGAGCTTTTCCTACTTTTGTTGGCTTTCTCCAGTTCCAAGAGTTTTCATGTTTTAAAGTTGTAATCTTAAGTGTTTTGATTCTTCCTGTCAGAAGGTGATGGTTAATATCTCTCGCGAGGACCGGCCGGTTTCCGGTTCGACGTAGTTCGGTAAGTTTAGTTCTGGTAATCTCCTTTGTATAGATTTTTCGTAGTGATTGTGTTGGCTACCAACTTGAGGTTTGGTCTATATTTGCATTCTTCCGTAATGCTTCTGAAGACTTGAGGGAATCTGAAGTTTCTCTTATTCCCTGTTGTTGTTCTACGGGTTGTTTTTACTATCAGTATGTCATAGTTTATATAAGCGGTATTTCTTTTTCTGTTCGTCTAATTATTTATAATTTCTGTTTATCTAGATCTTTTTGAATTTCCCTTTTCCCTTTTAATACCTAACTAGAAATTTGTCTTGCTTCTGAAAATAACACGTTTTTTCCACTGGGTTGTGATTTTGACGGATCGATATTTGTTTACACTTGGTGTCCTAATTCTGCATGTTGTTAATTTACCACCACTAACTTATTCTTGAAGTAATCTACCTCTAATGTTGTCTTTTAGTCTACTCTAAAGAACTGTATCGGCTGCTGTCAGTTTATTCCTCAAAACTTGAACTCAACATCTAACGCTTCCAGGACGTTTTTAGTTACCGATTGCGTTACAGGACATGATAGAATGGTACTTGTTTCATTAATGTTGAAAGAAAGTCGCAGAATTTACGTGAAGTCCAGCTTGGTAGTTTTTTCCAAACCACCAAGGACTATAATTTGGGATTTAATTGAATTGATTAGGAGACTATATTATTCAGTCCAATTTAGTTACAAAGGTTGGGCTCAGTACGGACACGAGCTTAGGCTACCATTCCAGCAGCGAATCCGCCTTGAAAAGTAATTGTGATGTCGTATACATTTACTTACTTGTATATAAGATGGATTGTGTAGTGAATATAATCAATTATTATTATTTGATTCTGGCTGTTTAACTTTAATTGTATTATGTATATTTAATGTGAATTATTATTAGGAAATTACTACTTTTCTTGGGCACAATACACATCCGGAACATGGCACTGCTAACTTTTGCAAGCCTGGCAAATAGTTACTCGTATTTTCATGAGACCTACTTAGAGCCGGAGTGAGAGATCTGCTTTTTTACATGTCATTACATGTTTATGTTCTTTACATGTGTTATTGCGCATGTTGTACTTAATTTTCGTATTTATTTTATTTTATCACTCATGTGATTGACGAATGGCAAACACGTTTAATAACTACCAGTAATTAAGAAAGTTAGTATTTGTTTATAACTTACATACAAGCATACATCATCAGGACTCCCTAGATGATAATGATAATAGTTTATTTGACGCAAGTAAAATTAAAATTCGTTGGATTATAAAAACCATCCAATTACATTTAATGGCATCGTAAATAAGTAATGTCAGGAAGTTTTGTCCATCTTTGAATAAATGTTATTTGATTTACGAGAGAGGATTGCGTGATTCCCTTCACGTAATGGCTGACTTTAATTTGCAGGAGCGCAACACGCGGTGCAGGGCGGGCCGCGGCCGAGGTCGCTCACAAACTGTACGGGCAGAAAGTCCGCCCAGTATTACGCACTGATGCATACTCTATACCTACTTGCATGAATGCGGCATATCTGGTTCGGCTCCTGCGTCATCTTTAATAGCCGTTGTATGCGCACCTCTACTGTGCACTATCTACTACACTATTACAAGAAGCGGACCAACTCTTGTTTGACTTGTTTGACTCGGTGCGCGCCCCACATGCGCTCGCGAAATTAGGTGAACATCCGCGACATCCCTGCGTGCCGCCGCCGGTACCCCCGCCATGCCTCCTCGTTCCAGGGAACACTGCTTGAAATATATGACTTAAATATTTTACACTGTTAGTTGAAGAATTTCTTCGTTGAAGAAATAAAATAATATGCAATTTTTGAGACACAGATTTCTTAAAGATGTTTGTGTCTCAAAAATTGCATTCAAAAACTAGTTATTTCAAAGTCAGTGCCCGACGAATGCAACCCTGCCAGCGTCGATATCGCGTTGGCGCTGGGGCAGAGTTTTTAACGATGAACGTGCAAATCCACGGACGGATTGACGAAAAAGATTAAACATTTGAATCGAGAGCACTTTATAAGCTGTGTTCGATCGTTGGCGATACTTCCCGGTGACATGCAAGAGGCTCGCGGCGTCGGGCGGAGGCGCGGCGCGCGGCGTGCCAGCCACCGCGCACTCCGCCTCCAGTCGCGCCGGTCCGCCGCCGTCGGCGACCGCCTCCTCGCTGCTATGGAACACCGCACTAATGTTCGCTTAGTTTAAAAACAAAATGCCGTCCGATCAGTGAAGTATCTCGCGCTGACGATGCCCCAGTGAAAGATGAACACTCAAAGATCAGACGCATCCACTTCCACCGAAGACGATTTAAAGGTCGACGCGACTAAATCTCTGTACAAAGTTTAGTTTGAACCAGAGGTTACAACGGTTTTATGGTTTCAGGCCCGCCCCCTGTGCCTCTTCTACTTCACGCACCCGTTCGGCGTGCTGTCGCCCGAGCCGCCCACGGTGGCGGCGGCGCCGGCGCCGGCGCACGTGGCTCGCGCCTTCGTCGACATGGAGCCCGTGTCCCCGCTGCAGTTCTGGGCCGCGACCTCTAGCAGCGGCGATTCCTATGAGCCAGCGCCGACCACGTCGTCGGCCTCTAAGCTCAGCTTCAACCTGGGCAACGCCAAGGTCCATAGGAATCCTGTTAGCCTCGTGAGCGTGGCTAAAGCTCGCAAGTGTACCATTGATTTGGGTGCCGGCCGAGAATCCATATCGTCTTCCCTCCTCTCTAGTGATATATGGTTTAGTTCTGGCTCCAGCGCTAGAAGCTATGACTGTTCGCGCAGATACCCTATAATACCGTACAATAGGATATTACCGCCCCTGAGGCTTCCGGTCCCGCAGGACTCTACCGACACCGGCCGCTCTGAAGATGTGTGGCCGAAAAAGTGTCTGAACCCTTCTAAGTTTTCTCTCCCACCGATAGCGATGCCAGATCCCACAGTGGTGCAAACGAAAGAACACAGAAGAGTGAGTGATGCACACTCGAGTGTAGACAGTATAAATGTGAAAGAAGTGAAGTGCAGCAAAATGATGGGAGTGAGTAAACACAAGAGGCGGAGGCTCGCGGCGCAACTGAGCGGCGTGCGCCGCATGCTCGCCTGCTTGATGAGGAGAGCTGTTAAAGGTCTGTTCATTTTTGATTTTGCTTACGCGGTAACTCAGGAGCTCACGTTTGAAACTAAAATTAATCATTATATCTGTTATATTGTTGCATATATAAAAAAGGATTGGGATAATCAGTCTCAACATCAAAATATATTTATTTCTTTAATGACTATAGTTAGAAAGTCGAGGTCGCGTGCGTGCTGGAGCCCGCCCGCGGCCGACCGTGCACTTCCACAGCCGGCGCCGCCTCGGTTATCCGCGATTCGGGAATGGGTCACCTGATTACGCACGAGTACTGACTAATAATGCACCATGGTTACATAGTGTCCGTAATAAACACAAGTTCGGCGACCTTGTGTTCCCGCTTCGCTATGCACTTGGGGTTCATTCCGTATCGTCGTCGTCAGTGTTCGCGCACTGGGCGAGATCGATTTCGATGGATTCTACCTCATTGAACATCTCCTTTTTGATTTCGCCTGTGTCGTCGGACCCGTAAGTGAGGCTGTCCACGACCTGGTACCCAAAATTGGCGGGTATCGAACTAGAGCCCTTTACGCCCTTGATTACTTTGAGAATTTCCATTTTAGCCGTAAGCTTTTCGTCGTCGGTCATTCTTTTGAAGGAGGGTATGAGCGACATGAGGAAGTGTTTGTCCTCGTCGACGTCGTCGATGTAGCCGGCGGCGGGCGGCGCGCGGCGGGCCCGCTTGGGCGCGGGCGGGCGCGCGCCGGGCGCGGGCG
>JACJUM010002477.1:15115467-15159596 GCA_020976665.1 Heortia vitessoides
CAATAGAAACAAGGAATTGAATGAAAATAAGAATTGCACTAATTTTAACTATAGAAATATATTTTGTTTACTAAAACATTGTACATGTAAACTTAAACTTTCCATTGTCCAAACTCGTCCGTTTCCATTGTTTTGAGAGTGGTGATTCCTGTTGAACATTTGAAATTGAATGGATGAATTTTTAATTTTAAAGAATCAATTTGAAAATCAAAACACTTATTCAGATCGAAGGTTCAAATTTTTGCTAAATAAATTTGAAATTAATTAAAATTTGTAATTGTAAATGATGAAGTTGAAAATTAAAACATTTACTTAAGTTAGATGTTAAAATTCTTGCTCAACACAGTTTAAATCAAGTTTTCTTATATCTGCCACTTTTTCTTAATATTTGTAATTTTAAAGAATCAATTCGAAAATCAAAACATTTATTCAGATCGAAGGTTCAAATTTTTGCTAAATAAATTTGAAATTAATGAAAATTTGTAAAATAATAATTAATTAATTAATTAATTTAAACTAATAATTTACTTAACACTATCAACATTTATCAATAGTATGACATAACCTATAAACTCAGTTTCTCAACTTTTGTGTCAATCTAACAATTAATCAATCAATCATAGTTTACGATAATGAAATATCAGTGTACAATTATTTACCTTTATTGTTGTAGTTGTTGTAAATGACGAATCTAAGCACTCCAATTTTCACACAGACACAGCTGACGATACTTTAACCACACGTGTGAACTTGTATTGTGACGCTTTCTTGTTTTTCCAACGCCAAGAACGTTCGAGAAAGACAAAGACAGAGACACAAGCATGCGCCGATTCAATGCGCCTGATTCTCTAGTGCTGCGCGCGCAACAGACCGATCATAGTTGAGTGGGAGAGAGACGCAAGGCATTCGGCGGGCCTCTCTCTCGTTCGGTGACTCATCGTAACGTTACCGAGCGTTACACTTTTTCATAAGTGACTCCCAGCCACAACCTAATATAAGACGTTGTCACGTCAAAATGCAATACAGGCGGCGCGTATTTTACGCTATGAATAGTAATTCTTCGTCCCTTGATGACTATTATATAAACCTACACTATTCAGAAAGTTCCCTATGTGACAATGAATCCACGTCAACCGTGCACTATGTATGAAAGCGTACATCGGTTTTCTGATCCATAAGTATACCATATTTCCAAAAGTCATGTAGATCGTAGGCAGCGCGTACTTGTACACAGATATATAAAATCAGACAGATTACTACCTACGTCTTTGCAAAACTATCTAACTTCACGTCCGATCTCGTAGACCGCGTCACGTCTTAGACGACCCTCCCGACAAAATAACCGCGAAACTCGCAGCCCTTTCTCGCCCTCTCACTGGCACAACTTAACCACTGACACTCCACATGCACTCGTATAACAGAGCAGTACACCGCGTTCGCCGGCGAACGCGTGAAGTCCCTGCCCCTACGAGCGATAACCGACAGCCCTAGGACTGTCGGGCTCAATCTGTCCGTCCTCTTTTGTTTTAATTTAATTCATTCATAGTAAATTCAACCCCAACGACGGCGACCGAGCCTAGGTCGAGCCTCTAGAGGCGCCCTCGGTCTCGCCGTCGGTCCCGCTCAAATCTCGCGAGCCATTGCGGGCGCGACCGCGCTGAACGCGCGGTCGCGGCCGCTGGGCACGCAGGATTGTTACGGGCATCGGTCCTCTCATCTATGAGAGGCCCCGCCCTCTTTTTCGGTGGCGCTGGAATTGACGTCTGAGTAGTCCAGCACTAGGTTCGTCCGAAAAAAAAAAAAAACCATCTAACTAAAGAACTTCAAATCTCTTTACAGAAATATTTTTGGGCAAAAACTAGCCCATACGGTATTCAAAATATATTTATAGACCTATGACAGGCAATGTTTAATCGTCAAAAGGTTTGAAATAAACACAACATCAATATTTTTGCTATAGAAAAAGATGATTCTACAACTCAAAGTACCGACGACTCTGATCGGTACTTTGACTGGCTCGGTTTCTTCCACAACTTTGTTATTTCCTTGTACTGTACAAACAGTATTATTACATATTTACTACACGCTAATAATATAAAACGTGCGGGCTCGATGGACCAGACGCGAGTGATCCTATCTTTGGCGCCAAAGGTCGTGGTCCGATCCCCACCCGAACATATAATGATTTTTTAGGGTATTAACATTTGTATTTAAGTAGTATATTTGTGATTCCTCTGTTGCCTGGCGTCCGCAACTTCTTTAAGCGACTTATCACGGAGTCAGGTTAATGTATGAGATGTTGTGGGAATTTATTTATTTATTTATGGAAAGGCTTTTCCATATTATATTACTCGTTTTAAAACTACTAAAAACAGCATAATTACACCGTTTCGGAAGGATAACATTGCTTAGCTTTTATTAGCTTTCATCCGTAACTGTGCTCACGATTTCGCGCATCTTGGACCCAGAGGTGACTCCGAAGACTATCAGTCCCATGAAGTTCGAATGTACAGCTACAGTTCGATTGTATATACCTATTATGTACACGGAATATTACTTACAAGGACACACAATTGTCCTCAGCGGACAATTCTCTGAGGAAGGCTTGTCCCCTGTAGCAGACGCCCTGCGGCTGATATGACGATGACGAGCAATGTGTTCTTCACTCCTTTGTATGAATAGGATTTAGCTCACAATAACAATTTGCATATATTTTGTCCGACAAGTAATCTAGTCCCGTACGTCGAGCTGACATACATTCTCGCAAAGTTTATCCTGCAGAAGATAAAAGCTATCTCGGTAGTGAAATGGAGACTGACCTTGAAGGGGGCAGGCGAGGGCCGCGCGGCACGCTACACTTAGCCGATATGATCGCGGAGAGGTCGCTCTGTGTAATAGAGATGTAACCTGGCCAAGGTCGGCGGCGGCGGGCGGGTACCCGACGCGCGCCGCGCTGTCTCTGTGTCACATGGTAACCAAAGCGAGCGTGCGCCTGTCTCACCCCGCGATAGAGCCGGCGCCGTGATATACGAACATTAGGGATAATAGCAATGTTAAGCATATCATCTACTTTCTTTGGATATGAAATAACACATTTGCCACATAATTATAGCATTATTATAATGTGTGATACGCTTCGGTGCCGGCATTTTTCAAGCGTTTCTCATGCATTTGTTCGTTTTAAAAAACAGTGTTTGATATTGTATTGACGTGATTGCTTTCTATTGCTACATCCTCTGCGGGCGGATTGGTATATACAGCGGGGACGCCGTGTCACAGAGCGCAGCTATCGCGACAAGGATGCTGCTTCCTATTCCTACCCTGTGATTTTGGGCTACACTGTCTCGGGTAGATATACCGCCATCTATCAGTTCTGGTACCTTAGTCGCCTTTTACGACATCTGGTGCAGACGCAGCTACTATTCAACTCTGCCGGTACCTCATGGCACGGTATATATGAATAGTTAATTGTAGTGTTGAGCTGACGCGTACAGCGGCACTGTCGCGGGCAGCTGTCGAAGCTCTGCATGACGACGGACCTGTGCCGCGAGCGCTGGCACGGACGCGCGGCGGCGCCGGCTGCACGAACTAGCAAAAAATGTATCTATTACGTATTCATTCAAATGTGTATATGATCATCTTTTATGTAAATATCTGCTCAATATAAAAATTAAATACAGTTGCTAAATAATAACAGACTGGATTTGCTATTCGGATAAACGATAGCTTGTATATGTTTTATTTGCGAGTGATAGGATCGTATATTTGTTCCCGCAGTTTATGCAGCCGCTAACTTAGAGCCGAGCACTAGGATTCGTGACGATCGCGCTGGCATGGGCCGACCATTAATGAAAGCTTTAGAAAATTTGCTATTGTGGATCTGTGATGATACTCTTTTATGGTTTCCGTATTTTGGCACCGAAATAGGTTTTATCAGTATTGTTATTGTTGCAGTTTTAAGACAGCTTAAAAAGATTAATAAGTTTATCACAAGCTGCCAAGTTAATTGACCCTCCCCAATCCAAATATTGAACCAAACAAAACATGTTAACAGGAAATTGTGACATTTAGTATGGACAATATGTGTAGCATTATTGTATGTATGTATGTATGTAGTGGACACGTAAATGTAAATCAACATGAAGGGATTGGTCAAAACATCCAAGGAAAGTCCCAGCTATAGGTGTGCAGTCGTGTGTACAAACATATGATGACACGTGGAGTGGCTTGTGTCCGGTGCCAACAGGTATTTCCGCTATAACTCTACATTTATTTTTATGATGTAGTGTATGAATTACTTTGAACCAGCGTAACTTTCGATGCGCATGATATTTCTGCAGTGAGATAAAAGTGGTTCATAGCAAGTTATTGAGGCGAGTGGAATGGGTGCCTTCGGATGTGGCCGCAGAGGTCAGTCGGTGTGCCGGCGTGTCGGTGCGTCGAAGGCGGCGGCGGCAGCGGCGGCGGTGGCGGCGGGCCAGTGTCACTCGGCCGCCGCGCGAGCCGCACGCGACCAGACGCAGTTAGAGCCCCTCCGGGCTGAACTGCCGCATCGGCGCTCGCCTCCGCATATAAACACTCTGTGTTTGCGTCCGCCGCCCGCCCCGACCTTACACCCGGACTCGCCCTCAATAATCCCGCTGGGAGACGAGCGCGAAATCCGCTTCGAAGTCGAGGATAAGATCGCCTGAATATTTCTAAAGTTTACTTTTTGAAATCGACGCGGCCGAGAAGTCGTCACTAAAATAACTTGTGGAAGCGGAACAATATTCGCCGGAGGCGCTGCGACCGGCTTCGACTCACGTTCGTATCGATTTTTTATTTCACCTGCTTTAGTGGTAGGCTCAGTCGGGGTCGCGAGCCGCCGGCCGGCGAGCAGCGATCTCCCGACGCGGTTTGCTCGGGCTCGCTGCGGCCCGCTGTGGGCCGCTGGCGCGGGTACCGCTCTGGCCTCGCCGCTCGTCGGCCTCGCTCATGTCCATAAACTTGCCCGCGACCCTCGTCACGGCCACGAGTATATACTCGACAAGCACTCACGTCCACTGCTACGTACCCGTTGACCACGACCAACACCATTTACCTTACCGACACCGACACTATATAGTGGCGACCTCCAGAACAAACGCTACAAAGAAATTACTTATGTTCGATTCGTTTGGTCGTGCCGAACTGTTCTTTTAAATTGTGTTGTGATAAAGAAGTACCTCAAATGGGATGCGACACTGGCCCTCTAGCACCTACATAGGAGGCGTGCATGACCTGAAACATCATATTTTGATTTTAGACCTATTTTTTACCCTAAATAAAGTCTACCTTAATTCAAAGTTAATTCAAAAAGAATACTTCATTACTAAAGATGCGAATAAACTCACAAACAACTGCATCAAAGTATGATACAGTTGTTAGTATGAGAACAACATAATGTAAATATTGCGTTAGAATAAATACTGCCGGGTGGGATCCGGAGGTGTCGCCGCGCCGCCCGAGTAGTAAGCCTTCTTATCTCGGGCCGAAATTTCACGGTCGTTGGTAGTTGGCACGCGTTACGTCACAAACCGGCTGTGATCAAAACATACAACGGGTAATGTTACGTACTGCTAGGTCTTGGGAATTATTATGCCAAATGGAAACAAGGACACAGTAGAAGGACCGCTGGACGTTGGCTGTGATCTATTTATTGACGTGGGTGGGAAATGATGTCCGCTTACATTATCAATCAACGTTGCCGACGTTGATGCGTGGTGAAAACTTGAGACACTTTAGCCTGGTAACACGTTTGCAGAACAGTGACGAGACATGGTCTAAAGCTGCTTGCCAATTAAGTACTTTATATTTCGAGTTTATCTTGATCGGCCCCAGCTGGGCGCGAGGCAGGAGGGCGGAGTGGGGGGGGGGGGGGGGGGGGGGCCCGCCATGACTCACTCGGCTGAGCAATTAGGATTAGACAGGCCGCTGCCAATAGGTCGTTGTGCATGCCCGCTAGCTTACCGGCGGTCAAACTTCTGTCCTGATAAACTTATATAACAATGAGTACAGAACAAATCTGTTACCAGTTCTGTATCTACTTATCGTATATCAAACAGGCGTATGTCCATGTGTATTTAGTTGTCTTTGTGGTGTAAATTAATCTGTTACTTAGCAGGCTCTAACGGCGCCGGCGCCCGTGCCCGTGTGCCCGTAAAGTAGTTTCAAATTATTTCGCTTAAATACAAAAAAACAGAAAGAGAAAACAGAAAAAGTATTTATTAACTGTGATACAGCTGGCAGCGGCTTCATTCCTTGTGACACAATTTAATTAATTGGGAGATATTTTAAATAGATTATAATAGATAATACTTGTAAATCTAGGTACGAGAAACACAATATTACCACAAGAGTTGTAAGATAGACTAGAAATAGTTTTCCCTATTCTAGTAGCGCGTTATTGAATGCTTTTTCTCTCACTGCGATCTCTTTACATACTCGTACAGTTTCAGGTCACGACTCCGACACACCGGTAGCATTTGCTCCAACTCAGCGAGCAATTTCGGTTGCCCAATAATTTTGAATATGTCTTCGCGATATTTTTATTTAGTTTTATTTTTACAATAAGTATACTTCGTTTACTTTTTGAAATACACTATCTTACTCTCAATTTTGATAAAAATACATTTCAAAAATCCCTGGCTTGGTAAGGATTTCTGCATCAATATTAAAGACGAATACGTCACGTATCTTTGATTCATTGACCTTACTCCAGTAAGCCGTGGGTAGCCCGCAGAGTAGAACAGTACCTCCACTTGTACCAGGTGTCGTTTGAGGCGATTGAGGTACTGGAACCGGCAGTTGGTGGTATGTCCATCCGAAACAATGTAGCTGATATGCACAGGGCAGCAGCACCCCTGCCACGAAAGCTGCGCTCTGCGATAGCTAACACGCTTGCTCAGTGAGTCAATTATGGGCAAAATTCCACATAGGGTTACTTCTCAGCTAATCCTAGAGCCCCTTCCGTTGCGTATGAACCAGAGTTTAATCATACTTTTGGGTTCACTTATTATTAACGATGGCGGTGTGATGTGATGGGTCTCTTTATTCTATACGATCTGTAATCTATATATATAAATATGAATCCCTTTTTCCCTTGGCCACGTCGTCAAGTGTGAACGGCTGGATTGAGTTCACTATTTTTTTTTGTTGTGTTTGTTGTAGTGCGGAATGGTACTTATGACAAAAATATATAAAATTGCGCGGAAAATTATAGAATTTAATAATACTTAAAAACAACAACTAACTTTGTGGCATCAATCTTGAACATGCACGTTTTTCACATTTCGCAATATCAATAAAACTATTTATGTTTAGTCGAACATGACCGCAGCGGTGAGTCTCTCTGCGCCCGGCGCGGGGCATTCCTGTCACAACTTCTCTGCTTTATTGCCCAACTGCTGGCAGTTACCTACAGTAATACAGTGTGGACACTCAGCGGACGCAACGCTTAAAGTGCACTCCACAGCGGGAACAAAACGAAATTCAGTTATGCTAATAAATAAATTCACACAGCATCTCATACCTGACTCAGTAGTAAGACGCTTAAAACACTTATATCTCGGACATCAAACAACAGAGGAACCACAAATACAATACTTAAATACATATAAGATATATTATTGGGTATTTTTAAAATAAACAAATTGTTTCTCTAAAAATACAATGAAACAACATTTAGCTTTATTAATATCGCTCCCTCAATTTTATCCTTTACTTTTCTCTATTTGGTTTATAATTGCACATACAAAATATCTTAGTCTCATACGCCATTGAATGACGCATCAACCCAACGCGCCACAGTTAACTGACTAACTCCTATAATGAAATTTCATTTCATTGCATACATATTTATAACACACAGACACAAGACAAACACAAATACTGTCATATAAATATTTGGACTGGGTGGGGATCGAGCCCACGACTCATGGCGCATAAGACAGGATCACTACAATGTGCGCCATCGGGTCCGTCAATATGCTAGTGTTGTAAAATCATGCTTTCGTTTTCATTCGTTGGCTTCGGCTGTTTATCCTGGACTAGAAGCGCCCCGCGTGGTCTCCTTATCTGTGTGAATATCAAAATGAATGAGTTTTTGCAATCGGTGAAATAATTTTTGAGTTTGTGTTACAAACGTACAAAAATACCAATCCCGTGGACATATTTCCATTATTTATGGAGAAATCAGACTTTTTACGTATAATATGTTACTCCAGAAGAATATTATATTTATGAAAGAATGTCTTAAATCGGTGCGGTTGTTTTTGAGCCTAACCCTTACAAACAAAAATACGAATATTTTCTTTGTAAATTATTTGTATAAGCGAGCTCTCTTGCGCTCATTGTGACCATTTTAATATCCAGCGAAGTCCCTTCATTGAACTTTATTTTGTGTTTCGTATGCTCCGTAGGCTAGCAGGTCATAATTTGCACTGTGAGTCTACTAACTGAGGTCTGCCGGGTAGACGCGCGTGCAAGGCTCCCTGGGGAGGGGGAGCCCTGCATGCGCCGTCCGGACTCGGGCGGCGTGCTGGCCTCGCTCCTTGACACATTCTCTGAGCTCTAGGTCTCTGTTAGTGTCAGAGTCAGCTTGTGTTGAGTAGCCAACTGTGAGGCAAGTTGAAAATATCTCCAATTATATAGAAATAACATAGGCACTTTAAATCGTCAAAACAAACTATGTATATATATATATATATATATATACACACATAGTTTGTTTTGATGCTTACTGCCCAATAAGAGTCATATGAAAGAGATCATTAAGTTCCCTACTTTAAAATAGGGCTGGCGAAACTACACGTGCATAAAGAGTCCGTAACACGTATGATGCGGGAGTTTATTTTCAAAACTAAATACATGTGGTGTATTTTTTTGAGGAAAGCAATGACAGCGCCTCAGAATACAGAAGGTCCTCTACGTCACAACGTCTCAGCACTCCGCGACGGTGGCGTCGGCTTACATGCGCGAGCGGCTTCTTTTTACATATCCAGTAGCGCCGGCCTTTAATTGCCAAATGAATCACAGTAGCGTGAGTTAAAAGTCGCCGCCCGCCCTCCCGCGCCGCCCGCCCGCCCTTTGTCCACGCGACGCACGACGCTGACTAATCCTTCCGAAACTAAAGACAATCTCAAACGTTCAAACTAAAACGCTTTATGTTCATATATAAGAACACATAAAATTGTCAAAACTATCTTCCATCCATTCCATCCATCCATCATGTTTTGAATGATGTTGTTGGAAGTTCCACCAAAACCAATTGGAACTTAGGCTGCTGTGTCAATTAACGACTCTTCTATCTTATTTGATTATTATTAAAACATGTGACACCATGCATTTTAAGACTTATTTTGAAGGCACAAAGAATAAGCACATTTGTATATTCAGAGTTCATAATCTGTGTCTATATCCAGCGGCGGTATAAATAGCGTGGCGCACCACCAGCGCGGCTCGAGTCAAGGGCCGCGGCCTCGCCGCAGCGCCATCGATCCCGCCCCTCCGCGCGTCGCGCCGCACACCCGCGGCCCAATCCACCCCCACCCCAACGACCACCACCACCATCCGTGCCTTGTCTATTCGGTCTACATCATCGAACTAAAAATGCATTCAAAACTCAAATAAAGTGTAAAAATTTCCATCAAGGACACGGTTCCTTATCGTTCATCATTTACCCATTCATACAAAACCAGACGTACAATTGGACTGAGTACAGAGAAAAAGAAAACCTTTAAGGTGTCTTTACAGAAAGTGAAATATTTTTGTGTGGAGACGTCGGCGGCGGCGCGTCGCTGGCGGTGGTCGTGTGGCTCGCCGCGCCGCTTGCGCGAGCCGCTCACGCGAACCGCCATCGATCCGCCCCCGCTCCCACCACGCCGTACACCATGTTATTGTGCTGTTAATTCCACTCTGTTGGTAATCAAATCGGAATCAAACCGGAAACCGGAACGGAATGCAAACAAGTTATTAGATTGTGATTCATCTACTATAAAACGGCGATAAAATGAATCAGTGCGCGAGTCGATTACCCCCGCCGCCCCCGCCGCCCCCGCTGTCACCACGGGCCGGGCATGTCACACCTGGCCTCGCAACGGCGCCGCGCCGCCCCTACGGAGCCCCGCGAGGCGGCGCCGGGGCGCGCGGCCGCGGGTCGGCGACTTGAAGCGTATGTGCCTAAAACTGCTCAGTCACCGCTATTGTATCAGGGCCTTCAACCTAAAAATGGGAGTTCTATAATTCAGGGGTTTCCTCGAAAGAAGTTTGAGTTTCTGTCGCTCCACGTTGCAGCACCAAACTAGTCTCCTTTCAGAGTCGATGTCAATTTTAGTCAGATCGTTATTTCTCACACTCACCCATGGAAATGTCAACGTATATGTAACGGTGCGGGAATTAAATTCACGATCCCTGCGTCTTAATACATGTTTTATCAGCCGTTGGATGTCCATCGTTGGACAAAGGCCTCTCCAAGAGTTTTCCACATAGAACGGTTGTATGCGGCTCCCATCCATCCCATCCCACCCAAATACATGACCAGCAATAATGCAAAAAGCATTGTTATATAGGGTTACTTGACGGCGATAAATTTGCGTTTAGTGTGTCTGTATGTACATTTGAGTGTCGACGCGGTTCCAGGACGGGTAGCGGGGCGGGCCGAGGCGGAGGGGGGTGGAGGGGGCGATGGTGAACCAGTCTAGAAGGTCGCCGAGACCTCCGCTGGCCGACTAGGACAGTTGGCCATAATCTCTGCGTCACGACTAGGCTACGCGCCACACATAATGTGCCACCGAAACAGATCTTTCTCTTTTCTAACACAAACAAAATGCTTGCTTAAGCGGTTATACTCTAAAAAACAACAAGGCCGCTAATTTAGTGCCCGGTGCAGCTGTCTTTGCTTCCCCGCATGTGTTGTGACGTGCAGGGAACTGTTCTGTATCTAGACAAAACTGTAACCTCGGTCCGCACAAAGCTCGCTCGCTCGCTTGTTAAGCTAAGGGCGCGCACCGAAATAGCAGTGAGTCACCGACGCGGACGGGCCCGCGCGCCCGCGCGCTGCTTGCGGCCGCGGCCTCGCCGCTCGCCGCTCGCCGCTCGCCGCTCCAGAAACTATCTACAGTTAAGGCCCATTCAAATCGATACACTCGCCCACGCGACTGTCCCGCGTCGCATTGTTCCACCCACTTCCACTGAGCCATGTATTTAACTGTACTGTCTAAACTTTTTAATGAAATTTCCGTGCATGTGCCAGTATATTACACGTAATAGGCAAATTTATTTGTAACAATTGTAGAAATGTTGTGTACGTTAGAAAGTTTTGTTGAAGGTAACAGCACAAGTCAACATTATTTCACACAATAACTGAATAAATTATTTAACGCAGCTATCAAGTCAGCAGGCAATAACTTGTCATGGTGTCTCAGATATATATAGCCTTTGAATAATAATTTCTACATGAATGAATCAGCTGATAGGTTTTACGGCTTGTCCCATGAGCACTTGTTGCACTTGAAGTGTCGCCAGGCCCCCCCCCCCCCCTCCCTACCGCGGCGATGTCGAACAACAACTGGTCCATTCGACCCAGAAGACTAATCACTTGTCAACGGCTCATATCGATAATGAATATTGAATATTGTAACAGGACAGCAAGGACTCTGCTAAGTAAATGTAGGTACATTGGTGCATAGATAGTGTCGCGAAAGCAAATATAGAACTGTGACCTCAAGTGTGTGTGATTTTTAAAGCCTAAATAACAGCTGACGCAGAAAAACAATTTCATGTTTACTATTTACTTGAGACAATTTATCTAGTAATAAAAACAGCATTTATTTACTAATATGTGCTGGAGCATTTCAAGTGAAGCGTACAAAAAAAAGGAAGGTTTTAGATTTTAATGACCACAATCAACAACCGCTGATACCGCGATACTAAGAGATCCCGTTTTGTCATTTCGTGTGTAAAGTCATAACGCATTGTTCCACTCGTCTCGCTCCTTCCTGAGATTCGAGGAACGCTATAAATGCACAAGAATGTTCAATGAATAAATTGATGGCCAACGACGTGGGAGAAAACATAGAAAACTAACGGCGAGCGGCCAACGAACGATTTCTCCGTAATTATAATGTCCGACTTATCAAATTATTTCTTGCCAATAAATCAGCAACGCTAATATAATATGTTTGAGTAATGAGTTCTGCCGAGTGCAACGGCGGGTCTTGTTGGACGTGTCTGTCTGTAATGCATGGCCTGTCGTCGCAGTCGTCCGCGATCAAACATTTGGCGTGTCGTCAGATCGTGTGCAAAGCATATTACTTCCCACTAACTGTGCCCGCGACTTCGTCCGCGTGGAATAGTTTTTGTGGGTACCATACCTCATTACCCTAATTTATATAAACTTTGAATGTCATGTTTATTTATATCGAATCAATGGCCTGAAAAATAAGTTTCAAGTTTCTAGCTCCGAAAATAGCGATACTTCCATACAACTTTTCATCTCCGTCGTTTTCAACCCCTTACAACCCTTATTTCGAATTGAAAGATATGTCCTTTCTTAGGGTCTAAAGATTGTCCAAATTTCATTAAAAACGGTTGAGAGTTTTAAGCGGGAAAGCGTAACAGAGACAGAGTTACTTTCACATTTATAATATTAATTTAGTAGAGATGAAAGCAGCATTTTTGCTGGGGATTCTTGTCATGTTCAAAAATGTAGTGTCTTTGATGTTCATCATGTAGTGAATTGCTAACACTGCAGTCTGATGTTGAATACATTTTATGGACGAGGTGATTTCTTCTTTTCTTGCCTCGGGTACACGAAAGTATAGCTATAAATATATATACTCGTATCGACCACGTCTGCGGGTCCTTACCCGCAGGCCGGGCTTCACTCGCTCCGTCCACCGTCCACCTCCCCGGCAATCCACTCGTACACGTCACACGGCGCGGGGTACATCCTCATTACTTAGACTAATCATTGTTGTAATATTAAGAAATAAATAATATTGACTGCTCATTGTCCGTCCCGGTGAACCAGCTTTATGCATCATCTGATTATTAAAATCACAGTGTCTTGAATGGTACAATTGTGTGTACGTAGCGTGTTCGCGTTCGCGTCGTGAACAAGTGCTGCCAACAGTTTCTTTTGCCTGCGCCACAGGCTGGGAATTCTTGGCTAACATTGATTAACAAAACTTAACATGCATCCATTATTATTATAAATATAAAGGGTGGTCGCTGTTGCTAGAAACGTGGAATTCGGACCAACGGGATTTTAAAGAAGGTTCACCCTAAAGGGAGGAAATAGAGATTGCAAGTATAATTTTAAAAAAATCTTTCATTCATAAACAAAAAAACATTTTCTGGGATACGTGTTTCATGATTTAATATAACTATAAGTAAATAGATGGTTTGATGTCGGGCCGCTGGTGGAGATGGTAGTTTAATGTATCCATAATTTAAAAAAATAAATATATTCATTAAGTTTTATATTTGTGATGTCCGTAACACACGTGCTTTAAGAAACATTTTTCGTAGTCAGGCCAATGTATGGATGATGTGTGAGGTATTTATTATTATTATTAATGGAATTTCCACCCCACAGGGTGGGAGGGTGGATGTAAAATATAACATCCACCGCTGGACGTAGACCTCCCCATAAAGGGGGAATTTTGCCATTTACTGTCGCACTGAGAAGGCGTGTTGGTAATCTTTCCTATTTAAACTACGCTGTTTCGGAAAATATAATAATATAATGTTAAATAAACCATTAAAACAATCATATCCAAACTTATTTTAATTTGATTTATGACTGCATAAGACACCAGCGAGCCCCTGTCTAAAACTTTGACGGAACAAGACAAGGTCACCCCGTCGCATGTGGGGCGCACGTGTCTGCAGATTATTGGGAGACGCCATTGGCACATACGCGGCCGGCGGCATGAGACACTGTGCGTTACATCGGTGCGTTCATTGCAGGTCGCAAGGCCGGTAGTTCGTCGTCCCCGGCGCTCCAGGAGGTGCTAGCGGTTATCCGAGAGGCCTGGCCGCCGCCCCGCTCGCTCTTCGACCGTTGGTGAGTAGCAGAACTGTCGAGGTCTCGTCGAGGCTTACAATGCGTAAGTTCGAATGTGTTCCCCGTGTATCGCATCCAGCAAACAGGACGCCAGCGACATTTGGCGCGCCAACTAACCAAGCATAGTGCATTGTTCCCGACTCGACAAACAAAAAATTTCATTTCTATCATGTCCTTCCTTCATATATAATTGACGAGTCAGATGTCTGTCACTCCAATGCGCTAGAATTGGAAATTCTCATCGGGAACACTATAGTAGTATTATATTAAGTGTGATATTAAGTATAGTAAATTAAGTTTTCTTTAATTAGACCAGGTCAACAAATTAACATACACTCCGCGTGATAGTAAGCGTCACTGCAGCCTACAGACCCTCGTAGTAACATAAGGATATTACTAGAGCGTTGCCAACCTTGTGACTTGAGGATATTATGCCACATTACCCAGTGAATACACTACCTCTCTCACCCTTTGGTCCGGAACACAGCAATGTGTACACTGCTATTTGGCGGTAGAAATAGGTGAGAGTGAGGCGACGACTGCAGACGACTTTTGTATCAGGTCTACGTCATGTAAGTACATGGAGTATTAAGTGCAATTATTCGTTTTAAGTATATTGTTACACAACTTTACATGTACAATATCAGCAAATGTTTATGTAAAATATCGAAATAAAAGACCTAGAGCGCTACACACTTGTTCCTGCCAGAGCTGGGGCTCTTCACGCTTCATATGTACTTCAACGCAGCAACAGACAGCTGCGTGCCAATGTCATATTAAAATCTAAGGTTCTAAACTACACCGACACGACGTATGCTAATTTTCGCAAAGCAAAATTGTATGCAAAATATGTAAAATACGACGTCACGTGGACATAGGCGTCCCAAAAAAGGGGGGTTTTTGCTCATAATTGCCGCGGTGGGCAAGCGTGTTGGCAATCGCAGTACGTAGTTTTAACGACGGGGATGGATGTACCGCGATTTGTCGGTTTCGGTACCTCAGTCGCCTCTTACGACACCTGGTACAGGGGAAAGTACTATTTTACTCAATCGGTACCCCACGGCTTAGAAAAGATAACACCAAACAAATCCAGAGGTCGATTTTGTTAATACCCTTAAACGAGCTTCTACCTTGATTATTACTTATTTAGTGACGGTCGTATGCTGCTGAATTGGCGAGAATGAAAAACGTACCGCGCTGTCGGGTGGTCGACTGCAGCGCCGCCACCCAACTCTGTGGTGCGTTATGGAAGCTTTGTAAGCTGTCACGTGTGCTGTTGACATACATGAGTTAACTATGTTTATATTTTCATAGACAATTTAAGAGTAAATAAGGATATGGATGCAGAGATATGGAAGTGTGGTTGTGTGGGTGGGCACCACACTTCCAAAATTATTTCACCAATACATAAAACTCGTAATTGAAGAATTTTAAATTTACTATTATTAAAAACCATTTATTTACATAAATTTCAGTGTTTGTCATATTAAAATAACTGCTTTTTTATGAAATTAATATGGATGCATACATGGTACATATAACAAAAAATATTTTTATTTTTTTTTGTCTGTCTATTTTGATAGAACTTTCATTGGAAGAAAGCTGATTTGAAAAGGAGTATACAACATATGCTATATAAGATCGCGCAACGATTAATAGGAGCGGAGCATCAATCAGAAATGTGGCAAAAACGGGCGAAAAATGTGTTGCCGAAGTCACTGTTACAAGTGGAAACAGTGGCAGGCGCAGCTAGTCTACACTTACAAGTATTATAGAACGTTACGTACGGAAACGTTGTATTTTTACGAATAGGCCCAAAACAAACGGATTTCGATAATTATTTCACCAGAAGAATGCTACCTGAGTAACATGGGATATATTTTTACTAGAACAAACTAGGAATCCCTGCTAACATTTCAATAATATAATTCAATTCACCGGGTGGTTTTTCTTTCTTATCATTTTGTTAGGTTAGTCCACCTATCTACCCTTAAACAGAAGACATTTATTTCTGTAAGTTTTTCCTTTCTAGGTTGGATCGTGGGTACAAGAGTTTCAATTGAGTTTCAGTTGAGACAATGATCAGTTTTAGCCAATCCATATATGTTCGACCCAAATATTGAATACAATTGTCCAGCCGTTCGAGGCCGGGACGGGCCACTAGTACCTACTCAATAGAGTTTTGCATATGTAAAAAAGGAAAACTACCGCGTGAACAGCGGAAGCGGCAAAAGTTAAAAAAAAAACACACACACAGCACGACAAAATTGTTCATCTATTAAATTTCTAGAGAAAAACAATTACATTCGACCAATCGTCAGGGGACTGAGTAGAACAATAACACTACCGAATGTCTCGGGTTCACAGGCTTCGCCAGTTTAGAACAGAACATTAATTTAAACATACACACTTTGCTAATCACGTTCGCATTCAAACCGGCGGGCGATCGCTGGCGGTGATAACATTCAATAAAGAAGACGTTGCTATGTTGCTGCAATGTATGTACGATCATGGCATGAGTGCGTCGCGTTCAGTACGGACGCAGGCGACTCTACAGCAGATCTTATTCGTACACAGTTTAGCGATGCCCCCTGTAACACGTGCGGCTCGGCGACCGGTCACCGGCGCCGGCGACCGGCAAGCGGAGCCGGTCGCCGGGGGTGTCGGGTTACGGTCGGCTCAAATAAACAGCAGCTATGCTATGCCTCCGAGCGCCCGCGCCGAGCGCTCCCCGCGGTAGCAAAGTTCGATCGTATTTGCGCAAGCGTTATTGCCGGCTCGTAAATTGATTGATACGCACTTCAAATTATTTTTACCGCACACACTGGTCCGGTTGTGGCATTGCATCAGTAAGCTTCGCTTGATATAATGATGGAACAACATGTAGAGTTTGCACATGTCCGGATGCGCCCGGCGCGGCGCGGCGGGGCGCGGCGGGGCGATTGCGGGCTGTTCCATGTGAAGGCCTGTGCCTTGTAAAGGTTCAGACGTTGGGTTGGTATAAAATACTGCGCCGCTCTATTGAGCACACCCAGTTTCTTGGAAGCTAGTTTAGCTTTTCCTATCAGATCCCCTCATCTTCAATATAACTCGAATGTCGAAACCAAGGATTCCAATTGTTGGACTGCCATCAAGGGAAGTTTCGGCAAAGTTGAGCGTCACGATGAAGGGACGAAGGAACAGAGTAGGAGAAAGCACACAACCCTGCGGGGCACTAGCAATCACAGGTATCAGACTACGACCATAATCTTTGTGCAAGTCCTAAAGATGAAGGTTTGGATAATAGTGCCTTATGCCTTAGCTTATCAAAGGCGTTCGCTAAATCCAAGCTAGCCATTAGAGCCCCCCCCCCCCTACTCACAGTCATCTCCGACCATCTGTGTGTAAGGAACACATGGAGATCACCGGTCGACCTGTCACTACTAAAGCTGTAATGGCGGTCACTAAGTAGGTGTTGATCTTCCAGGAATCTTAGGCGGCTGTAGACTGTTGAGATGGTTTCTATCACTTTGGAGAGCAAGGAGGGGATAGCTATGGGCCTATTATTGGACGGGTCAGAGCGATGACCATTTTAGGCATAGGATATACATTGGCGTTGTCCCAGGCCTGAATTGTAAGAGAGTTGTAAAAGCACCTTAAAACCGGTGCCAAATCCAGAGCACACGACCATAGTACAATGGCAGGGACCTCATATGGCGACTTGTGGATGTCGAGGAAGTTTAAAGTCTTACGAACTGATCTGGTGAGGACAAAACATCGTACAGAGCGCCGCAAACAAAGGACAAGCAGCGCCATCTCCCGGAGGAAACTTCACGGATACTACTTTATTGTGGTCCTTACGTCTACCAAACCTAGCCCAAGCATAGACAACGAGCCGGTGGAGCGCCCAAGTGAAGGCGGCATACGGAACTCAATTTATATTGAAGACTATTTGCATTCACTATTTTTTTGTATTTATGTCATTCGCTAATGAGTGTAACCTACATTCCGATGAATGTGTGTTTTGTGATTCAGACGGCGCGGCGGGCAAGCGGGCAGGCGGGCAGGCGGCTAGTGCTATGTGCTGCCAAGTGGCACGCGTTTAACTAGATTATCAGGTTTTGGGAGACGACATATTATACTTATTGCGAAGTGTTTGTGATGCGCACACACAACATTATAAATGTTGCGCCATGTTGTTGTTATGCTAGTCAGCAGTGTATACGATTACAAAATACTTTTGTTTTTGTTTCGGCTGATCACGTCACGTCGCGTCAGGAATATTCGCTTTGCAGAGGTCGTCCGTCCGTCGAATCCGTCGAAGGGAGAGAGAATGTTTTATTTTATCAATTAATACCATAAATAAACGTTACGTTCGTTATGCTAGTCTCTGCAAAGTTAGGAAATGTACTATCAATTTATTCCGTTACACCTATTCTCATGTCACGCCAGAGCCCCCGCACTTATCTTCAACTAATGAATAATCATTATCCAATTCAGTTAAATCTTTTTTAAACTAGTTATTTTATCTAAACCCTCTAATAATTCTTTCTCATCATCGTATCTTTCACTGTATAACTGTGCAATCCTCAACCCTTTTGAATTTTTATTTCTTTAAGTTCTGCCGAAGTAAGATACGATTTTACCTTTTACAATGCAGCCATGCTGCGAGTGTTTTTTTTTTTTGCACATTGAAAAAGAAGTAATAATAATAAGAAGGAATGTTAGAAGGCCTTTCACTCGATGCTGTGGTTATTCGTTTTAAACATTGATAATATTTTTATATACATACTGACTGTGTGCAGTTGCTATACTTATATCTTTGAAATTACTCTCAGTGACAATTTTTGTACCGATTTACAAATGGCGTGAACAGCCCTCTTCTGCAGTGCAAATATAAAACTAATTATAGTCGCGCTCACCATAGACCATATATACTTTTTTGTGTAATCATTATTTAATAATACTAACGGGTTTCTATTTTCTTTCGTTAGGTATGACAAATTTAACACACTTTGTTTTCTTCTGATTTAATAAGAGTCTATAAGAATTAAACCTTTTCACTACTTTTGAAAGAGCATTGTTTACATCGTCATATATTCTATTTACTTTTGTGTCATCTGCCGACAATACTAGGAAAATCAAGTTGTGTAAATGATTAAATGGGAAAGTCCTAAGATAGAACCCTGTGGAACGCCCAATGTAACATATGATCCTGGTGATCGCTCTCCATTTACATCTACTCTACAGATAACAGACTTCCTAGTCCTCCATTCCTGTATTGATAATTTTTTCTGAACAATGTCATATGGTGCACATAATCAAATAATTTGGACAAATCATAGAAAATGTCTACGGCACTCCGTGATTCCTCCCGGGCGTCGATAACATTTTTGATTGCTCAACTCCGGTATCAGTTGTGCTTCAGTTGATATTTATTAGTAGTCCATTGATTGCACTAAAAGTATATTTTCAATAATCTTAGGTACTGAATGTAGATAGTACAGATATAGGTTCAAAATTACTGGGGTTAGAAGAACTACCGGGTTTAATTTACTTTCACTTATTTTTTAACTTAAATAAATTTTGTCCCCGCACTCCAATCTAACAGGCTGACCTAAAGGGTCGGATTCTAGGCGACTAACAATACTTTTGCTTGTCAGTGTTATTTCAGCATAAATATTATCAATGTCTGTGGAACTACTCTGGTAAGCTCCATGGACAATTATTTAGGATTAATTGATTCGAATAGGCATATTAATCAGATAATTAAGAAATTATCTTTTCAGAGAATGAAAGATAAACGAGGCCGAAATATGTCACGTCCGTGTGAACATAATCTAGTGGTCTCTGCAGGTTTATTAGCCGCATTTAAGATTAATGCGCACTGTACGGCCTTACGAGTTTATAATGGCCTGCCGAATAAATTGAAAGCCTTTCAAGAACTATCTAAACTAAAGTACTAACTTATGAAAAAAAACTTAAAAATATATTTATATATAAATCATTCTATAATATAAAAGAATATTTCGTGTAAAAATTATAAAAATTGAGTCTTCGCCTAAAGCGACCAATGCGGGTTGTGCATGAGGAATTAGAACTTCCGTTATGTATCGATGTCCAGTCAGTGAGCCGTTTTAAATGAAGACTAGCTCTGTAAGATCCATTAAATTTTTTCCTGCCCAAAACATATTTCTTCAAAACAAGCCTCTGCAAAGTGTTCTCCTCGTCTTCGTAGCACTCGCCGACGTCGATCTTCACCGAGCAGAGATATCCTGGCTTCATCGGAGAACAATACCCTATTCCAGTTTTCTTGAGTCCATGACTCACAATTTCGAGCAAACCTAGGTCTGGCAACTCTTTGCTCACGGAGTAACTTAGGGCCGTGGCCGGGCGATATTGGCCGTGAGAAGCCTCCTCCTGACCGACCATAGACTAATATGCATATTTCTTACTTCTTCGAGGTTGTTCTTAAGGTCCACATACGAAGACTTGCGATTTCTCAATGCGCGACTCACAAGAAAATGATCAACCCGTGGTTAGGTACATGGTTTTCTTCCAGAACCAGGCCTTTTCTTGACGGAACCGGTGTCTTGATACCGATGCCAGATCCTTTGAACCGTCCAGCCACTCACACTTAGCCTTTAAGCCACGAAACATTGGCTGCAACCCTCTTACGCCAGCAGCGCATTAATTTTGGTAGCTTTTACCACTTTCTCTAACATTATTAAGAAAGCTAAGAGACTAAGACAATTAAGAATATGAAATAAATTCATAAATTGATTAAAAGTTATAAAACCGATATTATCTTTTGGAACTTCGCACCAAAAATGTGGGATAAAAAGTGGTTTTCTGTAAAAACGAGCATCAAACGCAAAATTTGAATTTAGAACGTACTATTTCTGTTAAACACCACGGCATTTTTAAAACCGGCCAGTAACATGTACAAATGATTGAAAACATTTTGGTACTGTGTTTTTTTAAAGAAGAATTAAAGTCAAAGCCGCCTGTTTCTTTTTTGCAAATTAGTGTATTACCCTGTAAAAATTAGATTACAGTAACAATTAAAAAAGACTTATATTTTATAATATGTTTTGAGAGATGTCAATTTCGAAATGAGTTTGTCACAATACCTTGAAAAGGTGAATTTACAGCAAACCAAAGACCTATTTAACTAACATTCTGCGTGTTATAATCTGCCTTGATTGATGTCTAGCTCCAGTGCAGCAATTTCTATTGTTCATTCATCAGAGAGGCTATAAATTTTATTTATTATTTTATATGATTGACCTTGTGGCTCATTAATTTATTATTGAGTCACCATGGAGAGACCCTGCTAAACATAAAATAAATAGTATTTGAAAATTTGTAAATATATTTACAACAGGTCAATTTATTTGATTTGATTATAATTATTATTGAATATAGGGGCAAAATATTCAATAAAAATATTTTTAATTTTGATCATGTAGTTGCTGAAGGTAGACCTCGGTCCCCTCTTATTAGTTCAATTAAATGGTTGTGTGTGAGAGAGAGAGGTGAAGAAGTGTTATATCAATAGGCTGTTCAATAGAAACAGATAGAGTGGCCGAATTTCGTCCCTGTAAAAATATAAGATAGCGACAATGCTCTCTGTCTTTTGCAACAACTTCTTAGATAGTAGTGATTGTTCGAAATATATAATTGGTATTTTATTGCAACATGGTGTCATATTATTGAATGTCACATTTAACTTATATTTAATATCATTTGCTACCTGTGGCAAATTACAACAACATAATCTTTTTAACATTTAATAAATTTACTGTTTACATATTTAGTTATTATAATAGTATAGATTATAATAATTTCATGAATATAGAGACACATTAAGGTAAGGTCGGTCCACGTCCTATCTGGCGCATACACGAAAAAAGCTTTCTGAACTTTTTCTATCATTTGTCTAAAATTGGCCTCGGGTGGACTCCAAATACATGCACTAGACTCTAATGAACTTCGCACTAGACAGATAAAAAGGATCTTAGAGATATTTGGATCCTGGAAATGACGCGAGTTCCGAAATATAAATCCTAAACGACTAAAACAGCGACGAGCGAGAGCTGAAATGTGTTCGTTAAATGTAAGGAAAGGGTAATGTCACACCCTGGTCTATAGCAATATTGCGTGGAGATTGTCACGCATTGTTGTACTTGACAACAATCTGCGCATTCGATCCGGACGAAGATATCAGCGGTTTGCGCCTCTGCCATGTCGTACTGTAGCGCGTGCGCAATCCCTTTATGCCGCATGCAGCAGGCACTTAACGCACTCCTTAAGTCTTACCCGGACTTTGACGTATTTATCGACAACGTCAAATCATTAATAATAATTAAGCTCGATGTAGAATAATATAAATAATTTTTGTTACAATTCCATAATTATGTAATTGGGATAACCCGTATAACTATGTTAATAATAAATAAATAAATACCACCATCTGTCAGTACTGATACCTCAATCTCTGATAACGACACCTAATACAGGGGGAGGTACCACTAGATAGAGACTGTAATAATCCTTCATTGAATTATTTCACGTAATTAAAAACGTGATGAGTTGGGTCTTTTCCATACATAATTTGAATGAAATTCAATTACACACTGAGTTACAATTGCAAATTTTATGGTGCATCAATTTGCCCGTGACTCCATATAATACTAAACTTAAACCACTGAAAAAGTTGATTGTACAATCATACAATTATGATTAAATTGATAGCGGGTAGCGGTCGATCAGTCACTCTTTGAGAATACTGAAAATTAAATTATTTTTAAAACTTTACTTTCCGGGGTCTTCGAGTCGTCGGTCCCACTCCAGTCCACGAGTCTTTCCACTCTCTGAGTCTCGCAAGCTGGCGGTGCTTTCGGGCGCAGGCTCGTTGGTCAACAAAGACCTCCGCGCCGGCCTCCGCGGCTCAGGAACTCACGTAGTAGTCGACTAGCGCTATGTTCCTTAGAATAAAACAAGTTAACAATTACTTTGTCTCTATAGACATTCGTTGCAAAATTATCTATAAAAATACATAAACTCATAAAGATAGTTCTATATAATCTTTATGTATATAATAGTTTTGTTTGAGAACTCAGGTTAAATAATCTACTCAGAAAAAAAACGTGTTGCTCTGTAAAGACAATTTTTTAGCACTAATTATAAGTGAACAGATTACACTTATTTTTAAATATAAATATCTTACGTCTGAAGAAAAAAAAACGACAATTAAAGCAGATTATTTAAATTATTTTAAATTCCCTTTTATAAATCAGATAATACATTTCCAATATATTACTTTCTTACTCGTTTTTCTGCTTTACTTTATTTAGCTATTTGCCAATAGATGGCGTTATAAACAGCAATTTAATATATTTTCTTTTCATGTATAATATTGAAAATAATATTAAACCAACTAATTGGTTCGAGGGTGTTTATATTCATGTCATATATCAGAAGTTCGTCTAAATAATAAAAAGCGTTACTTGCCGTGCCATCGGTGCCTGCCGCGCATTCTGTGTCAGTAAATTATTCTGAAGCGGCGTGGTGTCTGAGAAAAGTGGCAGTAAAACATGTAGAGATATTGAATATCATGAATACTGCGATATCTTGTTGTTTCTCGAGAACAATGCACCGGGTCCCAGGCGCGCTGCTACCCCGACGGCACTGGCCGCCCGCCGGGGCTGTCGTCGGTTGGTTGCGGCCGCCTGCCTCTTCCGACGCTCTCTCTTTATCCATATTTATTACATTTGATACTGGTGCAATTAAACATGTTTGGTCTAAGATGTTTTGAAGTCAACTGATCGTAAAAGCCTGCACTTCTCGGGCTCCCTCCGGCCGACATGATGTAATTGTACAAATTGAATAGCATTCATTCGTTAATCTTAATTTTTTTTATTAACGTATTAATGCATCTTTAGTCGAATATCTGCGTGTTACAAAGTGATAGTATTGTATGTGGAGAAGTACTTGGAATTTTTTATTCTAATTCAGATTAGTAGTAGCGTGTAATTGTTACCGGGGGGCGATGTTTGGACTGTCGCGACGCAGCGGGCGGATCGTTATGTTTGTGTACAAATAGCGCAGGAGCTTCCAGCGGTTATAATTAACAGTATTCCGCACGCGGCGCTCTGTGCCCGCCGTCAGTCCGCGCGACACTCGCGCCCGCGCCGTGCGCCCGCGCAGCGAGCCGCGCCGACCGCGTCCAGGCGCCGCCTGCGCACTGACACTAGCACCGCCCCGAACCTCGTGTTGCTGGAGACAGCCCGTGCAGCGCGCTCGCTCCCGAAGCTCATTTAACACGACTTTCTGCCAATGAAAGGTGACTTATTTCGACCATGCATATGCACATATTTTATTATAATGATTTTCGAATGAAGTCTGAACTGCGCGTATGCTTCGCGATAATTAGTAATTAACTGATAATAATAATTAATAACAACCTTAGATTTACTGAAACAATTTATCTTGTATTTTTTAAATAGTACGAGGTCTCCTGGAGGTCGAAATACGACCATAATTCTTAAGTTTTTCATTTTAAAGTTAATTTAATTTTTTATTGTTGTCATTAATATCGATCACTAATGTCCATAGAGAAATAATATCCTTAAAGTATGTCGTGTGACAACAGTCTGTGTATTTGTTTTTTATTTATTTATCTAATATATTTATGTATAAAAAAAGGTTTGTACAAGGTGTACAAACCTTTTTTTTCTCCACATGAACATGAACTGTGTCAAATTTAAAGTTCATCAGTTCTCGCAATTTTCTTATAAAGGGATACTCGCACTGATATACATATTAGTATGCGGCACAAGATCTACTTTTAGATATTTGTATTTCTTCACCTTAGAAAAGGAAGAGAAGCCAAGTGTCGCGAGCGGGCGCCGCTGCCGGCGCCGGCGCCGGCGCGCAGTCTCAGCCCTCGGCTCGTCAAGATTCGGCTAGTTTCTGAAACATTTCACGACTCGTGTGAGCTTACGAGCGGCGGTTGTGTACCGCTAGAAACAAATAACCTACTGATGTAACAGTGGCGTGACGGGCACACTACTAACATTGTGTGATTATACTATGTGGTGTATTTATTGCACAAAGGCTTCACCTTCTGGGATGTCAAGTGTGCTAGTTATCTGATCATCTCCCTTGAGACCAGAGCACCCATGTGCCAGAGCGATTATGTGCTGTATACCGCACATTTTTTCCGTAATTGCCACTGAAATATAAAAAGTCCGTGGCTTAATTGCCCCTCTGCAAAGTAGTACCCACCCCGCTGCATGAAAAGTTAGTTCGCAACAAAACATAAGCAAGCAATGTAGAGTGTATGTGTACACGTTACAGGTCAATCAAAGTTAACGTTTGTAATAAAGAATGCTGTGTAATGATTTCCTCTGCTTTCTTATTTACGGGAAAACTGTTGGCATTCGGATCTCGGTCGACGTCACAGTACTTCGTTTATCAAAGGCATTGAAAAGAACTCTAACGATTATGTAAGCTACATATTAATCTTGTTAAATATTTTAAAACTTAATAAGTTTCTATTCGAATCGTTTTTTAATAACGTTCAGAATCAGCCTGCAAATGTGTAGACGCAATGAATGCACATTCTACGGCCGCGCGATGGCGGCGCTCGCGACCCAAACGCGTGTCGAAGAAACGCTTTGTTGTCTTCTCATGAAAACAAAAATGGTTGCCTTGACAAAAGTATTCATATCTAGCGAAATATTTTAATCGAGTGAGTAAACACGGAAGTACTTATTATCATACATTCGCGTACACTTCTGTTGAACTTGACTTGACTTGACTTGACACTGAAGAATAAATTCTTGCTGCTAAAGAATATGAAAAGTCGAATTAAACATAGCGAGCACATCGGGAAATTAATGCAAACAAATACCGAGCGGGACTTTTGTTCGGATTGGAACAAAAGATGGGAAACGCGGCGGGTCGGAGCTAGTTCAACAACATCTCACAGAGCGTGCGCCCCTGCAACCGCTCCGAGCCGCCGCCCGGCCGCGGCGTAAAGCGAGTGTTTATTAGCGCGTATTACTCATTAATGTTTTTGTAAAAACCGGACGTCGGCACTCAAGTCTGCTTTGGTTTTAATTACATCTCTTTTACCTTTAGTCACAGTGAGTTGCATTCAATGAAGTATGTCGGCGCGGGCGCGGTCGAGCGCGCGATCGCGGGCGGGGACGCGAGCGCGGGCGCGTTGTTGTCTGCATGCAGCGCCCCTCGCAAGGGCTCTTCTATTTACGGCCCTCGCCAACACGAACACTTTTAGATTGAGATATTTGTTCGAGCGTGCCATCTTCACTTTGCGCAAACTTGGGCGGTTTATTTGCTCGTATTTTATTATCTGTGAATAGGTGGCTAGTTTCCTGGATGGTGCGTCTGGCGGTGCGGACTGACAGGCGGCCGGTGCGGCCGGTAAGGCCGGTGCGGGCGGCGTGCGCCGTTCGCGATGCGCGCGGCGTTGCTTCACCAGCGCGCGGCGCGGCCGGCCCGCTTGTTTATTTATGCGCATGCGCCCGTATTGTTGGCTCCATTGGTTTTGCATATTTTCTTCGATTCGCTCCGTTTGTTACACTCATTAACAGCACTCTTTTGATGTGTCCCGTTGGCATTCCTCTCGAATGTTCAGAATAAAATCGCGTGTTCTGCACACGCGATGTTCGCATTCTGTTGCACTGATTCCGAATATCACAGCCAGGAGGAATGCGTATAGCCGGAGTTCGAGTGAGTCCATCGGACTATTTTCAGAAACGTTTTCCGATTAGAAATATTAAAAAACTTCCCTTAATAACTTTTCTTCTTTCACATCCTGTTACATTATACCTTTTAATTAGATATATGAGTGATTTTTAAACCTACACCCTTTTTACAAACATGACTTTTACAAACATTTGAAGCCTAATGTTTTGTAAATATAGTTATGTAGTGGATGCAATTACATGAAAATAACCTGCAGTCCTAATATCTCAGTTGCAAATCTGGCTCGGAGCGACCCTTTGTCTCAGTTCCAGTGGCTTACTCCATTGTCGGCAGACAAACGAGCGACTGCTTCGATCTCGTTGCGCCGAGCGGGCCGGTGGCCTGGCCCGCGACCGGGGTGGGTCGGGGCCGAGTGCCGGTTTCGCTCATCTCGATGGGCGGGGTATAATGTTACGTGTTCCCCACACCGTATCTAGCGTGGCTACTCAAAGCCGCCCGAGTGCCTGAGCATTATACTTGCCCTACAGTTGTAATATGCAAGTGTATGACACTTGATTATTAGGTACACAGCGAACACTGAATCCTAAATTAAACTGATTATAACGTAGTGTGTTTTTAAAAATGCGATGGCGGTATGCATATATTGAACATGTGTACTGGTTTGTTTCCAGCCGCACGGTGACGCGCACGTCGCCCGCGCCGCTGCGAGAGGTCCTGAGCGGAACGAACATGTCAGCGCGCGCATCGCCTTCGCCCCGCGCGCTCGCCGCGCTGCCGCCGCGGGCCGGCGCCTCACCCGGCCTGCTGCGCCGCCGCTACTCGATGCCGGAGACCATCATGAGAAAGTGAGAATACTACTCCAGTCACTAAATTTCAAAAAAATTAAAATGAACTCTGCCGTGGTACACTATTCATCATATCAGCCATAAGACGTCTGCTACTGGATATAGGCCTCCCCAAGTAATTTCCAAAAAGACCGGTTGCTTGCGGCCTGTGTCCAGCGCGATCCTGCGGTTTTAGTCAGTTCGTCTGCGGGTGGACGCCCTACGCTGTGCTTGCCGGTGCGTGGTTTCCATTCCAGAACCTTACGACGCCATCAGTCATCGGTTCTGCGTACCAAATGCGCTGAAGGACACTATTGGTCACTACTATTCCTATTGGACTTCATCAAGAGATGTTTAGCGAATCTTCGCGAAAGGCCAGGCCCCTGCAATCCACCCTGTTGTAGTCGTGCTCCTCTCGTTCGGATTCGGTTCCGGAAGGCACAGTCGTGTCGTAGATGTTCGTACAGATAAAGGAGTAAAAAATTGGCATGAATTGCCTGAGATGCCGAAAAGGAGCATCATGCCTTGCCGTGTAAATTAGTTAGAAGCTATTGCAGGTGGGACCCACATATCGAGTAAAAACGATTATCCTATTGACGTTTTGCATAATTCACCAGACTAATCATCTTTCGTAATAATATTAACGTCTCATCTCTCATAACAAATCAAAATATACGCAAAAAAAAACTAAATGAAAACTAAATAATATGAGCAAACAAACAAAAAAACTAACGGACTTTCTAGATGAACTTGGGGACGCCATTCGTGCGGTGAACTGATATTCGCTGGACTAGTTGTCAGATTTAGGACCAGGCACACAAGCTTATGAAGCCATATTTCCTTGTGATCTACTATTTAACTACGCAACACACGACGGGTGTTACCACAAGCTGAGAGCAAACATCGTGCAATAAGTACTTGTGCAAACACCCTCATTACGGAGCAGATTTTGGGAGATCAGTCAAGGGAACGCGAACACGTACTCTGGGACTTCTGCGACTGATAATTTCTATGACGGTGCCGTAATTTAATCTAATCCAGCATCAAGCAATCTAACATACATTCTACACTTGTTGCTGCCTGCCTACACGGTTCTATTGCGTGTAAGTTGTACGTAATTAAAAATTGGGTTCTGGATTAAATCATTTTGCTTTTCAAGTTTCTTTATTTTAATGTGTTTGGTAAACAATTTTTGTCTATACAATATTAAGATTTATGATAACTTGCCACAATATATGTAATGAAATAAAATTTCATTATAGGAATTTGCCGCGCTTCGCGCGTTTGATTGACGCGTCATTCAATGGCGTATGTATGAGACTAAGATATTTTGTATGTGCAATTATAAATCAAATAGAGAAAAGTAAAGGATACAATTGAGGGAGCGATATTAATAAATTTGAATGTCGTTTCTGTGTATTTTCAGTAAAACAATTTGTTTATTTTGAAAATCCCCAATAATATATCTTATATGTATAATGACTGAAGACGATTGAAGAAAATGAGACTATAACAACGAATATTAAACTTAGAATTAGCGAACCCTTTTGCGGTCACACAAATTAGTTAAGGTTGACATTCGGCTTATTCCAGATATCGGTTAGCGCAACAGCGATCGGACTCCGACGAGAGTGCGCCGGCCGCGACTCCCTCCCCGGTGTCGGCGTCGCCGGCGCGCGGATCCTGTGGCTCACTGTGCGAGTCTCCGCAGCGGTTCGCGCGCCGCGACCGCGAACTCATGCGCAAGTCGGCGCTGCTGCGGCGGCTATGGGGCCGCCCTGGTGCACCCTGCGTCGCCTGCTGCTGCTGTACCGGCGACACGTGCGACCTCTGTCCACCGCCCACCCGGGCCGGAGCCGCCCGCGAGACTCGCTCGCTCGATGGCTCGCGCTCGGAATTGCGCCCGTTATCCGGCAGCCTCGCCTCTTCACGCAACTCCCACGCTGCCGGCTGGGCCACGCCCAAGCGGCAGCGACTCGACTCACCACTCCGCGGCAGCGAGGAGATGCTGCGCGCCGCCATGAGAAACAGTTCCGACCGGGCTTCGGAAATCCGCTACGAACGCGTCGCGAAAACTGAATTCACGGACTCCACCTTCCGATCTCACGGACCCGAGGCGTTCTCTTACATTGAAACTGTCACCGACCCGATGACCGATAGTGATTCGCTTAAATTTGATAAAAGAACCGTCAACTCGGGCCACGCGGCGTACACAGAGGGCCCAACGTCGGACGCCGCCACCGCGGAGATAAAGTCGGACAGTCGCGACGCCCTCGATATTGAACATTTGGGGCCGCACATAGACGAGCACTCGTTCACTGATACGTCGGACTCGTTTTCGACGTCGATGTCTACTGCGAAAGAAATTAACGGATCGGTCGGTTCTAAATTAATTAAGCAAATATCTAAAAGTGCTCACATCGATGGCCGAATAAGCGAAAGATTGGTGAGTGTCGAGAACGATGAAAATAATGTGTTGCCTTACGATACGCCGCTCACCATCGACACCCCGTCGTACGAGCTCCTCGAGATTGTCGTTTCGGAGTCTTCGAACGGAAACCACGTGCCTGCCATAAAAACGTGTCTACCCGACCACGCCACGCCGCAAACTTTGAGACCGCCCTTCTTTAACTACAAACACGCTCAAAACATTAACATCGATGAATACGTGTCTAACATACTGGTCGAAAGTCTCAACTCATTGACCGATCAGTTAGAATCCATGAATGCTTCTATCGGCAACGACAGGAAAATAAACATTGTGGAGAAAGAAATAAAAGTTAAATTGCAGAACACCGGTGTCAACACTATCGTCCATTTGAGTCCGACTTCGAATAATCAAATAATTTTTGGGAACGAAGAACTTTGTAACAAAGACGAAACAAAAGACAGTTGCAACAACCCACAAGAAAATCGCGACAGCATTACAATTCGAGATGAAATGATCAGCCTCGAATCTAATAACAACCTGACGTCGGGTGGGTCTGCCGGCGAGCTCAGTGCGGTCCGGCGCGACCGCCACACGCCTCCCAGACGTGCCCCTTGCACCGACTGGGGAGGCGGACAGTCGCCTGCGGGCGCTGACTCGTGGGACAAAGGCGACTCGTCCCCGCCCCCCGACCGTGCCCCATGCACCGCGGCCACCTGCGACAACATGATGCAGCACGATGCCGTTAACAAGGCCGTCCTCCAACAGATTCAAAAACTCTTTCAAGATGAGTTCAATAACATCGACTCTAACTACGCCGTTAATTCTATCCCAGGTATATCCCACATAGAAATATCTAATGTGGACGTATTCATTGACAAACACGCCGATACCATACTTGGGAACGGCGACACGATCGAAGTCCACACCGAGAACAATAAAGATTATTCGGACATAATAAGCGGCGTCGGCGCTGGCAACTATTTCGAAGACACAGATTCTAGCGCGGTGGTGCCGCGTTTGTCGGCCTTTCCGCACACGGATTCTATGGAAGTGAACACGTCATCCTCCGAGGATGCCGACCTCATGGGCTCGGACTGCACGAGTTTAGTGGACAGTTTAGACGACCCCAATTCTCCAAGATCCATTCTACTGCGAAAATCATTCAGCAACAACTCTAAAAGAAGCGAATTAGTGCGATCTGCTATTGACGTTTTGGATTTGTTACCAGAAAGTGCCTTGAGAAACAAGTACGAACAACCTAAAGAAAAAGGTGAATCATTCTTTATCAGAATCAAAGATGACGATTGCGACTGTGCGAAAGAAAACGTCATAGTCGCCGACCATATGCCGGAGAAAATAAAGGAGCGGCTGCTGCGGCGTCACCGCAAGCGCGAGCTGCGCATGGAATGCGCGCGAAGGTCCAAGGTGAAGCAGCTCAAGAGAGATCTGGAGCGCCAGCGCCACTCCGAGCAGTGCCGCTCGCGGCGTGACCTGGAGCGAGAGTGTCTCGCCGCCGTGAACGCTCTCATCGACGAAGTCATAGCCAAGATAGCTCAGGACGAATACAAGTGTATGCGCATAAAACAGAAACCCAGTAGAATGGTCACTTCCAAATCCGACGAAAACGTAGCCAAAAGAAGTTGGAGGAAAGATTTAGATTATTACGGTAGCAGGGAGTCTCTGAAAATTACAAAAAATGGATCGTTTCGTTCGGCAGCCGAGCGTGTCGACAGGGAGCGTAATAAATCTGAGAAACATCACATACATGGCAAACTGTCACTACTCACACATTCGAATGCGACTCCTGAAGATCGGGGGCCGAAAAGGATTTACCAAAAATCTGAAATTCACGAAGGAAACAAATGTATCGAAATTCTCGAAATTCTTGAATATGTGAACGGTTCACAGAGCTCTGCCGAAACGACGAACTCTGACGAGAATCACAACCAACACACGTACAAAAGCAAAAAATCTAGGATACCAATACCAGTTTATGAACGTATTCAAAAAATACCAAAATCTAGTAGTAAAATCCACCAAAGAAGTGACGAAATGCTAGTAACATATCCGACTACTCACGACAAAGTGAGGAAGGGGAACAACATCATAGCGAATATGCTCATGGAAGTTCTTGCAGACGACGACAACACGGAACGGAACAGTCCTGTGGCAGTGGAGGGTGTGGGGGCGGGTCGGCGCGCCTCCGTGCCGCACTGCGAGGCACGCTCCCGCTCCAACTCGCTCAGGTTCAAACGAGTATTCGATAGCATCCCAGAGGAGAAGAGTAGCCTCAGCGTCGACTCCTCCAACGAGGACGTTAATCACAACCGACGCGCCTCCGCGCCTACTTTGGTGGACAATATACATTTTAGAAACGGTAACGGAACCAATCTAACCAGCAAAGGAACAGAGTCCCTTAAGACGAATAAGGGAAAAGATTCGATGAGATCAACTAGGGAGACGAGAACCACGGGAACGTCCCCAGTGTTACAACCTGAACCGGAGAGAAGTGCGCTGGCCCAAAGGTTAAAGAGCCAAACTACCATGACGTCTCCGAGTCACAAGTCAGCTGCGACCAGTCCGATCCGCACCTCGGCGGGCGGCACGCCAGGCTCACCCGGGGATGGTAACGCCGCGGGAGCGGGGGCGGGCGGGGGCGCGGCCAGCAACAAACGCGGTCTGGCGTCGCGCAGCCGCGCCTGGCTCGGCTTCACGAGACCCGACATCAAGCTCGAAGAAGGTATCGCGCTCGCTTGTTCATCCCCGCTGCTTTCGCACCGCACAGCTTCGGTTTCCGTAGAGTAGCCGCCGAGCCTCACCCCTCACTGACGAATAGACTGATCGTTTTAGTTTTCGTTGACTGTTGTAGATTAGGTACGATGTCAATTTTGTATTTCATAGAATTAATTCTGGGCACGACCGATCCAGCACGATATTTATTTTGTTTTTATAGTTTATCGATGTAAATGAAAGACGAGTAATAAATATTTTTTAAAATTTATCACGATCGTTTCATTTAAAAAAGGTTCGAGAGAGACCGGTTTCGACGACCACGCGTCTGACGAGCGAAATTACTCTGCTGCTCAGTGTGAGTCGCATCGAACCGTTCGCACCGTTCAGGGCGAGACCTCCGACCGCGTCATAGAAGGCGAGACCCGCCTGGTGCGGCCCGCCTGCGCCGGCGCCGAGCGGAGAGACCACAACGGCTTCGACGTCGAAACCCCCTCGGTTTGCTCCCAGAGGCCGCAGGTCACGTCTGGTGGCCGTCTGGTCGGTCAGCGGCGCGACCCGAACTCCCTTCGGACTACAGACAAACGAAAGATACGCGCGGTATCCGTGGAACAGAACGAGGAGGAAACAGTGCGCACGAAATCTGTTAGGTTGCCAGAGTTCAAGCCGTCGCCCGCCGGCGCGAGCTCTAGTGACAGCAGCGATTCTGGGGGCAGCCTGCTCTGCTCGCTGGCGCCCAAGTGGTTGTCGACACACGCTCGCCACCGGCGGGGCCGCCGCCCCGACCGCCCTGACCGCCCCGCCTCGCCGCCCGCCCCGCGGCCCCCGCACATGCACGCGCGCGCGCGCCTCGGAACAGGTTAGATATACTTGAGGAATAGGGAAATCTACCCACACCGTACAAAAATATATTATGTTTATGTTTCTTTTTCACGTCGTCCCATCTCAATTATGTTACTATTTTTTAATATATCCATTACCGCACTATCAATATACACTGTTAGTATCACTATTTACTAATAAAAGTAAACAAGTAGACATTAGCCCCAGCCCGAAATCTATTTCGCGTGACACATACGATTATTAAAAGTCACCAAGCGCACCTCGCACTTGCTTCCACTGAGCTGGTGGTTCATACGCACTCAAGTTGTGTGGCGGCTACACACACCGACCGTCGACCAACAACAAATGATGGAAGAGCGTTTCTTCGTTAGGATGACCCGAAATAATTATTCTACACGAGTTCCAGCCCCGAGTACTGTGTCACTATAATTGAAATAAAACTACTTTTTAAAACGCGTGTTAAATGTTTTGTTTGAAATAAGTTCTTAAAAAAAGTTTTATTGACCGACAGTTGGTGGTGTTCACAAACTGCGCCTCCCACTCAACCTGGAGCACATCTGTGTTCGGTAGGCATATGATTGAATCCATCAACCAAATGGTAACAAACGAGAAGACTTGAATATTAACCTGTTATAACAATTCTTTGATAGCAAACTGTGTATATAAAAATTCCAGTAAGAAAGATAAGTTCTCGCACCCCAGGTAAGTAATGAATACATATACTCGTACAAATGAAATTACGAGCGAAGTTTCAACAAGCTTGTCACGGAGCCCTCGTGTGAGAGCGGCCACATTCCGATTCCGCTGTATCATCTAGTTATTTAAGTATTATTATCAATATTTCAATATGGGAGATAAATACTCAAATACGTAAAATTATCTTCTTTTTTATCAATATTTCGCTTTTGCATTTTACCTCTCAAATCTCTCTTTTGCATTATTCCTTTTGGCGTAGCCTTCGAGGTGAGTTTTCGTGAAATTCAGTTGCATCAGTAGTGTGTGGAGTGGCTTCTGTTTGTGCCACACGAAAATTTTGGAAAAACTACCACACGGCTTCGGGGGGCTCGCACAAAGAATTTGCTAACACTTAATTCAAGACACGTCATGCAATAGACCTGTTTAAGAAAATGTATTTTGAGTTTAAGTTTGAAGAAGTTCGCATGCGAGGGATGTTGGCGGGCGCCGGTACTATCAAACCCGGTAGACTTGGAATTATTATTAAATGAACGTGGCATAATATACTGTATGTCGTTGGTCGAAAGAGGGCGGTACGAGCAACAGCGCTACAGCCGGCGCCGGGAGCGGGTCGGGCGGCGCCGGCTCCGGGTCGGGCGGCGCCGGCGGTTGGTCGTTGACGGTGGCCGGCTCGTGCCGCGCCGCGCTGCCCGCCGACCTCGAGATGCGCCTGCGGTTCCCGCACGAGCAACACTCGCTGTCGCGGCGGTCGCCCGCTGCGCGGGATAACCAGGTCCGGAACCACATATTTGTTTTGAAAATTTACTTATGTGTAATATATGAGTTCTAAGCAACTCTAAAAAGTTAGACGGTTACTATGCAGTTTTTTCTTGCATATTTCGTTCTAAATATGTTTATTTACTCATTAAGACAAAATACATATCATTTTACATACGTTCATTCGTAATTATAAATATTTTAAAATCACACAGAAACAGAACAAAAAAAGTTGGCTGCAGTCAATGATACAAATGCATATGATGTGGCGGCCAATTTGCAAAGTGCATCAGTATAAAATATAATCTAACATTTTTTCTCCTCCACCTCCACAGTTCGATATCGTAGCGTACACGCGTTCTCTCTAGATCATCAGCGTGTCAGATTTACTTTCTAAGCCGTTTTGCCTTTTCCAATTTCTCTAATAACTTTTTTTCAAGATTGTGTCAAACTTATAAAAGAACCGTAAATTTCCTGTAACATCATAAAAATTTTACAAACTTTATTACGTGATTTATCGGTCGCAGTTGCCACTAAATAAAAAGAATGGGCAGAAAGAGCCACATCATATAACTGTCCACGACGGTCGTCAATATTTACGCCCAGTATAGTTAGTAGTAGTTCCAAAACAATGGCAGAAGTCATTTCTTCATCTCTCACTTGAAAGACCTTTCATGCATCTAACTGATTCTAAAACATACCTGTTAACAAAGTAAGTTTATCCACATTCAACGTTATGAGTCATTAACAGAATAAACCTATCGCAAATGGTCTTCGATAAATAACTGGTACTTGCTAATCCTCGATTCCCAAAACGTTAAATATGACGGTCTAAAAATGGATCGCTTTCTAAAATCATACAGGTCATTTTCTTTGAAAGCGAGGCCTTCCGAACGCTATAGAAAAAACGCTCTTAAGAATTTTTATCCAAAAAGTAATTTCCTAATAAATCTGGACCTGCAGTAAAGTATCGAGCCAACCATCGACCTCACTTCTCACGTTCAAACTAAGGGCGCTAGATTTATGACGTTCAGATTTGGGATTCACTATTATTTCCACTTAGTCAGCTCTCGACAGCTGAATTTGAACCACATTTTTAATAGTGGTATGTAAGATTTCTCTAACGAGTTTTTATCTTAAACTAAAATAACCATTTATTTGGAAGCAGATTGTTGTGTTCAGCGGGTGTCAGTTGTTGTTGAGGCGCACAGTTCTAATCTCTTTCATTTTCTTCAGATTGAAATGTACTATTGTGTCTTCGAAGTTCCCGGTGTCACTGTACTGCTTCTTCTTTCATTTACATTACTACAATAAAACTGATATTTTTTATCATTTACGGATAATCTTGTACATTTTTATTTTAGCATTTTTTCTTTGCTCAGCTCCAATAAATTGTCTCCTTAATTCAGACTTCAAAGAAATGTACTTAAGTGTCTTTTTGCAATTGCAATCTACATGACATATTAGACTGCAGTCCATGAAACACAAACTAAAGCACACAACCAAAAATGTGGACACGAAGTATTAAAACTTATTACTCGTAGAAAACGGGACGCAATATCTAAAGTGACTTTCTTTCATCATATCAGCAATTGGAAGCCCACTGCTGGACATAGGCTTTCCCAAGGATTGGGGATTTGCCGCACTGGGCGTTGTTGCGCTGGCGTGTAGGCAATCGCAGAGCGCAGCGTTTGCGACGGGATGCTGCTGGTCATCTCAGCCCTGTGCATTTGACTCACACTGATTCTGATGGAGGTTATCCATCCCGCCATCTGTCAGTTCTGGTACCTACTCGCCTCATAAGACATCTGGTACAGGGAGAGGTACTATTTACTCAGCCTGTGGTTTCCTCCGTTTGTGGCACCGCTCTTACTCTGTCTGTCTGACTGACGAACGCCGAGTCTCCCACGTCGTCGGCTTTACAAAATCTATTACACCACATTGAATGAATTATGTGTTAATATAGAAACAGATAAAATTATAGTAACGAATTCCCATTGTAACAAATGGCTAAAAATCACAAAATTTTACGTTCAATATTGTACCTTTACTGAGAAATTATAAAAGATAGTATATTTTATTCGTAACCGTGATTTTATAAAGGTTTAGTATGCCTCATAGAGAAGTACAGACGTTGGAGTGCTCAGTTTAGTATTGTACTCGATAGTGTTTTAATATTGTGTACGTAACATTTTTGAAGTTCGTTTATGCCGGTTCGGTTCGTTCGTGGAGTTTGCCGCCCTGCGCTCCAGCCCACTGGTCAATCCGCCACTGATATTGCATTTGATTATACATGCGAGTGTCACAGGGCGCGAGTGTATGTGCACAGGAGTGCACTTGCGGCGAGTGCGTGCGGCGCGGATGCGCGTGCGCGTGCTCGTGCGCGCCCCCCCTGCCCGCCCCACCCACCCCGCTCGCCGCGCCGCCGCTCTCGCAGCTGGACACGGGAGCCGGAAAGTTAACACTCACCATGAAGAAAGAGGCTTTAGGTTATAAACACACTTAGCACTTTAAATACGTATCAAACTGTTCACTGCACCCCGACCCGGCCATTAGGCCGGGTCTGGGTGCAGTGTAACATGTGAAAGAAATTATACACTCAGCGGCACCCTTCCTATTTACTTTATACAACGTTAGAACAATTGACATATTGGAAATACTCTCAAGTTCTACAGGGCTGTTCAAAGTTCTAGATAGTTAGTAGTTCATGTTGTAGTTAATATTTTGACGTTAGTTTAGTTAAAATGAATGACGGTAAAATTAGTTTACGTTGTTGAATTTAACGTTAGTCTTAGTTAACGATTGTTTAGTTAAAATTTAGCTAATTTTGTATAGTTCCTTTTCACACCAGTGGAAGTTACAATTACAATTTGTCATAAGAAATGAAACTTTTACTAAGAAGATAAAAAGGGCGTGTAAAGTTAGTATGAAACTTTTCTGTATTTTGAAGTTATTCTAATGAAATTCAGTATAAAGGTATTTTTATTAGAGTCATCCCTTATGATGGTATAAGGGTTGGTAAGGGTGAAAGTTCTAAAATTGACCGCGAGTGAAACCGCAAATTGTCTGAATACATTTAATCTATGTTGGAATATTATTATATCTTTTCCGCCAAATTATTATACTTCTTGTATATTCTCTAGATGGGATGTTTTGCTGATATACATTATTAGCACTCTATATATGAAATACCACGCAGTGAAAATTTTTATAGTCAAGAACTAAAAGGTTTGCACTTTAACTTTTCACTAGGCATTTCTTACTATTTAACTTTATTTGATTAACGTTGCACCAATCGTAAATACAGTGAAAATCTCGTTAAAGTGATCGCTATCACTATGGCTAATTATTTGTCGAAATATCTGCTCATGCAAACTGACTATGTATGTTGTCTAAAAATATTACTAATAAAAACGAATAATCGAAGAGGTCCCAAGTTAGACTCTTGAGGAGCCCCAGAGGTGGCTAAAGAGAAAAATACTCAACCGTACAGAGCGAGTACTTGTGTCCTGTTCTCCAAGTACGAGCGTAACCAGAGATAGAGATTTCCATGAATACCAAGATAATTAACTTTAGCTGACAATATGGAGTGCATCACAAGATCGAACATTTTTCTTATTGAAATTCAATTTTGCTAGATTCTTCTATTCTTGCCTCAAAGAGTACGAAGAAGTCATCGGAGCCTTTGCCGGAGGTAGAGACATACCGCGCCGCGCGCACGAAGACCCGGAGCTCGGTGAAGGTACGCCCCCCGCCCCGCCCACCCTCCTTGTTTAATACAATACGAGACCGCCAGTTGAAATCTAGATTAGATTATACCAATTAGGGTCAGCTTCATCGATAGCCTATCATTTGTATCTTACCTATCATAGTATCAATAGAGATATTTACTTTCACAGAATATTTCGATCGCTTCATTTTAATTCGACATATACATAGTAAGATAGATCACAGTGGGACTACATAGAACACACAAGAAACAACGCGAGAAATGTGTAATGAAGTTTAGTGAGTGTAGTTAGGTAAGTGTATACATATTTACACCCAGAAGGCGGTTGTTTCAGACGCGACGGGGGTACTCCCTGCACTGCTGGCTGCCCGACGAGCGCGCGCCCCTCCGGTAACCACCCCGCCACCTCGCCAACGTCTCTAGCGGACGCGTCGCGCGTCACACTGCCGCCCTGTCGCCCTGTCGCACTGTCGCGTTTCGCACTGTCGCCCTGTCGCACTGTCATGATTCAGTACAACATCCCGCGGACACACCGCTTTATACATAGTTGTGTTTCTTTGATATGTACACCAATCGTTGTGTATTAGTTTGCTGCAATCATCCTAGCCTGTATTTGTTAGTGGTGACTGTGTGAGCGGCGTGTAGCGGCCAGGTTTCAGGTCCGCGGCCTCAACCACGCACCGCGCGTGTCTTGTCTCACCTCGACGCCCGCAGTCTTCGTGTCTGCACACTGCATAGTAAGTCCGTACTTAATTTGCAATCTGCAAATTGCGCCACGGGGCGCGTCACACGCGTCGGTGTGCCTCCCATTACTATACGAACAAGGTAGCTAGATTTTACTAGACGCTTGTTACATCATATTGCATTAAGTCATTATTGCAGGTTCCTCTCAAAATATATTTTCGAATTGAAGCTGCACCTGAAGTACGCTCGCGGTGCACGAAGATTGTATAATATTAATTAAATTATATCATAAACGTTTTTGTGTTAACCCAGCGCTTGTGTGAATTATTTAAATGTAAAAAAATATTTTTGCTAGACATGACAATAGCAGCAGGCATTGATTACTATAAAAGTAATCGGATCGGGATGTTACATTAGTTTTTACTCAATAATGCTCTTTAAAATTGATCAGCACCATCTACTGTTTTTTCTAGTACTAAAAATTGTAAATTCGTTTATCTTAAATGTCACGGGAATAGAAAGTTGTTTTGGAATGAAAGGTAGTTCTTATCCTTTGTCGTACTTCCAACCACATACAATTTGAAGAACAAACAAATGAACTTTCGTATCTATAATATTAGGTGTCAACAGGAATGACCAGTGCGCGGAAGGCACCACGGAGTACTAAGTAGTATGTACATTTTAATATGAGACGTTTAAACTATTTCATAAAAGTACAAATAATAGGTTACACTCCACACAAACACAAACGCATTTCAAAATGAAATCATCATTATCATAGCAGCCGGAGAATGTCCATTGCTGGATGTAGGCGTCTCTATAATGGGGGGATTTTGCCCTTAGTTGCCGCATCGGGCTGACGTGGTAGCAATCACAAAGCGTAACTTTCGTGTCAGGAATACTGATGAACTTTTACGTATGTTGTTACATTTAAGCTATGCTGCTTCGGATAGATATACCGCTAACTATCGGTTCCGGTACCTCAGTGGCATCTTACAATACCTGGCACAGGGGGAGGTACTATTCTGCTCTGCCGGTACCTCACGACCAAAATGGAGTCTTAGACATAAAAATAATTAAAATAGTTAAATAATGTGTTGATAAACGCGATCTTTTTAGAAACACGTGTATAATATCAGAACTTATAACGCAAGCAAAAGGTTGTTAATCCTATGCGGCGAGCGGCGATCACTGCACCTGTGCCGGCAGAGTAGAATAGTATCTTTGTACCTCCTGCACCAGAGGCGGCTAGGGTACCAGAACCGAAGTATAGCGGATGCGAAACAGTGTAACTCAAATGCACAGGGTGGAAATGGCAGCAGCCTCCAGCTTCTGTTATTGCCAAAACACTTGCCCAGCTCGACAAATACGCGCAAATTTTCGTCTTTTTTGGAGAGGCTGTGTACAACAGTGGATTTCCAATGACCGATATGATGATGACGGTGAAGTGTGATGGAACATAATTTACTCGGGGCTTGGGACCGATCTAGATAAGTATTTACAGGATAACTTTCAAAGTTCTTCGTCTTGCGCTACCGCTTTAAATTTTATACAAATTAATGAAATAAGCATTGAATTTGGGAACTCAGGACAAGTAACGGGCTGTCAGTGCTGGGGTGCGCCATTATCCCCGAGCTGAAGCCGCGCGTGCCGACGATGAGCGAGCGGGACCTGACGCGCGCCTACACGCCGCGCCATTACCTGCGCTCCTAGCTGCTCGTGCTGCCCCGTGTGCTGCCCCTGCCCCGGCCATCCGCTCCAGCTTCTGGACCGGCCCGACTGACCCCCTCGCCGGCAATCTCCTACAGACCGACGCTTGTCATTTGCACAACAGATTTTTTAACAAATTTATATCTCGTTATTAATAAATTGAAGAAATTATTTGCATTTTGTATTATTTCCCTTCTACCCTTCTACCCGGCTAAGGACAGCGGCATCACGACTTCGGAGGAGACCAAACGGGTCTTCAAGCGGACTGTCAACCCCTGCATCATTGGGGTCCAGGTGAAGAAGGCCCGAAGTGTCGGCAACGCCGGCATAGTGGTCCATACGGCCACAAAAGAATCCGTAGACCGTCTGAAAAAGGCAGCACCTCCCTCTTAGTGGAGATTGAAGGAGATGACGGCAACATAAAAGCTGACGCGCTGGCCGCCAAACTTAGAGTGGCGCTCGTAGATATGCCGAGGCCCATGAAAACAGATGAGCTCCGAATAATGGACCTCGATGCCTCCGTGACACAACACGATGTTGCTGCTGCCGTCGCTGATGCTGGGGGCTGTAAACCGGACGATGTACTTGTAGGCGAAATTCGTCGTACGCCTAGAAATCTTGGTACAGCTTGGGTGCGTTCTCCACTGACCACATTGCGTCAAATCACAAACGCGAAGCGCCTCTAGGTAGGCTGGGTATCGGCAAGGGTAGAGATGCTGGCGGCTCGACCTCTCCAATGCTACCAATGCTTGGAGAATTGCTCCATTGGGCCATTGTGCTCACCAATGCTCCAGTGGTGTGGATCGCAGCACTTCGTGCTCTAGGTGCGGTGAAGCTGACCATAAGGTCAGCAACTGCAAGGCTGCGACACCTAAGTGTCCAATCTGTGCGACACTTGGCCGACCATCGGACCACAGAGCTGGGAGCAAATCTTGCTCCCCACCAAGGAGCAGGAAGGGTACACAGGTAAAGAAGCAGGCTTCCCTTGTTTCTAAAACTGCAGCAGGGCAAGCACCAGCGAAGCCCCAAACGGAAACTAGTCCTGTTGTGGTGGACCACATGGAGGCTTGAAATTCTCTCCGCCCCTTAACGTCCTCCAAGGTAATCTCAACCACAGTCGAAGTGCGCAGGACCTGCTAATGCGTACTATCGAGGAAAGGTCGATTGCCTTGGCCGTTCTTGCTGAACCATACAGCGTTCCAGACCAACCAAGATGGTTGGGTGATGACGCTGGATTGGTTGGTATTTATTGGGGTGGGAATGGGAGTGGTGATCCTCCATGTCGTCGGCTCAGCGCTGGGCCGGGCATAGTTGCGGTGGAATGGGGATATGTCGTCGTCGTCGGCTGCTACGTCTTTCCTAACTGCAGTCTCCCCGAGTATGAGGCGTATCTGGATGAGGTAGAGGGCGTTATTCGTCGGTACCTGCCTCGTCCTGTTCTTGTCTTGGGGGACTTTAATGCCCGTGCTAGGGCTTGGGGTGATGTCGGGACAATGCAAGGGGAGAGGCCGTTCTAACATGGGCAGCGGGTCTAGATCTCCGTTTGCTAAATAGGGGCTCGATCAGTACCTGCGTTCGGTGGCAAGGGGAGTCGTCGTGGACCTCTCGTGGGCGACTCCCTCAGCTGAACGCATGGTGAGCGACTGGAGGGTTGCAGAAGAGGTAGTCACGTTGTCCGACCACCGCCACGTCGTATTACGCGTGGCCTTTCGTCCTCCAGTTGTCACCAGCCGACAGTGCACTCGGCAACGCTGGGCGCTGAAGCGGTTGGATCAGGATAAACTGATTACCGCTGCCCACGTCGCTGAGTGGTCGTAGAGCCCCGACCAGGAGTGGTCTGATCCTGAGCTTGCAGCAACTCAGCTCTGAGAGGCAATGTCATCGATCTGTGATGTCGCCATGCCTAGAGTTGGGAGGGTTAGGAAAGGACCAGTGTACTGGTGGTCAGAGCACATTGCGCAACTGCGCGAGAGATGTCTCAGATCTCGCCGCCAGTACACCCGGACCCGACGACGACGGCGAGCTAGCACGGAGGAGATTTCATCCGCATATTGTGCGTACCGGGCAAACGCTAAGGCGCTTCAAGTCGCCATAGCGGACGCCAAGTCCCGGTCGTGAAGGGAACTCCTCGGTGATCTAGATAGGAATCCCTGGGGGCGACCTTATAAGATGGTCATGGGCAAATTGCGCCCTTGGATGCCCCCACTAACGGAGACTCTGGAATCCGACTTCGTGCGACAAGTGGTTGACACCCTCTTCCCACGAGTTGAGTCAAGTCCCGTTGCCACCGCAACTTCAGACCTGACCAGTGACTGGTCTGAGACAATGGCAGTATCCGCAGTGGAGTTGAGGGAGGCTCTAAAACGCCTTGGTGCGCGAAACACTGCGCCCGGTCCCGACGGAATTCCGGGAAGAGTCTGGGTGTTAGCGCAGCCGGTACTAGGCGAAAGGCTGCGGCACCTATTTAATAGCTGCCTCCGCTTCGGCCGCTTCCCTCAAATATGGAGGCAGGCGAGTCTCGTCCTCATACACAAGGACGGACGGCCCGTAGACTTGCCCTCTGCGTACCGACCTATATGCCTGCTGGATGAGGTGGGCAAGCTGTTTGAGCGTGTCATTGCCTACCGAATCAGCAAGCACTTGGAGAGCGAAGGGTCCGACTTGTCGGACAGTCAGTTCGGCTTCCGGCGGGGTCGTTCGACAGTGGACGCGATTCTTCGCGTCCGAGCGCTGTCGGAGCAGGCCGCGTACCGAGGTAGGGTGTTGTTGGCTGTCAGCCTTGACATTGTCAACGCTTTCAACACTCTGCCTTGGGATGCGATAAGGAAGGCACTGCAATACCATCGCGTGCCTTCTTACCTGCAAGATGTCCTCGGAGCATATCTGTCCGACAGGGCAATATGCTATACCAGTCGGTACGGC
>JACJUM010002496.1:3036-17087 GCA_020976665.1 Heortia vitessoides
GACTGGATTATATTAATTTATAGGACAAATGATTTTATTATTTATACGAATTATTCATATACACGTGTGCTTTAATTACAGTTCATTTAAGTCCATAATTCCTGAAACGCCTATTATTTTTCTCGAAAAATGTCATCTCTATCCATTGCGTCTATAAAATGTCATAACTGACAGCATACGTTCTATTTCAAAATTATTAAATATCTTTGAAAGAAATAATGTATTATTTACTCAATGTCTATGCTATTAAAACGAAAAAAGGAACCGGACATGACAATGACATTGACAATATTTTGACAGCAACAGCTTTGGCAACTTTTTCGTTGCGAAGTTATTGGCAAAATTTGTTTTTACCAATATACAAAACTATGATGACGTCGTAAAAATTCACATGTATTTTTTTAAATCCATCCGACCAATACAAGTGGGTGTTATTTATTTGTTGCTTTCCCTATAAATAAATAAAATAATTTACGAAAAATGTTTCGAATACCGGTTAGAAGTAAAATGGTACTTCATAAGTTGCGTCTGAAGTCCACTAGCTCCAGTAATTTCATAAGAAGTACATTTGTGGATTATTTTGTTAAAAAACATGGACACAAATATATTAAGTCTAGTCCTGTCGTGCCACTTTGTGACTCAACTGTTCCTTTTGTGAACGCAGGAATGAATCAGGTAAGAACTGGATAAAGTAATTTTGGTTGAAATATAATATTTTCTTTTACAAAAGTCTTAATTATGAAATTGTAGATTTGAGGTTTGAATAGTACTATGATAAGATGCACTATTGCTGACTTAAATTTTGCTCTTCCAAATATTATTATTTTTATTGATATTAATATGCTAATTATTACCAAATATAATTATGTTTATATCATTAATTACGATTTGAATTTTAGTATTTATTTTCAGTTTAAAGGAGTGTTTCTTGGAACTGTGGAACCCCCATACCCTAGGGCAGTGAATTATCAGAAGTGTGTGCGTGTGGGGGGGAAACACAATGATCTAGAAGTGGTGGGTACAGATGGACACCACCACACATTCTTTGAGATGCTCGGTAGCTGGTCCTTTGGTGATTACTATAAGGTAATAATTTAAAAAAAAATGGAGTTAATTCAAGTAATGTTGGGTTATTTAAACTGGATGTTTAAATAGCAAAATATTTAGTCCTATTTCTCTTATTTTAAGCATAATTTAATCTGGTAGTTAAGTCACATCTTTTACAATTATTTATGGTAGTTTTGAACATATGACAAATTGTAGAAATAGGACATTTAACAAACTAATATGTATTTCTAGTGTAGAATACTTATTAGCTAGATGGAAGTGTTTTTTGTTATTCATATTTTCAGGAAGAAGCCTGTCGTATGGCTTGGGATCTTCTGCTTGGTCCATATAACCTAAAGCCTGAGAATTTGGTGGTAACATACTTTGCTGGAGATCCAGTATTGAATCTGACTGAGGATAGAGAGTGCCGAAACATCTGGAAATCTATTGGGTAATATTTTTGATGAACTATTTAATAATCAACAATAATAATAATTTTATAAGGTTGAAAAACAAAACACACCATTAAAGTTATGGGTTCAATACCCACCCTGAACTAACATTAAGATGATGATCTTTTGTGTTTTTTGTCTAGGTGCTTTTTTATTTGATTGAGTTGACTAACAGGATAAGGTCACATAATATTTAGTGTCACCTCAGCTTATAGACATTTGTATAATCACTAGAATATGCATTGCCATTCTGGTGACTTGAAGATATTAGTATATATATATATATATATATGTCATATTAGTCAGGATTTTAACTGCCTCTCTCACCCTTCAAAGCGAAACAGCAATGTGAAAATTGCTATTTGGTGGTAGAAATAAGTGAGGGTACCATTGCAGACAATGCTTGCATGAGGTCTATCTCCAATAAATGTCTAGAGTTAAACATAAGTATTTAAGTATTACATTTGTGGTTCCTCCGAAACACAAGGTGCTAATCCTGTAGTCAGGTCAACATGAGATATTGTGTGATTACCAATGAGATGAGAAACAAAAACTATACTATGAGAAAAAATAAAAACATACAAAATGTATTAGCAGGACTACATTACTCCATACCTTTATATTTCAGAGTTCCACAAAGCAGGCTACATGCATTAAATGCAAAAGACAACTTCTGGGAAATGGGTGCGAGTGGACCGTGTGGACCTTGCACTGAGATTCACTATGTCAATCCAGATGGATCACTCACTGAAATATGGAATCTGGTCTTCATACAATATAATAGGTGAAAAATTTTATTTTTTGCTGAGTTGTTAAGTTTGTATTCTTCCCTCTTGGTTGCCGAACGGAGTTGACGTGTTTTGTGTTCACCCTGCACAGTTAGTGAAAGTTATTTTTGCTGAAGTTGCGCCTAGGACTTCCCTGCTTTCGAAGCCCCTGTGCTGTTACGTGCCGGCGGCTGGACGATCTGCTTTGCGTTTGTTGCTGTTGCGTCAAAGAAACTGTGTTGCTGTGCGAAATTAACAAACATTACCCAGAGCAAGCGCTACAAAACTAACTACGGACTTGCTACGAGACTTGCAGTGTTACAGATCCACTACGATCCTCGACTAGGACCCCCTATTTACGTCCTCAGTCACCTTACACTATATGCCCTTCCACATTCTCGCGAGATATTCACACGAGAATCTTCACGAGATTCTCAGCGAGAACGCAGTGAGAACTTATTTTGGGTACACACTCACAAAGTACTTAGTGTTACAGTTCTCACGATAACGATGGACGCTGAAGTGACTGCTGCGGCTAGTTTATTGTTATGCGCTTTTGCATATTAAAATTATGCGTATATATAAAAAAATATATTAAAAAGAACGTAGATATAACAAGCATTCATCATCAACACAACCGTTTAAACCGGTGACTCGCTTATTACTGTGAAACATTCGATCGTGGAGCCAAAGTACGTTCTCGTCTGATCTCATGTTCTCGCGCTCCGTTATCTCGCGCGAATAACTGACATAAGCCGGAGAACAGCGCGAAAACTTGAGAAAAATACGCCAATCGCTTCCACATTCTCGTTTATAACATGTTTCTTGCGTTCTCGCGAGAATGTGGAGGGACCTTATGACTTCGAAACACAATAAAAATGTAGATACCAACCGCGAAATGTTTATTTCTCTATCGGAGGAAGACTAAACACCACCGATCTTTGTGAACCAACGTATACAAAGGTGGGAAAATGAAAGTCAATCAAATAAAGTGTTGAGTGATTTTGCTTAAAAATAATATGAAGGAGCACAAATACTTATTTACATATATTATAATAATATAATACATTGTGTACCTGGAAGACAAGTTAAAAGATGTACAGACAATCATGGTTATGTGCTATCTGATAGCATAGACTGTAAAATTACCAAAAGCGAAATCAATCAAAATATGCTCAAAACATCTCGGTTTCGAACCGATGAAGATACGCCTATTTTACTCTCGGAGCACTTAATTGCTAAGGGATACCGCCTTCATTATCTAGCTCGAGACTTGGCCAAGTTTTAAGGGTATAAGTTCAACATATAAAGTCACCTACACCGTCATACATATAAATATACACTCAAACATACTTATAAATTAAATATACACTTACAAATAATAAACACACAGCTACATACATACAAACTCAGCACATAAGTATATATATATTCAGAAACATTCTTTTGTTAATCTCTCCAAGCGATCGGTGTAAGAGATATGCCTTTTGAGCTATTTAAGGATTATTTAAGGTAGGTCTAATAAACAGCAATGGGTTAAACTACATTTTTACATCAGTGGTGATGCAGAGGTGACATATGGCGTACCAGGGAGTGTTCTTGGGCCCACACTATTCTTAATTTATATTAATGACCTGTGCACTATAGAATTTAGCAATGCCAACATTTTTGCATACCCTGATGACACGACCGTTGTGTTTACCGCTGATTCTTGGGATTCTATGAAACCGCGTACCGCACGCGGTCTAACACGAATAAACATGTCTAGAGAACAATCTTGTTACACTTAACCAAATATATCTCCTTTAATACTTATAATAATAAAGTCCGATATTGATTTGGACATAAAAATAGGTGTGTATTTGGACCAGTGTCTCTCTTGGTATCTACATATTGAAAACGTTATCCTAAGGCTTAGGAAACGGATATGGATCTTTAAAACGCTTAGGCATGTTGTACCAAGACCATTGCACCGATATCAAAGTTGAGAAAGAATAATCTTACTGAAATTTATGTTTGATTGGCTCAATAGTTTTTGATATCTATAATTGTTGGGGTAGTATACTGTCCACCTTCTATAGACTACTCCACTCTTGAGTCTGTCCTTGAATCAATCTCTAGTGAGCACGCACACCATATAATCATGGGCGACTTTAATACAAATATGCTTAAATCCTCAGCTCGATCTTCTAAACTCCAATCCATCATTCAATCTACTGACTTTTCTCTTCTACCATCAAACCCAACTCACCACAATTTGAACGCGTTTGACTCCCTCATAGACCTAATGATTACCTTATCTCCTGACTTGGTAATTAAGCATGGCCAATTGCCAGCTCCTGGTTTCTCTAAACATGACCTTTTATTTCTGAGTTACAAGTTAAAGCCACCTAGGGTCAAGCCTAGAATAAAATATCTGCGAAGTTTTGGAAAACTGGATATTGAAAAACGTCTACTATTGATGACAAAGTTAACATTCTTAACTCTTCTGTGTTACAACTTTTTGACAAACACGCTCCTATTCTTCCGATTAGTCTTAAACGTCCGCCTGCTCCCTGGATTTCTAGTGATATTCGTAAAGCTATGGCTCAAAGAGACAGTGCATTTAGTAAGTTTAAAAAAGTCCGGTCTGATTTTAATTTAAATACATACAAAAGACTTCGAAATCGCTGTAATCAACTGGTAAGATCAGCCAAACGTAGATTTATTAACGACAATGTTCAATCATCATCTTCGGCAAACGTATGGAAGTTTTTGCATTCTCAGGGTCTCGGGAAGTCGTTAAACCCTCCCGATTCTTGCTCTGTTATTTCCTCTAACGAGCTTAATAAACACTTCTCTTAAACTACCACACTAGATCCCGTTTAATATTGTCAACTATAACTTTAATCACTTCCTTGCCACGTCCGACAGCTAATGTATTCAATTTTTCTCCTATAACCTTAGATGAGTCTTTTAAAACTATTTTAGTTCTCAAATCCAATGCTGTTGGCTATGATGATGTGAGTCGCCGCATGGTCTTTCTCTTACTTAACTTTATTGTGCCACCATTGACCCACATTATCAATTTCTCCCTACAACATGGCTCCTTTCCCAGTATATGGCGCAAAGCCTATGTTATCCCGGTTCCTAAAACACCTAACCCTACTTCTTCCCATCAATTTCGCCCCATCTCTATTTTGCCATATCTCTCTAAAATTATCGAGGCAGCTGTACACAAATAGCTCTCTAGCCATGTCTTACAAAACGCCCTTTTAAGTCCCTTTCAATCCGGTTTTCGTACAGGACATAGCACTACAACAGCTCTACTAAATATCCTGGATGATGTAAGAGTTGGAATGGAATACTCCCGCCTTACGGTCTTAATTCTGATTGATTTCTCCAACGCCTTCAACTCTATTAATCACGAAGTTCTCCTCTCTATTCTCTCTTACGTCGGGGTCTCTGATTCGGTTCGGGAATGGTCCGCATCCTACCTTCGAGAACGCCAGCAAGCGGTGCGCCTGGGAGATGATTTGTCCCAGTGGGTGACAATTGATGCTGGTGTGCCGCAAAGTGGCATTCTTTCTCCGTTATTATTTTCCCTTTACATAAACCTTGTCACCATATCTATTGGCTGCTCTTATCATCTATACGCTGATGACCTTCAACTATACACCCAGGTAGAGTGCAATGACCTGGACAATGCCATTGCTCGGATTAATGCTGATTTGACCAACATCACAAACTGGTCACAAAAGTTTGGTGTCTCTGTGAACCCGTCTAAGACTCAAACCATTATCTTGGGCAGCAAACGGCAATTATCCAGTTTAAAAAATGTACCTGTAATTATTTTTAATAACGTGGTAGTGCCCTACAGCACATGCGTTAAGAATCTTGGCCTATTTATCGACTCTTCCTTAACCTGGGATACACATGTTAATGAATCAGCAGTAAGGTTACTGGAACGCTTCGTGCTCTCTATCGATTAAAATATTTTCTTCCTACTAAAACCAAAACCCTTCTTATTCAATCCTTGGTTTTATCCATAATTGACTATGGTGAAGTGTGCTGCACTAATATCTCTCAAGAACTCCTTAATAAATTGGATCGTCTATTAAACAACTGTCTTCGTTTCATTTTCGGTTTGCGTAAATACTATCATATTTCATATTACCGTTCTCTTCTCGGCTGGCTTCCTATTCGAGAACGTCGCAAAATTCGAGTTCTAGCCATACTATTTTCAATACTTTTTGATCCGTACGCACCAATTTACTTAAAGGACAGATTCCAATTCCTATCTTGCTCTCACGAACGTAATCTCCGTTCTTCTAATACTCTTTCGCTCTTAACTCCTTCTAATCACTCTAGTTTTTTGACAAACTCTTTTACAGTGACAGCTATACGACCCTGGAACGAGTTTCCGTTGAATATTAAGCAATTCCCAAACAAATTTATCCTGAAACGCTGTCTCCGTACTTTATTTACTGATGCTGCTTCTCTAACTTTATAACCCTATTTCTGGTGTACGTTATTTTATGTATATATATATATATATATATATATATTTTTTTCTGTTTTGTGTAATGGTTGACTGGGAGATAATGCCATCTGGCATTAAGTCAGCCATTTGTACATTTTGTGCAATAAAGTTAAATAAATAAATTTAAAAAAATATCTTGCATACCTGTCTGGTATGCTGCGTGAAAATCACGTTTCATTAATGTTGAACGGGTCCAGCATAGTCTAAATATTCGTTTATATATTTTTAAAACATGCGCTTTCCAACTAAATCAGTGGCCTCTTAACGGTTAGGAAGCTATATAACAGTCATGTGGTATTAAAAAAAAGAACAAAAATATTTGCCCTATAACCTTGACATTAAGAATATAATAAAATCATTTAGAACTAACACTACATTTGCTAGACATTATAAAAAATCTTCATTCTAAATCATATCTTTAAAATATAGCGAACAGGGAGATAGCTGTATATATCACATGAAATATCATGAATGTAAATAAATACTGGCAACATGTTTGGAACCAAAGAATTATGTAGACTTGTAGAGATTAAGGCATTATTAGATTGATTCACTCACGCACGTACATACTCTCCCACACATACGCACACGCGCAAACGTACGCTCAGACACACATTTTATATTTATGAAGCGACTATATTTTTAAGGAAGAGCGGTGTCTCCTGGCACTGGCTTCATTAAGCTTAAAATGTGACACTGGCCACTTTATTTATGTTACTTATAATGTAAGCTAAATAAAGATTTTTCATTTTATTTGTATTACATTTTTCACAGTCTATACTTATAATGAAAAGATATGTATTTTTGTTTGTAATGAATAGGCTCATAAACTACTGAACCGATTTTGGAAATAATTTCACTATTAGAAAGCTACATTTTTCTGGTGTAGCATACAAAGGAGGCTATATTATATTTCCATAAAATTATTAGATCCTTTTTTAACAGAACGGAATTTGTATTTTTGTGTTTGTAATAAGTAAGTTCAAAAATTGACAGCGAGCAATATAAACACCATTTAGCCCCATATTTTTACGGGAAGCGGAAAAGTTATTTCTTACTATATGTTATATCTTCTGTTTCTGTGTCGTCGGCGGCATGTTGCAGTGTAACAAATGTATACCTTTTCAAAAAATATTTTCTTATATATACAAATTATGTCACATAGTTTGTCAGCGATGAACTCCTAAACTTATGTACCAATTTTAATCAAATTTTACTTAGTCTATGAGATGTGAATAAAAAGAAAAACAAAGTAGTTTTATTAGTTCTATTTTTATAAGAGTTAAAGATTAGTGAGAAATATGATTATCACGTGAACAGGGAGGCCGACAGCAAGATCCGAAGTCTCCGGCTGCAGCACGTGGACACCGGCATGGGCCTGGAGCGCATGGCGGCGTTGCTGCAGCGGGTTCCTTCCAACTACGACACCGACCTGTTCCTGCCCATCATCAAGGCCATTGAGAAGGTAAGGGAATATTTTGCAATTATTGTAAATTAATATAAAACATCAAAAATATAAACTATAATATTTAAAATACAGTTGGCGTTTGATACAGGCAAAGCCGAATAGTCCTCCTATTTCACGCAACATCTCATACACCAGACTACGGAGGAGTCACAAGTAGAGTACTTAAATATACATAGCACTCACACACGGAACATATATAAATCGTACCCTCCAGATAGTGTCAGTAGAGCAATTAAGGGCCTAATATGTATATATATATATAATTCTTTTTTATAGTTATAATATGGCATTAAAAATACATACTACCCTACATTCTTACTCTTCTATCACCAGACCCTATTCTAATTAGTTGTTTTAGTAATTTAATCATTTTATATCCCTACTTCCCTACTAATATTATAAATGCGAAAGTAACTCTGTCTGTCTGTTATGCTTTCCCGCTTAAACCTCTAAATTTGGCACACACAATCTTTAGAATCCTGAAAAAGGACGTAGACTATTTTTTAATTCGAAAAAAGGGTTGTGAGGGGTCGAAATGGGAGATGAAAAGTTGTATGGAAGTATCGCTATTTTTGGAGCTAGAAACTTGAAGCTGATTTTTCAGGCCATTCGTCATAAATAAACATGACATTCAAAGTTTATATAAGTTAGGAAAATCATATCAATCAAAATGGTATCAAAAAATACTATTCCACGCGGACGAAGTCGCTCGCACTGCTAGTTATTTATATGGCAGAACAACGTTTACCGGTCCCGACAAATGTGTATGTATAGTGCTTGGTCTATTACAGAACAGTAAAGGCGTGTCTCCATACAGCAGCAAATATGGGCCGGGGTCGCAGTTGGACGCAGCGTACCGGCGGCTCGCAGACCATGCGCGCATGATCAGCGTCTGCCTTGCCGACGGCGTATTCCCCGTCTCCAGGTCGGTTTGCTGATATTTTTTCTAAAAACGTATAACAAACAAGAGATTATTTAACATACAACATTTGAATAAATAATATGGAGAAGTTTCATTTCGTAAACATTAAATTTAATAAATGACCCGGTACTAATAAAAAAATAGGATTTTTTATTTTATTTGGGTCAACTAACAGTTTCACAATTCGGATTATAAATAATAGTGTATTTACAACAAAAGATTATTCTGAAACCAACACCAATAATCATATATTGGTATTGTAATATTAGTGGTTTACTATATTTAACAATTATGTCTTATATTATAAAATCCTTAGGGGGTTACTTGTATTAAGATATTATTAAGCCACTGAACGTAATATAGTGCACTAATAAATTATCCCCTAATAGAACTTCTGATATTGGTCCTTCGAGCTAGATCAAATGTTCATTTTGATATAAACTAATTCTAATGAACTGCTGTTTTTATCTTTGCAAAAGTAATTGTAAATTCGTTCTTAATTCGCGTACATCTAGTGCGTCAGGTAAGTTCTATAAAAAAATCAAATTGTCCTAGATTTCGGGGGGAAATACACTGCCTATTGAAACTTCCAAGATCTAAACAGACATTGAGTTTTCTTCTTTATCTTAAAGCTGCATGTTTTCTTCAGCAAATTATTTTTATTTGGCCAATATACGATATTTTGTGTGAATTTATTATTAGTTTTTACCAGTTACCATTTTCGTACCAGCCTGAACCTCAAGAAAATAATGCGCAAGAGCTTCAAAATGTCGGCCGAGGTGTTCCAAAACCCACGGCTCGTGCATCTACTGTACCAGCAAGTGATGGAGACCCTCGGGCCTGCGTACCCCGAGCTGGTGGCCAAGGAGGGGGACGCGAGGCTCATTATCGAGCATGAGGAGCAGACTTACGCCAAGGCGAGGGCGGGGATGCTAAAGAAGTGGAAAGACCTGGTTTTGAAGTATCCGGAGGTGGAAGAGATGGGAGATGTGGAGATGGCTGGGTTTGCATTGGGGTATAAGGAGTTTAAAGAGGTGAGATATTTTTATGAGCCTCGTTATTTTTTATTAAACAGCTGTTAAAAGAGTTCTGTAGCCAATCAAGTGCGAGTCGGACACGCGTATCGTAGGCTCTGTATAAAATTTTAAGATATTTTCTTTATTATTTGTCCTTAAGTATAATTTGAAACGTAATATAATTTATCAGAACCAGTTTGTCTTGCAGGCTCTATTCTGGTTTATTTGTCGCTTGAGTCAGTAATTGAAACTAGCAAATATATATTTTGAAATAAAATATTGTTTAGTTGACTATAACAAAAAAGATATTTTGAATATTTAACAGAAAAAAGATCACCATCTTACTAAAATCTCTCGACTCTACCGAGACACCACCACGGTATACTCTCTCGAGTATACCGTAGTGGTGTCGCGACCCGAGTGTACATTTAGACTAGAACGTTTAAATGGTCTGTGTATGACGAAACTAGTATTATAAAAAATATTTATCAAGCTAAGGTTTATGGAGCTGTTCATAAAATAGGCCTAGAAGGACATATGCTTACTAAATTAAAAACATTCTTAGGCAAAGCACTCATGTATGAAGAGATAATTTAATCGTGACGAAGCATTCAATATACATAATAATATGTCAGAATTTAAGCATATATTAATCAATATTAATAATAGTGAGCTTATGTAGGTACATTATATGCTCCTCCTATTTTTCAGACGATGGCAAAACATATGGTCAACACAATACCTGGAGAGCTGGTCTTCAAACTGTACGATACCCACGGCTTCCAAATAGATCTTATCCAGAGGATAGCCACACTAAACCACCTTGAGATAGACAGGCAAGGTTTCTTAAAACTCTTGGCTGAACACAAAGCCAGACACAAGACTGCTTTCAAGGAACAAACCCTTAACCGAGGATTGCTGTTCGACCAAGCCATCGAACGACTTGTTAAAGGTGGCAACAAATCAACCAACGACCAACACAAATACAACTCAATCGTGGTAGAGAATAAAGTTCGATTTGAACCGTTGAAAACGAAATTAGTGGCAATTTTAAACGAAGAATGCGAATGGATAGACCACCTTGACCCATGTGAAGATAGACCTTATTGCTTAGTGTCTGAAGATACAAATTTCTACTGTGAAGAGGGTGGACAAATTGCAGACTCAGGTGTTATAAACGTGAACAAAAATGTGACATTTAAAGTAGACAGTGTTTTTAAAATTAGAGACTTTGTCTTCCATAAAGGTTATTTTATGATTGCAAAAGGCAGTGAAAAGAATTATTTGAACAATCATAGTCAGGTGACATTGGAAATTGATGCGGATAAAAGACTGAATGTAATGAGAAATCACACCGGTGTGCATTTGTTGAATGCAGCTATCAGGAAAATGCTGCCAAACAGTGTGGTGTGCCCAACCGGGTCTAGTGTTACCGACAATGGACTATATTTAAATTTGTCAGTGTATGGTGAGAAGTTATCGCAGAAAGTTGTATTAGATGCTCAAGAATTAATTAGGTAAGTTTACATATAGCAACATGCATGCATGCATATAGGTAATAACATATAGGGAACGCGCACAGATGGTGCTGCCAACTGGTGCCATCAATTTGAATGTTTTACCCTAGCTTAATATTTGACATTTACAATACGAGTAAAGAAACATAATTTTATAAGTGAAAATACATATTTTATACCTGATAATAATGCATTGTTGCATTCCTGGATGTACCGACACATCAAAATAAGAACAGTGAATCAAATGGCGTAAAATCCACTTCAAGTGTCTTCCACACATTTTCCTTGCAAAGGTTGCCTGGAAGAAATCGCTTAATTCGATAAGGACGCTAATTGTACTGGTTTAACTATGAATTATTATTATTGTGTCTGTAAATTTAAGGTGTACTCCTTTTAATTTGGAAAACCTGTTTCTGTTAGATATTTAAGATCAGAATTTTACTTTTTCATTAGTTTTTGTGCAGTTTAACTGACAGAGAGTGATCTATATTTTTTCCCGAATTAGCAAGAATTCCTTAGGGTGAAGTTATAAAGATCCCGCATACTAAGTCGCCAGCGGATATCTAGTTTTAGTATATAATTTATTTTTTAATATTTGTGGAAAATTCGGATGTAAAACAATGTTATTTATTTTGTCTTAAACTTCATTCTAAGTTGTTTCATCTTAGTGCTTATTCATAGTATTTTGATCCAGGGAATCAATTAACTGCAACGTGCCAATAGAAACCTGCATGCGGGATAGCTTGCAGCTGTCGCAAGAACCAGACGTGATCACAATCCCCGGGGAGACATACCCTGAGGTAGGACTGAGGATGGTCACAGTTTCCGCTCCACTGCCTTCCAAGTGAGTTGATACAGTGTAATTGACTTCCTATTCAATGATTTGGTAAGAATTTGCCTTGAAGTGCATTAGTATGATGATTTCTATTTAATATTTTCTTTTTTGTTATAATAAGATGGCGAAAAAACGTATGTAAAGCTAAAGATTCTCACTGCTTATGGCACCCAAAAATATCATTATTTAAATCGGCCATCATAAAACGTCACGTCACTTTTTGTGGAGGAATATTAGTTGACATTGTACGAAATATGTGCTTGTTGACTAAGTTTAGAGAGGTTTTCGTATGTCCAGGGAGTTGTGCTGCGGCACGCACGCGCCCTTCACTGGCCTCCTTGGCGAGTTCTGCATCACCCTGGTCAAGGGGCTGGGCAGCCATGCGCCCACCGTACACGCACTCACCGGAGACAGGGCTAAGCAGGTGATGATGTTTTAATTTTTTATATTAATACTCAATACTCATGAAAATTCCACTGTAAAATTATCTCGGTAGCACAATGGTAGTGCAGTCGTCCGGCATGGAAAAGATGCAGGTTCGAGTCCCGCCTGAAGCCTGAGACATTTTGATTTTTTCTAGTATATATTATTATCTAGGAGTCCCTGTGATAGTAAGCCTCACCGCAGCATATAGTCGCTCGTATTATCACAAGGATATCACTAGCCTTTGTCACCATTCAAAGCGTAACAAAGCAATGCAGACGCTGCTGTTTGAAGGTAGAAATAGGTGAGAGTGAGGTACCAATGCAGGCGACCTCCGTATGGGGTCTACCTCCAGTAAATGTGATGTGATGACCATCTGTTCCATTGGGTCCGTCTAAGACTATACAGCCAAGTTAGCCGCTCGTTGAAAATGTACGAACAGACCTTCGCCCTGCAGGCTAGGGAGCTGTTCTGCCGCGCCCAAAAGCTGGAGGAAGTGATAGAGCTGGTAGAGCTGGACCGGCGTCACGAGGAGGTGGCGACCATGAAGCGCAGCCTCGCCGAGCTGTGCAGCGCGCGCGGCGCCCCGGCCGGCGACCACGCGCGCTGCCTCGCCCTCCTCGATAGCTTGCTCAAGCGGCCTATCAATGCGAACGAGCAAGCTTTAGAGTGAGTCATCCGACTCATTTATTGTTACATCCCTTACGGAAAAATTTTCGCAAAATAAATTTACACGTGTTTCATAACTTGCAATAAAAACTAATAACTTCAAAAACAGCAATGTTTTATAACCCTATTAAATATATATATATATACATATTCGCAACTGTTCTGCGGAACATGGCTGGGCTCGACAGGAGTGGGGAGCTTCCCAACCGGACCCAATGATATATTCTGAAAGTTAAGGACTGCGACCTATCGCTCACCTGTTTCAGAGCCATAGCCGAGGCCGAAGTCCGCGAGGCGTTCGAGGCGGCGCGCGCGGAGGGCCGGCGGTTCGTGGTGCACTTCCTGCGCTGCTCGTACCTGCTGCAGCAGCGCGGGCTGGCGCGCGCGCTGGCGGCCGGCGCCGCGCCCGCGCC
>JACJUM010002496.1:28430-160478 GCA_020976665.1 Heortia vitessoides
AACGCAATAAATGCATATGATATAATATATATACATATATATATATATATATATATATATATAATAACGTACATCAGAAATAGGGTTATAAAGTTAGAGAAGCAGCATCAGTAAATAAAGTACGGAGACAGCGTTTCAGGATAAATTTGTTTGGGGATTGCTTAATATTCAACGGAAACTCGTTCCAGAGTCGTATAGCTGTCACTGTAAAAGAGTTTGTCAAAAAACTAGAGTGATTAGAAGGAGTTAAGACCGAAAGAGTATTAGAAGAACGGAGATTACGTTCGTGAGAAGAAGATAGAAATTGGAATCCGTCCTTTAAGTAAATTGGTGCGTACTGATCATAAAGTATTGAAAATAGTATGGTTAGAACTCGAATTTTGCGACGTTCTCGAATAGGAAGCCAGCCGAGAAGAGAACGGTAATGGGAAATATGATCGTAATTATGCAAACCGAAAATGAAACGAAGACAGTTGTTTAATAGACGATCCAATTTATTAAGGAGTTCTTGAGAGATATTAGTGCAGCACACGTCACCATAGTCAATTATGGGTAAAACCAAGGATTGAATAAGAAGGGTTTTAGTAGGAAGAAAATATTTTAATCGATAGAGAGCACGAAGCGTTCCAGTAATCTTACTGCTGATTTCATTAACATGTGTATCCCAGGTTAAGGAAGAGTCGATAAATAGGCCAAGATTCTTAACACATGTGCTGTAGGGCACTACCACGTTATTAAAAATAATTACAGGTACATTTTGTGAACTAAATAATTGCCGTTTGCTACCCAAGATAATGGCTTAAGTCTTGGACGGGTTCACAGAGACAAACTTTTGTTACTAGTTTATGATGTTGGTCAAATCAGTATTAATCCGAGCAATGGCATTATCCAGGTCATTGTACTCTGCCTGGGTGTATAGTTGAAGGTCATCAGCGAATAGATGGTAAGAGCAGCCAATAGATTTGGTGACAAGGTTTATGAAAAGGGAAAATAATAACGGAGAGAGAATGCCACCTTGCGGCACACCAGCATCAATTGTCACCCACTGGGACAAATCATCACCCAGGCGCACCGCTTGCTGGCATTCTCGAAGCTAGGATGCGAACTATTCCCGAACCGAATCAGAGATCCCGACGTAAGAGAGAATAGAGAGAACTTCGTGATTGATAGAGTTGAAGGCGTTTGAGAAATCAATCAGAATTAAGACCGTTAGGCGGGAGTATACCATTCCAACTCTTACATCATACACGACATTTAGTAGAGCTGTATAAGATATGTAAAAGGAAATGCAAATTTATTAGGATTTGCTGATGCCGACTGGGCTAATAATGATATTGACCAGAAATCATTTACTAGGTATTGTTTTATGATGTCAGATGGTGTCATATCGTGGGAAAGCCGAAAGTAAAGGACTGTTACCCTTTCGAGCATGGAAGCCGAATACATCTCAATGGCAGAGGCATGTAAAAAATTCATGTATTTAAGAGTCTTATTGTCTGAGGTTACTAACCAGTTTGTAAGTCCTACTACCTTATATAATGATAGCCAGAGTGCGCAAAAACTTATCTGTAATTATGCCTTGAATAGAAAAAGTAAACATATAAATGTGCATGTGAAGATGAGAAGAACAAATATTAAAGAGATAGATACATACACGCATACGAAACCTGCGAGATTGGTATGCAGCACGTCGTCATCAGGGCCGGCTGCGAAGGACACAGCCAGCAGACGGTGCGCTAGCGCGGGCGCCGGCCACACCGGCACCAGCTTGGTTAGTGCGTCCTCCGCGCGCATGCCCAACGGCATGCACGAGTCGGGCAGCGAAGGCGCGCCCACCTATGACGGTCCACATGACATTAACACAGTATAATACCAGCACCGGAACCGAATACGACAGAAGGCCCAGCCGCGAACATTATGTGCGAAATTTCCCTTTTCTTGGGGAGGTGATGACGATGCTGATGTTAGCAGCACTTCCAGATTCCAATTAGAACTTCCGGAACAAAACGAAAAGTAAATGTTAACACAAGTTATAGTAACTTGTGTTAAGTTTTTTGTATAAGAGCAGGTTGGTTGGCAGGCAAAAAATTGTATATAGTATATAGCTGTGGGGTACCGGCAGAGTAGAATAATACCCCTGTCCCAGGTGTCGTAAGAGGCGACTGAGGTACCGCAACCGACAGATGGCGGTATATCCACCCGGACGGCGCAGCTCAATCGCATCAGGGCGAGAATTGGTAGCAGCATTCCCGACGCGGAGCTAAGCTCTGCGATAGCCACCACGGCTGCCCAGCGTGGCAATTGCGGGCACAATTCCCACTTCATTAGAACTACGCCCAGCAGTGGACGTTCTACGGCTGATATGATGATAATGATACATATGTACACATATAAAATGTACCTATATAATATATATAGATATATATGTACCTATATAAAACTGACCTTATATATTTTGAGATCCGTGAACTTGACGTCGAAGGAGTGGGGGTAGTACGGCGTCCGCTTTCCGTAGAAGTACTCTCGAATCCTCCCGTCCTGGGCCTCCGCCCTCTGCGTTGACGACCTCTCTGCTACCTGGTTATAAATCATCACTACATATTACAAAAATGATGAAGAAGAAATGTGTAGGATAGGAACCTGTGAACATTAGTGTTCATCACATAAATATTTGTCCTGCACATAAATATTTGTCCTATGGAGAACCTTACAAGTATTTGGTATTTGTATTAAATGGATTCATTATCTAACAGAAAAGAAAATTATATACTCACTCCTCCACTTTTAGGGAGGTACACCACTTTGACAAACTTTGGCATGTCCCTCTTCAATTCTATATACAGTCTTTCATTGTCTAAAACTAATATCACATCTACCTGAAAAGAAAATAACATATTGTATATACATACATTACACATTACACCTGCATCCCATCGGGGTATACGGAGACTATAGAACTTCACTTGCTACATAATATTGGCATATTGGCATACCTCTCTTGACCTCTCATATTTCTGTCTAAAAGTTTTGTTTACCAGTGTTTGTCCAGGATGAACTCCTACTACTCAATTAATTTAAACAATTTGTGCTCACTGTGTACAGCTTCCAAATCCAAATTGAAAGATTGAAAATTTTTCTTTTATAATATACAAAAAAACTCTCAGGTTCAGCCAGCGTTTGCAATATAAGTACAAAACGTGAGATTATTTAGGGTTGATGTCAAAGGTTTGGTTGATGTCTTGGTTTTAAAGAAGAAAGTATACATAGGGACAGACAGACAGAGGAAAGCGACTTTGTATTATACTATGTAGTGATATCTCGTCCCTGAGTTGAATAAAAAATATATTTATGTTACATATATATCTATGAAACCATTGAAGAAACCACATTGTAAATTTGATAACAAATAGTTTTATTATGAGTAGTGCTTAAATCGATGTTAATGTTTATATGATGTAAAATAATTATTCTTACCTCAAAAGCTTGGGCTGCATGTGTTAATACCTTATAACCTGCGCCTTTGATCCAGCCACAAGTATTGATAATTACTCCTGATGTTGATGCTGAACAAAAATAGTGAATTATATCAGAGTATCAAATTATATATGTTTACACAGTACTCAGTGCCTTGTGCAAAATGCTACAAACACAATATAAATGAAGGTATTTAAAATTATTTAATTTAATAGTTACTAGTTGTTAATCTTCTAATAAGTTCTTAAAATATCATAACAGAGATAACAGAGAATTTAATATCTTTTTTTATGTTAAGGCCTCAGAGGCACATAGATAAAAGAGTAATACAACAGGAGAAGCCTGTATTGTGGTCACCCAATTGACATAGAGTGAAGAAGGCTTTATAGATATATAAAGGGTAATTTTAAATAGAAACAATTGTAACTTGTCTCAGGTGTCAGGTAAAACTCGAACTTGCATTTTTACCAGTCTTGAGGATTACTACACTACCATTATGCTATAACCATTATTGCTATATTTCTTCTAGATATTTTGTATCATCAAAATTCTGAATTTTTTAATGCATAAAGCCTAAAGAACAATGAAAAGTTACCTTTTTTATTATTTTCACACTTCTCAGCTATAACTTCAGCTAATCTTGTCACTGTAGTGTTATATAGTTCTAAATTTTCTCCCGGTGACTTATGGCCGAAATGGTAAACTAAGGGTGCCTGTTGGCTAAATCCTTCCTCAATTGATGCTGGTCTCTCTACTAACATTGCACCTGAAATTAAACTTGCACATTTAAGAAAAGCAAAACATACACCAATGGAATACTCTGAAAAACAAAAATAAAATATTTTTTTTAGAATAATGTAAGCAACTCAAGACACAACAAACTTTACATTTCATTTAAGGAATCCAGAACCTGTTTTATGTAAAGGAAATGTGTCAGAGGTCAAAGTTTACTTTATTTCTTCAATATTTATATTATTGAATAAAACAACTATTTAACATGTTATTATATACTAGTATGTTTTTTCCCGCCACTTTGTGTTGAGGTTCTACTAAAGCCAGATCTATTCCACAAAAACATTAGGATAGTCTATGTATTAATCCACTATCGATAATTCCAGTGTTAATATTTATCCAGCTTTGTTTAGCCATTCCAGCGTGAACAGAGTGACAAACACACATCCATATGTCCATCCATACTAATACACATTAGCATTTATAATATGCGTAAGGAGTACTTTAATATATACCCTTTGTAACCAAAATGTTACATACCTATTGTTCCTGGTATACTAATATGACCCTGCCCAACATCCAAGTCTACGAATATGGGCCTCCTACCCATCCTGACAGCGTAGTTCAGGAGTATCCTTGTCAGGGTGGACTTGCCCACATCTCCAGGTCCCACAACCATGGTGACAGGCCCTCGAGTGTTCTCCTGCTCAGCTGCCACTCTCTGCTGCTCAAGGGCTGCATGGACATTTAGGTAGACTACCTAAATGTGGTGCAAATGATTGCATTAAGATTTTAAGTGGTTTAACATAACATTATACAACGAGTTGAATGTATAAAATAACTAGGAGCAATAGTAAAGAATGTATGAAGTGTTGATAAGAAGAAAGTGCCAGAATGCCTTAATACAAAATATAAAAACAAATACAATACATAACCTACCATAGGAGTTTCTTTAGCAACATAACTGACTTCTGTGCGTCCTCTAAGCTCCACAGTGCAGCCGTGCCACGTGAACACAGCCACTTTCTCTCCCGTATGGAACTCATAAGGCTTCGCTTTTACTAACTCAGTGCCAAAGAGCTCGGCATAGCCGCTCTTAACCTAAAATCAATAAAACAAAACGAGAAGTTTGCAATACAATCACAACAAAGTTGTATAAAGTTGGGTATATTTCATATACCTAAATATTTACCTCCAATACAACTTTTTCGTTCTTTGATTCAACTTCAAAACGCAATTCTGAATCAGGATCCAACTTAAACTCTTGTAATTGAACTTCCGTCATTTTAATAAAGCAGCAATCCTCCTGAATACTTTATTTTTTAAGTAATGAAAAAAAAAATGTAATGTAAAAAAGTAATGAAAAAAGCACTATGTATATACAATTTTAAGAATAATACAAAGTTATGAATCATAAAATATGAATAATAACATACCAAAGACAACCTAACACGTTGAGCCTCAGTCGCTGTATGTGCCAAAATGGATGGGTTGAAGGCTTCAACGATGCTTTAGCGATGCTCGATATACATCGATGCATCGAAAACATCGATATTTACCATTTGATACATCCAATTCATTCGATTTATCGATTATATTCGATGTTTCACGATGCATCGATGTATTTAATTCAATACATCGATAGATTCCTCTGTTGCAAAATATTCTTTCAAAAATAAAAGCCATTGTTACCTTATTTAAACAGAGTTGCGTGGCAAGTGATGAGTTACGTGTGTTGTTATGTTACTTAGAAGTGTGGGATGATTATAAACAACAGTTTCCTCAATTATTTAAAATTGCTTATAAATATTTAACTATAGTGGCCAGCTCTGTACCATCCGAAATGCTATTTTCTAAAGCTTCACAATTTTTAAATCAACAACGCACCCGAATACAAGGAAAGCGAGTAAATAAAATTTTATTTCTTCAAAGTTTGGAAAGAAAGTACTGGGATATTTAAATTAATTACATATAAATTTAAATTAAAGTTGATTAAAACATGACTAAAGTTAATTAAAATTGTAATATTTTCATGTTCTTCCTAAAAAAGATTATTAAAATTTCAATCTGTGTTTCATTGTCTGTCCTATATTTTGAGCTCAAACACGATTTTTGAAATGTGTAAGCTGTCAAAATTACTATGAATGTTGACAGTTTCTCATATAAATTTTGATAAATCGAGGGACACTGTTACATCTGAATCTGTACTCAATATTATTGTTCCTTTATATTTTAAGTGATGCATCGAAAACATCGATGTTTCAATCCGATATATCGAAAAACATCGATGCATCCTTTCCGGTTGATGCATCGCAAAAAACCTCGATGTATTTTTTAAATGAACACCCCTAGTTGAAGCTAGGGATTTTTGTGTTGTCAAATTGAATCGATATTTACCTATATTATTAGACTTCGATGTTATCGATTCATCCATGTTATATTAATAAAATGTGATATATCGACAATTTTATATTTAATAAGTAAGTTGAAGTGGCAGTGGGCAGGGCATTTGGTATGCAGAACCGATGACCGATGGAGTCGTAAGGTTCTAGTTGAAACTTCAAAAAAATTTTATTAATCTAATGATGATTATAAATTTAAAAAGTTTAGATAAATTAATTTAAATTTATGTTTAAAAGATTTTTTTGTAAATGTATAACAAATACACTTTTTAGAGTTTGAACTTTAACAAACATTTTTATACTTACACTTGTATAACGCATATGGTTAGATGTTTTTCATGAAATAACAAAACGTCATTAGACAACGACATTCAATTTGAAAATTGTTTTGAGCAGATAAACAAAGTGTTACTTTCATGTTAATTTTCAATTGCTTTTGCAAATACAAACCACTAATTAGGTTTAAATAATGGAGAGTTCATTTTTTGAATATCGTGACAAGACAAGTGTCGATAGTGACTCCGATACAGATGTAATTGACGCCAGTTTCGTCGCAGAAAATTCGTATTCTGCTAAGAAAAATCCTGCGTTAAAAAATCATACAGTGTTTGTGGCAGAATCGGAAGAATCTGGTACAGACGGTAAGCACCTTTGGACATGGTGTCTTTGATATTGTTATCACATTCACTAGTAGTATAAATTAATTTAAACATTTATAGATTACTGTGATGACCAAGAGGAAATTAGCAAAGAAGCTAAGCAGAAATCAGTAATTAGAAAGAGTAACATTGCCGACTCACATCTTATTGTGAGTAGTGATGATGGTAAGAAAATAAGTGTATTTTCAAAAGAAGTTTTAATTGTTTTGTTTTAGTGGACAATTTGTGTAAACAAAATCAGATGTTTTTTTGATCCAGTATTAAATTAAAGGTTTAAAACCTTTAATTTAATACTGGAAGTCCCTTTTTTGTACTGATCGATTATAATATCCCAGTCGAAACAGACAGACAGACAGAGTTACTTTCGAAATTATAATATTAGTAGGGATACTGACACTTGACCTTGTTTTATATATTTTTAAGATGCAAGCAAACGAGGCAGCTTCAGGCAGCAATCAGACACATCATCAAACAGAGTAGTTCTCAGTTCCTCTGATGAAGGTAATATGTGAATAAACATACTGAGAGTACACGGTGCTGTTTTCTGTTTGATGTGTTTTCTGTGTTTAATGGTTTAAGCAATTTTAAGATTATGTAGGAGACAGTAAAATGTAACTATAACATATACATTATTTAATTATAGTGTAGGAACAATATATATTCATACAACATCTTGTACATTGCCCTGACTCCAAAAAAAGATCTTATAACATTTGTGTTATGGACATTGGACAATAAAGGAATCACAAGAATTTCAAATTAGTTGTTCAATTTATAATACTTCTACACAGATCTTCATAATATAAATTATTGAGCCCATGATCCTTGGTACACAGGATAGAATCACTACCAGTTGCATAACCAGGCCTATTAATCTGTAGCCCTCATATTTTATTAACTATTTTTGTGAAATTTATAAATATACTTGTTTTATAGCGGAGTGGTCTCCCGAAGTGGTACCAAAGAGACAGCCAACATCTTCAAAGGCTAAAAATGACACTCTAGATTCATTCATTGGTCGAATGAAATCCAAAAAGCGTATGATCTTATTGGATTCAGACTCAGAAAACTCGGTAGATAAAAAACATGACAAAAACAGAAAAGTTGCCTGTTTGAAAGACACACCATTGAAAATTGATGGAGCCAAGAAAGTAATACAGTATAGTGATGAAGAAAGTAGTGTAAGTGATGAAGGAAGTAGTGTTAGTGATAATGAAGAAGCTAACCATGACTATGACAAAAGTGTGAAGAGTACTGCAACTGACAATAAAAGAACTGATATAAATGATGATATCTATACAATTAAGGAAAACGATCATAGTGATGTATATAATCAAGAAGATGATGGACCTGATGAGGATCAGATGGTGATGTCACGAGCAACTCGAATGAGTATTATGGGAGTGATACCTAAAGATAATGACAGTGACGAATCGGACTTTATTCAGTCTGATGATGTAAGTTTCCCTGATTATTAAAATACTATGTTACATACGTAGATCTATTTTCAGTAGGGTGTCAGCCTTTCATTTTGGATATACAAATATATCCCAAAAAAGAAATTGTGACACCATACTGAAGAAAAAGAAATATATATATATATATATATATATATATAGCCTTTTACTTAATAAAGATGTAGCTTTCTTAAAGAAAAAGAATTTATGAAATTGGTCAAGTAGTTTTTGAGTTTATTTGTTACAAACATACATACAAATCTATCCTCTTTATAATAATAGTGTAAATACAAGTACTTGATAAAAATTGTTTCAATGTTTTTTGTAATAGTAAGTTTTCATTTTTATCACTGAAATTTTATTTTAGAGCAAAACAATTTCTCTGCGAGGATCTACATTAAGTTTAGACGATGCACCCGAAGCTATACAGTCAAAACACGAATCGCCCAACAAACCGACAGAACTTGACCGTGATAGCTCAAGACTGACTTGTTCCCCCTTTACAAGCCCATTGAAAGATATAACCAATGAATTAAACGAAACGAGAAAAATTGATTCTACTGAAAAGGAAACCCAAAACGAATCTAGAATACTTAACTCTATAGGCAACAATAGGAGATCTATTGCAAGCCGGAAAAGTCTTCAAAATGCAGCAGTCATAGACCTAAGTTTTGATGAGAATATTCCTAAATCCTTTCCATTAAAGAAAGTGACGAATGAATTTGTGTATGATGATGATGTTACTATAATTGATAGTAAACCAGAGATTATTGCACTTAGCAGCGATGATGAAGATGAGGTAAGTGATATTTGATATCTTCAGCAGATCTTGAATCTTGAACAGAAGTGTCTAGATTATGGTCAACTCTAAACGAATTACTGTTTTGCAACAGCATGTCTGTTGTTGCTTTACAAAAAATGCTTTAAAAAAAATAGAGACTTCATTAGATTATTTTAAATTTAACTTTGTATTAATGAATTGGTTAAATAGTTAGATTCGCTCGCAACTAAGACTAAAAGACTTCACACTGGGATCTATTTTTAATTTTGGAATAAAAATTTAGAGGATAAAAAGTGGCCCCTTATCATTCTCTAATCCCGAAATTACTATTGCAAAATGTAGTTTCGATTTTTGTTTTTGATTGAAATTAAATTCAAATCTATCCGAGGGGAATTGTCCATCATACTAAGGTAAGAAAGTAGATCTTTCAGAGTGTAATCTGTCTCTGTGTTAAATTACGTCCAGTCGTGATAGCGTGAAAGAGTAACATACGTCCATCCAGCCATACAAACTTCACTGAGTAATAAAAGTTATAAGAACGAAATAATGTACCTCACGAAATTTACCACACTGACTTCAACTCTGGAAAATATACTATTCCCGAGAGATACATTTGTTACATTATACACAGAGCAAAAGATTAAAATAATGTAGTTTAGAGATCGTAGATTGGCATAGGCTTGTAAATTTATTTATTAATAATTGTACTCGTATCAAGCAATAGTGTATTATATTGTGCAAGCAGTATTATATAGGGTTAATTTTCAAGGGTGTCTGAAACCGCCACTCAATGCTCAACTTGAGTCGGTAACCCAACATCCTGGGGTGCCACTCTGAGGCGGCCCCCCTATCCCCCCTCTAAATATGCCTATGACTCCAAAGGCTTCATATTCCAAAATATTATCGCCATACCCTTCTTCCTCTCCGCGACTTATCGCGACAGAAATCTGGTTACTTAAAGCCGTAATATTGAAAAGATGACAATATCGCGCTAACAGACCCGCCCGATAGCATAATTCCTTTAAAAGCCTCCCTCAGCAGCGCCTTTCATGAATGGCACTCAATAATCACAAACACTTGGCACACATTCATTTCGTACCTAGCTAGTGCGGCCGGGCTCACTCAGTCCTCTTTTCCAAACAACGACGTCCACTCGAACCGAGGTCCAGCCTAAAAGGCGCCCTCGAGTGATACTCTGATAGTATTAGCCGATTAGTATTCGGATAGCAAAAGTAGCTATATAATATAAAAATATAAATATACGTCCACGCCCATGCAATGACCTGCAATTGACACTGAGTAGATCAACTTAAGACTTGTCCTAAAACATGTTAAATTACAGAATAAGTAATCATCATCATCATAATACCCGCAGAACGTCCACAGCTGGACACAGGCATCCCCAAGAAAGGAGGAATTTGCCTATAATTGCAGAGCTTTGTAATCATGGTGGCAAACCCAGAATGCAACTACAATGTTTCGGAGCATTTTAAAAAGCATTTATCTCCACATTTCTACCAGGGAACAAAATTGTTTTATTGTGAAGGGGTGTTTTTATTAAGTATTTCCTTTAATTATTAGGATAGAACCCTATCAATTTATTAAGCGGTAACCAAATCGTTGATTTACCAAATTAAGGGGGTTCTAATTAACGCAGTTAAATATGATATCTGTATGCTTGTTTGTCGACTTAGTCATTTAAAAACGGAGGTTACTGGTAATTTTTTACATTTTACATTTTATATTACTTCTAAAAATTATCCATCAATCAAAAATTTCAACATGTTACCTACATAAACATTTTATATTGATAATTTAGAATTCCCAATTGAAGGTAGTGAAAATATTGTCTGAGAGGCATCGACAGTGTTGTATAATTTATCCGAAAAACTTTTATAACTATTCAACAATATTAAGACAAATTAATAATATTATCTTATATGTTATTGTGAATTAAACGTGTTTTTTTAAATATTACTCGGATGCAGCGATTATTGAGTTTAAAATGCCTAAAAGCCCGATCGCTGTGTCTAAAGTATGTATACGAAAACATTATTTAATTATATTCACGTTTTAATACCGTTACCATATGTGTTTGTATGTTTATTTTTAAAGGCAAACGTACAAAAATACCGATCTGGCTCACATTATTCAATTTGAGGTAGGCGTCTCATTTTTTTAAGTACTTTAAAATCAGTTAGTAATTCTTGAGTAAAGAAAATAAATTAAGTAAATCATAACAAACAACCAAAAAATCATATTATTATTTTTTCTTTTTTTCTAAAAGATAAAGTATTTTTCACCGCTTACGACTTGTCTGGTAGTTATTTTGATATATATGGTATGGACAAACTATCACGGGTAGGTTGGACCTCGAATAATAACATTAGACCCAACATTTTTAGGTAATCCCCGCCAAAAAGTCCCCTCAACCCAAAAAGTCGTCGAACATCAAAAAGTCACCCAAGTCCCAGGACAACACCATCAAAGATGAGAAGTTGGGTATCCCCAGCAGGGAGAACACGATCAGGCAGTTCCTGGTGCCGCCTAGCTACCCAAACCAGGTGGTGTACGTGAAGAAACACGTGAGGGAGAATGAGCTCAGCAAGTTGAATGGGCTGAAGGAAGACTTACACAATATAAGGGTGAGTTTTCTATTCCTCCATGACCACTTAGGATACAGCCCGTGTGATGGTAAACTAAAGCCTAGGTCCATTCAAAAAGTAAGATTTTAGTACAACTAATTGCATTCGTGTATCCCTCCCCAATATCCTAGTCACAACTTATTGCGTTTTAAGAGTCTAGTGTGAGGTTACATATTTGCAATTATCAACTAAAAATTGTTAAATCTAAACATCTTAATCGCAATTTGCCGTGAGGTAAGGGCATAGGGTGGGGATGGGCAGCAGCCTCCCCGTTTGCCCAGCGCGGCAATTATGGGCAAAATTCCCCCTTTCTTGGGGAGGCTTGTGATAAAGGTTACAAAAACAACGACCACTATGTGTGTATGCCATCCTTCCTAATATTATAAATGTGAAAGTAACTCTGTCTGTCTGTCTGTCTGATACGCTTTCCCGCTTAAACCTCTCAACAGATTTTGATGAAATTTGACACAGACAATCTCTAGACCCTGAAAAAGGACATAGTCAATTTTTTATTCGAAATAAGGGTTGTAAGGGGTCGAAAAGGGGTATGAAAAGTTGTATGGAAGTATCGCTATTTGTAGAGCTAGAAACTTGAAACTTATTTTTCAGGCCATTGATTCGATATAAATAAACATTACATTCAAAGTTTATATAAGTTGAGGTAAAGAGGTATGGTTCCCAAAAAAACTATTCCACGCGGACGAAGTCGCGGGCACGGCTAGATTTATTATGAACGGCGATGTTTCTAGTATTATGGGATATGTATCTGAGTTGATACAGTTTTGATTTAGTAGTAATATGTACCGAAATGAACGTTACCGTTGTTGTGTAGTACTTGCTGGAGAGTATGGACGTGAGCACGCTGCCAGACGGCGGTGTGCGGCTCATCGAGCGGCTCACCGTGCTCGAGGCGGAGGTGCGCCGCCAGGGGGACAAGGTGGCCAACATGGTGGTCGAGCCCGGTCAGTATCCATCAGGCCATCATCAATACAGCTATTTTAAGTCCACTGCTGGACATAGGCCTCCCCAAGAAAAGGAAAATTTTGCACGTAATTGCCGTGCTGGGCACGCGTGTTGGCAATCGCAGACCGCAGCTTTCGCGACGAAGATGCTGCTGCCCATAGCTACTCAATGCATTTGGGCTACACTGTCTCGGATGGATATACCGCTATATGTCGGTTCTGGTACCTTAGTCGCCTCTTACGACAACTGGTATAGAGGGGGGGTACTAATCTACTATAAGGAGATAAAGAACTCGTATTGGTCCCCGAAAGTGCCACAAGGCACCGTAGCCACGTCCTTCATATATAGCCGTAAGGCTGGTGGAGTACTGGCAGAATCACTAGGCTAAAGCCCGTACCAATGGTGGTGAATGAAGACTTGAAGGTTCATGTCACATTGCCCAGTAATTTAACTGCCTCTCACACCTTCAATCCGGAACACAGCAATGCGAACACTGCTATTTGGCGGTAGTAGTAATAGCAGACGAGTTTTGTATGAGGCCTACGTCATGTGCGAAGTGTTGGCGGTTTATTTAAGTTATGCTATCGGACGGGTGCAAGTAAATAGTTATATTATTTCTACATTGTTGTGGTTAGATGCACCAACGCCGCAAGATATAGCGAAGGATGGCTTCGACAAGGGCCTTTCGTGGGATGATATACAGAAGGCCAGCAATGCTGTACAACCGCGCATGTTTGGCAAACAAGGTAAGTGATGGTTCAACTACATCTCTATCCTAAGTATCTAATTAATATTTGAGCATATTCCTATATTTCTCTGATGTTAGGCCAATTATCTCTCAGAACGTAAAGAGTACTAACCTAAAATTTTGCTTGTCTTTGTTCCTTCCAATCACCCAAATAACTGGACCGATTTTAATGGGATATTTACTGGCTGATGTTGGATGGCACATTTATTAGTTTTAGTCAGATCTAACCCAGGAACCATTAACTGAAAATGAAACTCGATTCAAATAAGATGTGTCAAATTTGTCACGCAGTCTGTGATGGGAACATCGGCAATATATTTTAATATTTCTTTATATTAATTCTACATAGAAAGTTTAGGTTCCTATGTACTTATTTATTTATAATATTTTCCACCCAGCCATGTCCACCCATATGGCGGAGCGCAACCTGATCCTAGACCGCCTTCGCGACCTGCACGAGTCATTGGCCTCCCGCCCGCCTGAAGACCAAGAAGCCACCGGCCCCAAAGGGGTGAAGACCAAGCTCATGCCGCACCAGCTACACGCGCTCGCCTGGCTGCGATGGAGAGAGACGCAACGGCCCACTGGCGGTATACTAGGTATTAACCATTATCTGACTCTTCGCCTTTTCGGTAATTATTCCACCAACAGATGTCGGTATATCTACTCGTAAAAGCAACACAGCGGGGATGTGTAGCAATATTTCCGTTGCGAAGCTAACATGTCTACCGCGGTAAAATAGGGGCAGAAGGGGTAAGAAGATAGAATTACGAAAGCTATATAAGGCAAAAATGCCGGAGCAGTAGATATACCGCTATCTGTTGGTTCAGGTTCCTAATAGTTGGAGGCAGTACTCTGCTGGTTCACCACGGCATCTTTATCACCACATCAGTTTTACCATCAACACTTCCTTAAGAAAGTAGAGTTTTCTTTAGTCCTTGTTTTATTCCTATTTGATTCAGACGTCCCAAGTATTTTTTTATAGAATTGACTACATTTCCTCAACAGCGGATGACATGGGTCTCGGGAAGACAATCACGATGATATCGCTGATATTGAGCGACAAGGAGAGCAATATAGATCCAGAGGATGAAGAGGAGGATGATGATAGGGCAAGTGCTAAGTGTAAGTACTTTCTGTATTCCTTGGTGATAGCCGCATGAGATATCTGAGGTTATCAGCTTAATGCTCAAAATTCCGGTGCATTTTACTATTAGAGGTAGGTCTTCTTTATATTCACCTTTTTTAAGGTATTGTGACGAAGGGTTAGGTGTAAAGTATGTTAACCACATGGTGGGAAAACCATCTTTTCCATATTTAACATACGTAACCTTCATGTCCTGGCATCTATTTGACGGGCGCGGCTTGATCCTGATGGCGCGAATAGTGACGATCTCATCTCGTGCGTCAAACGTCGTGGTCGTCACCTAGGACAAATATTTATATTATGATACATACGTGTGTTTGAATTGTGTCGAGGTTTAAAAATATTTAATAAAGTATCATATTTGTGATTCTTCTGTTGTCCGATGTCCGTTACGTGCGCGGTTTATGCGATTTACCTCGGAATCAGGTCAACGAATGAAGTGTGTGTAACGTGAATATTTAAAATATCGAGTATCACGTGAAAGATGCTAGGGATATGTGTGATAAATTGCAAGCGCAGGTTTACCGGTTGAATAATGTTTCTAATGGAAGATTCACGAGGATCAGGGACCTTGGACAACCTCCGGCAATAGTCAGTCTCGACCGCTGTGCCGAGTGGTATCTTTCGCCAACTCGGCGCCCCGACCGGCGTGTGCGCTTGCAGTGGTCCGCGGCGGCACGCTGGTGGTGTGCCCCGCGTCGCTGGTGCAGCAGTGGGCGGGCGAGGTGGCGCGCCACTGCGCGCCGCACGCGCTGGCCGTCGCGCTGCACCACGGCGCCGCGCGCGCGCACCAGCCGCACCGCCTCGCGCACACCGACCTCGTGCTCACCACCTACAACATCCTGCAGCGGGACAACGAGAAGGTGCGTGTACTGTAGCACCATCACCTACCAGAGATAGTACCGGCGTGCCTCGGCGGCCCATGCAGGGTTCGTGGATGCGGGACTGACGGCTGGAGGGCTAGAAGGCATGAGATTAGATCTCGGCTCGAGTGGTCGTCGTCTCGGTGACGAGTGCGAGCGCCTACATGCTCCGAGGACGATTGCCATCGCCGCCGTTAACATTCGAAAATTTATTTAAAAAATTTTACGTCCGCGATATCCGACAGAACGGCGTCCTGATGAAGCTGCGCTGGCGGCGCGTGATCCTGGACGAGGCGCACGTCGTGCGCAACCACAAGTCGGCCACGTCGGCCGCCGTGTCCGCGCTGCGCGGCGCGCGCCGCTGGTGCCTCACCGGCACGCCCGTGCAGAACAAGGACCTGGACCTGTTCGCGCTCATGAAGTTCCTGCGGGTCACGCCCTTCGACGACCTCATGGTGCGTGCGCTCCTCGATTGATAATAATACTCTTTATTGTACACTACTTGAACAGATCCAAAAAAAATTAGACTGTGCATAGGCGGCTTTATCGCATAATGCAGTGGTTCTTAACCAGTGGATCGCAGTTCACTGGTGGTCTACAGGATTCAGAATTTGTCCCAACGTTACTGAACTTGTTCACAAGATGCAAACTAAAAAATCATGTCCGATTCTAAATTAAAAAAAATACTTTCCCGACTCTCTACGAAACATTTTATAATTTCTATCGAAATGATATGGTTAATGCAAAATATAGTTACGATATTACTAAAATTTTACATCAGTGTTTTTTTCTAATACACTATGACTCCTACATTCAAATAATAACTTCAAGCCGATCAAATAAGGTTTGGGAACCACTGGCATAAAGCAATGTCGCTGGCGCAACCTTTGAATGGAAAGAAATAATAAAAAATAGTTAAGGGACGACAATTTCTCCAACACCAAATATTGTAGTCATTCTTTAAGTGAAAATTTTCAAAAACAGTGCAGTTCCTCGTCGCTAGCGCCCAATACGGCCCCAGAAAAGAACCCTGGCATGACAACTTACTCTTTTCAGCTTTGAGGAGCGGAGGACACCTCCACCGATGTACTAATAACGGTCCGTATATCAGTGGTTCCGATCCCTGATTCCCGAATCCATGTGTTTTAGTAATGTTAGTGCACACAATGCCGTGAGGTACCGGCACAATAGAATAGTACCTTCCCCTGTACCAGGTAAACGACTAAGGTATCAGAAGCGACAGTTGGCAGTATATCCATCCAAAACATCGCGGCTCAAATGCACGGGGCGGGGACGGGCAGCAGTATCCCCGTCGCGAAAGCTGCGCTCTACGATTGCCAACTCGCTTGCCCAGCACGGCAATTATGGGCAACATTTACCCTACCTTGGGGAGGCCTACGTAGACCTACTGATATTAGACATCACAAAACATCTTTTACATTAAACTGGCTCTAGACAAACATCAAACAATAGAGGATTCATAAATATATGTTTAACACCTACACACAGAACGAACGCTGATGATATGAACGTATATCTTGAGTAGGGACCATTTAGACTCGTTAAGCATTTATCATCTCTCTTCTCCTAGATGTGGAAGAAGTGGATCGACAACAAGAGTGCTGGCGGCCAGGAGCGGCTCAGCACTTTAATGCGCTGCATCCTGCTGCGGAGGACCAAGGTGCAGCTGCAGCAGCGAGGACAGCTGGACTGCCTGCCCTCCCGCACCGCGCACCACCAGCTGGTCACCCTCACCAAGCAAGAGATGAACGTCTACCAAAAGGTACCCTATTGCTCGGTCTCACTTCAGTTGCTGGTCATCCTCATCCAGAAAAAGCCGATCGTCACCCGGAATATACCACTTGAGTTAGCTAGACTACTGCTCGGACTCACTCAAGTAGTTGGTCAACTTCTCCTAGCAAGCGATTATGGACGAAGATGACCAGCTCGTTATCTTCGTCCATAAGAATATATTTACACAACTTATTTAATTATACAAGATTTAACATTATATTGGAAGAAATACTTAATTCTAGATCTTCGATTGAAACTAATATTCATCCATAGCTAACTTTATTTCAATTTATTAAAAAAATACAAAGATAATGTTAGGTACTGAAACTCGTTGCTCAGATGAACAGAGATGGGCAGCAGCATTCCCGCCGGGAATGCCACCACGCCTATAACAGCCCTTTTTTAGAGGCCTATGCAGTGGATGTTTTGCGTTGGCTACTATGATGATAGATGTTGATGTCCCGTGATGCCACAGGTGCTGGTGTTCTCCAAGACGCTGTTTGCGCAGTTTCTGCACCAGCGCGCAGAGAAGCAGGCGGACGCGCAAGGGTTCGTGAGTTCCACAAAGGACTCCGCCTATGCCAACATGCACAAGAAAATGATCGCATTGCAAGGTATAGCTATAATATTAATATAAATTGTCGCTGTCAGCCGTGAGGAACCGGTAGAGAATAGTACCTCCCCTTGTACTAGGTGTCGTTAAAGGCGACGAAGGTACCAGAACTGACAGATAGCGGTATATGCATCTGATACAGTGTAGCTTAAATGTTTAGGGTGGGGGTAGGCAGCAGTATCCTTGTCGTAAAAGATGCGATCTGCGAATGCCAACACGCCTGGCCAGCCCGGAAATTATGGGCAAAATTCTTCCTTTCTTGGGGAGCAGGCCTATGTCGAGCAGTGGACTTTCAATAGCAATTGTAATGGATACTGCTGCCCATCATCACCTTGTGCATTTCAGCTACATGGATTATTACAGCTGGATGGATTTCACGAAAATCACTTCATCATCATCATCAAATCATCGTAAGAGGCGACTGAGGTACCGGAACCGACAGATTTGCATTATATCCGCACAAAACAGCGTAGCTCATAGGGTGGGGATGGGCAGCATTTCTGTCGAAAACTACACTGCACCTGACATTGCATGTCCTAAGGCTAATATGATGATGATAATTCACAAATCCATCTTCCGCGGCCCCACGCAGGAGCAAAGCCAGTCAAGTCCCACGAAATCCTGGTGCTGCTTCTGCGGCTGCGGCAGGTGTGCTGCCACTGCGGCCTCATCGCCGCCATGCTGGACGCGGAAAGGGACTCCGCGCTGGACGTGGAAGATGACGCCGGCAGCAAGGACCTGCTGGCCGAACTCAACAAGCTGTCGCTGGAAGATATCACTAAGAAGGTAGAGCTTTTGCGGTTCTTGAAACATTAGTCAACTCCAAATAGCTCTCAGGACAGGGCAGCGCTCGGAGTGTCTGATCCAACCAGGAATGAGGATACCCGGAATAGAGGCAAAGTTATCGATGTAGCCGGGCGGATTGACAAGTTGAAGTGGCAGTGGGCAGGGCATTTGGTTCAAAGAACCGATGGCCGATGGAGTCGCAAGGTTCTGGAATGAAGACCACGTTATGGCAAGTGCAGCGTAGGATACGCAACAGCCGGTCCAATTGAAATTATTTGGGATGTCCTACGATGATAATATAAATCTTTGCGTTAGGATTTATTCACGGGATGGGGATCGATCCGCGGTCGGGACGGACATTTATATGATTAATATTTTTGATCACTATATATTACTAGCTGTGCCCGCGACTTTGTCCGTGTGGAATAGTTTTTATTTGGGTACCATACCTCTTAACCTTAACTTAGATATACTTTGAATGTCATGTTTATTTATATCGTATCAATGACCTGAAAAATAAGCTTCAAGTTTCTAGTTCTAAAAACAGCGATTCTTCCATTCAACTTCCTCTCCCCTCTTTCGACCCCCTTACAACTCATATTTCAAATTAAAAGCTCATATTTCAATTTACAAAAAAAAAATTAAACATTAAAAATTAAAAAGTAGCCTATGTTCTGTCTGAGGATCTAAAGATTGTCTGTGCCAAATTTCATCAAAATCGGTTGAGAGGTTTAAGCGGCAAAGCGTAACAGACTGACAGACAGAGTCTTTAGACCTTCGCATTTATAAGATTAAGTAGTGATTTTGATGCAGAAAGATTTTTGTTTCTTTTCCTTACGAATTAACTTTGAAACTACGCTACTTTCATTTTTCATTATTTCATCATAATATTGCTACATCACCAACCAGTAAGTAACAAGCAGAGTGACCAGCTAGAAGTTAACTACGATCCATAGACAAAAACACGTATATTATTTATTTGTCTATGAATATTAAATTTTTTAGACGCTTATAATATCACTAGCGCGGCCAACCATGACTTGAAGGTACAATGTCACAATACCATGTAATTTCACTGCCTCTCTCGCCCTTCAATCCAGACACTGCTGTTTGGCGGTAGAAATAGGTGAGAGTAAGATGTATGAGGTCTACCTTTAAAATTATAATATTTATTTTCTTGCCCACCAGAGTGGCGGCGAGCTGGAGGAGGAAGGGGATCCTGAAGAGGAGCAAGAGGGCACCAGCGTGGCGGAGGCGATTCGCTCCGTGCTGTCTCCCAACAACCCGGTGTTCGAGCTGACGCGGCCCTCGTCCAAGATAACGGCGGTCATGACCTGCCTGCAGGACAACGTGTTCGCTAACAAAGGTGAGTCCACCAACGCACGATGGTAACGAGTCGCGGTCTTGGCATCGCGGGAAATGTATGAGCATGAGTAGTTTTTGCCATATCCAGGCTCATGGGCTATAAGTTTTAATGTAGAGAAAAATAACGATGGTATAATTTACAATCAATTATTTTGTGCGTCGAAGTGAAAAAGCTTTGTTATAAACCACGAACTAGATTTATAAAAAAGCTTTCACTTCTCATCCACAAAACAACACATTTTTGGTCAAGAAGTTGACGTAAATGATCAAGGTCAATTTAAAAAATAACAAATATGTAACTCGCAACGTAACGAAATCAACAGGATAATATATGGACGAAGTCAGGGCAAGCGGTATAGTTTAATTATAAATTGTAGAACATGTTTCTATTGTAAATTAGCAGATTTATATGATCTTCCCGTACATAAAATATTAAAATAATAGAAGTTTATTATCATTATTATGGCTGATCCATAGGACGTCTACTGCTAGATAAAGCCTCCCTAAGAAGGAGGAATCTTGCCCATACTTGCCGCGTTGTGAAATCATAGCGCAGCTTTGCGACGGATGCGGGTGCCCATCCCGCCCTGATGCATTTGTGCTACACTGTTTCATATAGATATACCGCCATCGGTTCCGGTACCTTAGTCGCCTCTTACGACACCTGGTACAATGGAAGGTACTATTCTACTCTGCCGGTACCTCACGGCAGTCGTATATTGCAAATGTTTAAATGTACTTGGGGTATGAATGGGCCCCCTCCCCTCTCCCTCAATAGCAGCCAAGTCCACTCAGCTTCCAAGGGCGGACGTAGACGTGATGCCTGGGTCGGTCGGGGGCCTGTACTGATCTGCAAGCGGCCGACCGATTCTGCGGCCAACCGATTCTCTGGGTCTCACTGACCGTCGCGCCTACATCGGCAGTTGGCGGTATTATGCTCACCGCTGGTCTCCTAGCTGTCAGCTCAGCAGGTTCACTGAAGGACAAAGTGCACCATTTACCTGCAGTTTCCTGTAAGGCGGAGTACTTCTTTTGGCGGGCTGTTCAGTTTTTACCGAGAGATTTCGCTACTCCCTACCTCCTTTAGAAGAAGTTTAGTTTATCAGGGGTTTCGTTCCCGCAGGCGACAAGGCCGTGGTGGTGTCCCAGTGGACGTCGGTGCTGCGGCTGGTGGAGCAGGAGTTGAAGAAGATGCGCGTGCGCAGCGTGACGCTGAGCGGCAGCGTGCCCGTGCCGGCGCGCGCCGCCCTCGTCGACGCACTCAACGACCCCAAGTCCGACGTCAAGGTAAACCAGCATTCGATTCCCACGCACGACTGTAGTCAGTACTTTTACTACTAAAACAGACAGTATTTTTGAAATGACCAGCTCGATGGCACAGATGGTTATGGATGGATATTATGATCCTATATTATGCGCCGGGGCGTAGGCTCCATCCCCCCACCCAGGACATACATCCGTTCTAATCTCCGTTCATTATCTTCTTCATGCTTCTCATCTCTCGTAAAAACACTTCCCAGATATACAAACCTTTTCACTTGTTCAACTTTCATGCATTAATATTGTAAATTTAGGAATGATAATTTGGATCAATAAATGTTGGCCCTATCATTTGCATATCCATAATGGAATTTTAAGTTGGCTGTTGTAATTATTTTATCAAAATAATTAAATATATACAAAGAAAGACATGACATTAACTGTGGTACTACGCTTCCCAGTGTGCCGAGAGATCCACGCAGACTAAAGTTCTGCGTTTGTTTTATATGTTACATAGCCAACGGTATGGCGTACGGTCCGCTTAATGGAAAACGTGACCGCAGCCTTTAGACGCTCGTGTCATCACAAAGATATCACTAGCGTGTCGCCATCACGTGAACTGAAGACACAATGTCATATTTACCCAGTAATTTTACTACCTCTCTCACCCTTTCTATATCCTTGTCAATACGAGCGTGTATAGGCTGTAGTAACGCTTACTATCACGCGGACTGTATGCCCGTTTGTCGACCTGGTCTAATAAAAAAAATATTGATGGCCGGTGCTAGGTGATGCTGCTGTCGTTGTGCGCGGGCGGCGTAGGCCTGAACCTGTGCGGCGCCAACCACCTGCTATTGCTGGACCCTCATTGGAACCCGCAGCTGGAGGAGCAGGCCCAGGACCGCGTCTACCGCGTCGGCCAGCGGAAAGACGTGCACATATACAGGTACATTCGTGTCATGACAGGCCCGTGGTAGTGATCCTATCTATGCGCCAAAGGTCGTGGGTTCGATCCCCAGGACTAATATGCATATGATGATATTTGTGTGTTCTGTGTCTGGATGTTAAACGTATGGATTTAAGTATTATATTTGTGTGTGTTCTGTAGTCTTACGTCCGTAACACAAGTGCTTTAAGCGACTTCTCACAGAGCCATGTCAATTTATGCGATGTTGTGTGAATCTATATTATCATCATCATAATAGCCGTAACGTCCACTGATGGACATATGCCTTCCCCAGTTAAGGGGATTTTTGCCCATAATTCCCGCGTGGTGGTGGCGATCTGCTGCTTATCCCCACCTATTAGTATTCAAGCTGCGCTGTTTCGGATGAATATACCGCCTTCTGTACCTTATCTTCTTCTGGTACCTTAATCACCCCTTACGACACCTGGTGCAGAGAGAGGTACTATTCTGCTCTGCTGGTACCTGGCAAAGTACCTAACTGAGTTTGTGTATTATAAAAAACCCGCTTAAGACGATTTTTCAGGGATCCTACCAAAAACGCGTCTTAAACGAGAAAGCGTATTATGCGGGATAGGGAAAATAAAACGTACTACATATTATGTATTTTGTTGTAATTTTGGTACGTTGGATAGGTATTAAATTATACATTTATGATTTGTGTTAAACAATACGTAGTGTAATTATATTTATATTATTTAAAATAATCACTTATTTTGGATTAACTGAAAGATTTTCATTGATTAGCAATTAAAAGATTTTCATCATAACTTAACTTTTGCAGTGCGTCTTCGCTTTGATCCAAAGAAGCTCCATAACTTCATAAATAATTAACAGCTGATAATGCTTGGGCGTTTGACAAAACCGGAGTTGACTCATCTTCGTCTTCTTCATTATCACTTATCACTTGAGAATGTGAACAACACACCAACGGGGCCTAGTTTGGTGTGTTGTTTAAATTCTCTATAAGATCTTCAATTGATTGAATTTCGTAGGGTGCTACATGGTCGTCAATGGAAGAATGACCAGGAAAACTCCGCAGTATCTCGGGTTCTTCTTCTTCCAGAAGACGACGTCAATTGCGTTATCTCTGAAACCTGCTTTCTTGAAACAGTTGTGAATGGTTTCAGGTTTAATTGCTTCCCATATCGCTGCCATGTTTAGAATCGCATCATAGATAGTCAAGGGTCATTTGCTGTCAGGGCTTTCCATTTCTTGAAGATAGCGATGTATCAGTCTTGTTGTGTAACCTTGCTTTATGACCTTTGTAATTCCCTAATCCATCAGTTGTAATTTGCTTGTCGCATTTGGAGGTAAATAAACAAGCTTGATATTCTTGAGTTCAACGCCTTCAGGATGAGCGGGGTAGTTGTCAATGAATTGCATTATGCGTCTACATTTAATCTGAAAGTGATCATCTAAAGCTTTTCACCAGTCAATGAACCAAATGCCGGTCATCCAAGCTCGAGATTGTGCATCATATGTTACGGGGAGCGATCTTACATTTTTGAAACAACGCGGATTTGCCAATCACTAGCAAACGTAACTTTTCTGACCCATCAGAATTGGCACAGGCCAGGGCAGTCAGTCTCCCTGTACTTACTTTACCACCATGACAAGTTTCTCCCTTGAAAACATAGGATTTATCTGGCATCAATATAAAAAATAAACCACTTTCATCTGCGTTAAAAATGTCTCGCGGTTCGTAATTTTGCAACAACTCGGGAAGTGTTGCCAACCACGTATCAACATCTTGTTGTGCCACAGACTCCGATTCCCCACTGATTTGGTACACAAAGCTGTTGAGATTTTTAAAACGATCTATCCAGCCATTTGAAGCGTTAAAATCAGTGATCTGTAAGCCTTCAGCAATCTTACGCGCTTTCTCGCATATGATGGGGCCACTTATGGGCAGTTTCAAAACTTGTGCTTGATGAAGCCATTGCACTAAAACTTTTTCCAATTTATTAAACTTTCCTACCTTTTGATGTTTTTCTCTGCACACCTCCTAATCTGTATTTTTCTTTAGTTCCTTCTCTATTCTTTAAAATGGTACGTAACGTAGAAACTGGTAAGTTAAGCTCAGCAGCAAACTGAGTTTGTTTTGTTGTTGGCGATTGTGATTGAATTTTTTCTTGAAGTGACAATCCCTTTCGCATAATTGTAGTCATACTGTAACAAAAAAATTAAGTACGATTACAAAAGAATCAACGCGCGCATGACATTGACATCGACGGGCCCGATGGCGCAGATGGTAGTGATCCTGTCATATGCACCAGGGGTCGTGGGTTCGATTCCCACCCAGAGCAAATATTTATATGATGATATTTGTATTTGTTCTGTATCTGGGTGGTAAATATATGTATTGAAGTAGTATATTTGTGATTCCTCTGTTGTCTGTCATTCGTAGCACAAGTGATTTAAGCGACTTATCTCGAAGTCAGGTCAATGTATGAGATGTGGGAATTTATTATTATTATTATTCAAGAAATGACTATCGGGGCAAACCTGTGATCGGGCGTATTAAACGGGATGATGTCGTATAAAGCGCTGAGAAATGTATGAAAATATGTCATAAATTGTAGGAACTGGCGAAAAGTGGCGTATTATGCAAGAAATCGTATTAAGTGTGATCGTCTTAAACGGGTTCCACTGTAATATAACTAGCTGAAGCCCGCGACTTCATCTGCGCATGATTAGTGCTTCGAGAAGCCTATTTTCTTTTCCATTCGCACTCATCTATCTTTATACATGCCAAAATTAATTAAAATTGCTTCTGTGGTTGACAGAAGAGACTCTAATAATACAAATGAAGTTGTACAAATTTGGTGTTATAGGGTGAGAGTCCACAAAATAAGTGATTTTATACAAAGACAAAAGTTCGTTCCTGTCTGCATATCGAACACAACACGATTAAAAGTAAATTTGCGGGTAAAAGTTGGTAGGCGTTTAGGGCGCAAACGAAATTTATCTTTATATTATAGACGTACCGTGATGTTATATAGCCTCGATAAATGGACTATCCAACACTGAAATAATTTTTAAGAGGTCCCTGAGGTTAGCGCTTGCAAACAAACAAACTCTTCAACTTTGTAATATTCACGTTAGTAATAAAATTAACAGGTTTTTAAAGTAGATACATAAAAGGTTGTGTGAACTTAGAGCTTCTCCAAAATATGTAGCTTAATGCACTTGTGTTACGGATACCATAAAATAGAGGACATACAAATTGTTATGGATGTGTTACGGATATCATAAATTGTAACTCCTCCATTTTATGATATCCGTAACACAAGTTCATTATGCTACGTATTTCGGAGTCAGATCAACGTATGAGATATCATGTGAATTTATTATAACTTTAGTTGTAGATTATTAATAAATAAATAAACTATTATTAATTATGAAGAAGTATAATAATGAAATTAATAGTCCGGTATCCCCCACCCCCAGGTTCATGTGCTCGGACACGGTGGAGGCGAGCATCCGCAAGCTGCAGGAGGCCAAGTTGGAGCTGGCCGACAGCGTACTCACTGGGGCGCGGCACACCAACGCCTCCAAGCTGTCCATTGAGGACCTGAAACTGCTCTTTAACATGGGCCAGTGACCCCGCTCTACCTCTTAGCTGATGATGATGACGCTCAACAATTTGGGTCACATCGAATATAGTCCGGTGATGTTATGTTCATAGTTCTTGAGAATTTGATATCACTCTTCGACATAGTTCTGTAGTACCGGCCCCATCGTGACGTCATCACTCCACAAAATGAAACTATACCAGTATTTTCACTGGGCTAAAGATAAGGATATGGATGGATTAGGACTCCCATATCCAGACTGACCTAACTAATTTTTTGGCAGTATATAGTGTGTAGTGTACAAATTATTGTTTACCTTGATAGAGACACAGCGGCTCACATTTGTTTTTTATATATTTCTTCAGATGACAGCACCAAAATGGTTTTAATTTTTAATCTGTGAAAAAAATTGAGTGAATAATTTAGATGGGACACTCTGGTCTTCATGGCGTCATCAATACTCCAGGATCCTGAGATGGCTCTCAAGAGGCCGACGCCTAATAATATTCGACATTTTGAAAATTATTGTTCTTCTAAATCTAATAATAATAATATATATTTAGCACGCAAATAAAAGTATCGCAGGCACAGCTAGTGTCTTACCAGAGTATTGTGCTATAAATAATATTACTATAAGAATGTAAAGAACAAACTGAAAATTGTATTATGCGAGTGTTCCAAACAATGCTTGTTCTGAATGAATGAAAGCGTACGATCTCAGTGCCATGTCATAATCGTGTAGTTATTTTAAGAACGTTGTAAATTGAATTAAAATACATGTAAAGGTCGTAGCAGCACCGCATAGCTTAAGTATTATCTTTAAATTCCAATAGTAATTATTTGTGACATATTAAGCTCAACAAATAAAAAAAAGTCTTCTATTTTAGTAGAAATACGATGACATTCACTGACTCTTCAAATATTGTGAATAATGAATAGATTTATGTTAATGCTATTACAAATGTGAATTACAAATGTGAATATTTTATAAGTTCGTTTTAAATAAATATTTTTATGTTTTATAATTATACTGTTCTATTTTAACCTTAACTCTGTTATCTAGGCGACATGCGCCACCTATCGTAAAACGCGAGCCAGAAATAACAAATAGTCGAAAAACAAATTGTGAAGTGAAATACCATTTCCCGCCCTATTTAAATATTGGCAGCCAAATCAGTCCTTTGAACCGTCGTCACCCAATTTTTCTATCGACAAAAAAAAACAATCGTTTTAAGCGGCAAACGGTTATCTAATATTAGAATATTATACAAGTCGCGGCGGGTCGCTGAAAATATGAGCATTGCCCGCGGAGTGACGGCCGGTGTCGGTGATACATGCTCGTTCTTAATCGCCGAGAAACTATGGATTAGCATGGAGCGGCGATCGTACTCCGGGCCCTCCGCCCCGGCCCACGTCAGCAAGCGGCTGTTCGCGACTGTCGTCATGTTCATCGGGGTGATCTGTATTTTTGGCGGTGAGAGCTAACTCTATTTACTCATTAATTACCACGTGCAGTCGTAGTCAGCTATCAACACTGACAATCATGTTTGTTTTGTTAATTATTTTCACGACTTCAATGCACCTTTTTATCGCTAATGAAAGCTAACATGTAAAAATTTAATAGCAATTAGTCCTCATACTTGATGTATCGCTAATGTATTTTACGAATATATATTATAGAGATAATAGAAATTAGCAAGCTGGACATATATATGACTCGCGCGATATTTTTTAGGATATTTAGCTATCAATAATTAAAACAATTATCTTGCTTTGTTAAACAAATAATTACATCGAATAATCTATAATTTATTTAAATTTCAGGGTATTTACTTGGTAGAATGTCGCGCACTGAATTAAAACACCACAATGGAATCTTCTCCACTAATTTAACTTTAGCAGCAGACATTTTGTATTTAAAAGCCACAAGAATGCCGCCAAAATCTGTACACCACAACGACCCAGAAAAAATATGGACAAAACTTAATGAAATATTCCAGTGTGACGCGAATGAATGTAGTGTCATTAACAATTACAACCTCGCTGATTTCATACGGAATTCCTTAAACCTTCAATTACTTAAATTAATAAAGTCAATAAATAATGCATCTGCATATTTGGATTCTTTAAGATGACAGTGAATTTAATATTTATGTGATAAAATCATAGGTTTTAACTTTATACATGTAATGTTTAATTGTTTATCTTCGTATAAAAATATGTGAGAAATATCTGCAATTTGTATATAAAAGAATTTAAAAATATTTATGGCTGACGGGTATTGTCAACTACCATCAGATCATCATAAGCGAAGTCAGGAGTCGACACACGAGTCGTGTTGAGTCAACTATCTATTTATTTACCTATGACCAGAAACACAAATTGTCTTAAGTGTTAGGTGGGAATCGACATGTCCGCTTAGGTCTCGGTAGCCCAACGATAGTGCAGTGTCCCGGTATGAGAAAGATACGGGTACGATTCCCGCCTGACAATTTTTATTTTTCTAGTAAATATCATCTTAAATATAATTCAGCATTATTTATACATAAAACCTGTTTAAATAAGACAACGTAAACATTTAAAGCTGCTTATGCATTACCTAGATGGGAAATAGTAAAAAATTGTCTACTCAACACGTGTATCTATAGATACGTGTATCTTTTCGCGGCTAAGTCTCTTAAAAGTGAGATTGCCAAAAAGTAAAACATAAATTCCTCCATAAAATATCAATGAGTTTTATTATTTAATCGCTGATATACACCATGTATTAAACAAAACCTAATCATCAGTTTTAATTAAAGCGGGTTTTGCTTCTTCGGCAATGCTTTCTTCATGTTGGATAGAATATAAACAATATGAAGATGAAAAATCTCAATGGATTTTGTAATGACATAAATACGACATAGATTTTATTTACATTAATATTCAACTATGTTAAACGTTTCTGAACGTTATCCTATAAACAACTTTTTAGAAAAATAGCTTGGGCATCTCAACATCCAATAAGCGTATCATAATGTAGTTGACAGCGCATCATCCAATGAAACAACGTTAACGTCAGAGTGGGTGGGATCCAATTGGACAATGACCGATCGACCGTCGGCGTCTGTCATTTCGCATCTCTGCACCCGCCATTTTGTCACGCGATTTGCAGGGTTACCGTTCTGTGGCGTTGTTTTTTAGTGAAGTGAATAATATAGTGTAAATAAGTGAAATAATACAAAAAGTAAAATGCTGCCGGTAAGTTTTATTGATTACACGTTATTTATATCGTAATTAGTAGTATTTTTGACCTAACGATCGCCTTCGCCCTTTCCCAGCAAACGAAGGTATTTGTCGGCAGCCTGCCCCAAGGCTCAAAACCAGAGGATCTGCGAAAACTGTTCGAAAGATTCGGAGTTGTCACAGAATGTGACATTATGAATCGATGCGGATTCGTCCACATGCAATCGGAGGAGCAGGCGTCGGCAGCTATTCGGGGCCTGAACAATACAACCTTCAATGGTGGTGTAATATCTGTAGAGCGCGGACGTATCAAGGAGCGTGGTCAGCGCGGTGGACGAGGCGGAGGCCGAGGAGGCATGCGCGGAATTGGCGATCGTCGTGGCGGAGGACCAATGCGAGGCGGGCCGGGTCCGCGTGACGCTCCTTACTCTAGGCCACCGATGCGCGCCGGGCCTCCGCCCCACGGGCCACCGATGCGCAATGGTATGGGCGGCGGATATGATCGCGGAGCTGACAGAACTGGTGGCTACGACGACCGCTACAATGGTTACGGAGGGGAAGACAGGCGCGGTTTTGCTTTGATGGAGGGCCGTGCACGAGACCCGTATGCCGCCCCGGCACCTATGTACCCGGATGACCGTCGGGGGTACGGCGCGCCGCCGGCTGATGATATGGGGATGGGCTACACGGACGACAGGCGTGCGCCCATGTATCAAGACGAGCGTGACATGATGGATCGGCGGGCGCCAATGCGCGGCGGCCCTATGCCCATGTCGTCGGGCTACGACCGTAGCGTGCCGCCTCGACCGGCGCAGATGGGTAATGGAGATATGTTTAGCCGAAGATCGCCCATGTAAGCAGTCTATTTGCATTTTTCTTTTCTTACTTAAATCATTATAATATAAATCATTCCTAAAATTACTCAAAATAGCAACTGTTTTTTTCAAATATGTTATAAATAAAATAAAAATTAATTTTTATTTGAAGGCTGCCAGTATAAGTAAAGTTCTTTCAATTTCCAGGAGAGGAGGTTATGACCGAGATCCCTATGCACAGCAGTACCCACCAATGGGACGGTAAGATTGTTTTTAAGAGGAAACATCCTATTTGCAGTCAGTGAGAAAGATTATTTCAAAGTTAATATTTGCATATGAATTTAGGTATCAATATGTTTTTTACCAATAGATTACTATAAAAGTGTCAAATCTCATTGTGCATATGTAAACAAATTATATTTTCTCAGATATAATAGAATAATATTTTGTCAGAGAATCATTTAGATCTAAATTCAAGTAAAGTTTGAGACTAGTTCAGATTGAGAAAAATATGTTATTGCTTATCATCTGCTGTGCAAAGTGGGAACTAGTTCTGTTATTAAGAAAACAAAGAATAGGAATGTTAATTTTTTTTATTGATAAGTTTATGATTATCTTAAAATTCAAAATGCATTTAAATCAATTTCTATTAAAGTGTTACTTGGATCATTGGGCTTGTGAGCTAGCCGGATCACTTACTGTAGTACCTATGTTCTGAATATTTTGTATGATTAGAATTCTAATGTTATGTGGTTGCAAAGTATAAAATATTTTTAAGGAGCTAGTTGTTTGGTAGGTCGATTTACGTTTTGTAAAACCGGCGTAAACGAACATTGTAATACAACAGGAAAATGTTAAGCACCTTGTTTGCTCACTGACTGTTAGTGCATTAATGAATCATTCATTTAAACTCGAACAATAACTAAGCAACAGACGGAACAAATATTTGTATATTATTGAGTCGAAAATTCACCAAGTATAACTTTTGCCATGCAGCTGAATCAATACTGGAATAAAGCTAAGGTGATAAACCAATTTTCTGTTTTGTCAATGTTGTAAATTAAATCAAACGCCTCTCGCACAGTCGACTCGATGGGACGCCTCTTAGGTTGTAGTGACTATGCGTACGATCGTAACGGGACTAACTAGAGCGAGCCGACGTCATACCGGGCCGAACCGCCGCATGCAATTTGTCGTGACGACACGGTCGAGTAGTCGAGTACGTAGCTAACGATGCGTAATGCAAATGAGGAAGGGCGGGTCGGGAGGCGGGTCATAAAACTAATAGGTACAGAAGTCAATATACATACAAAGTCGGGTCGGGCCTGGCGCAACTAGGGTTGCCAACTTTTTTTGACAAAAAAGAATCAAATATCATGTTTTTTACTGACGTATTTTTGTGTGCTAACAATTTTTTGATATCTTTAAATAATTCTAAGCTTTTTTGACAACACATAAATTTAATTTAATAAATGAACTGTTCTGTCATATTTATAAGTCACAACTGACATCTAACATTTCTTTCAGTGATTATAAATCGTGAAATACCCACAATGAGTATTTTGTTTTACGGATCAAAGTAAATGTTGAAAATAAGTATTATAAAGTGTAGTTGGCAACTCTAGGCGCTCGCGCGATTGCCGTCTGCTCAAAACTTTGCTAACATATTAGTTATTAATAGTTTACATTTCTGTTCCCCCGTTGTTTCGTTTATTGTTGTAAATGATACACATTTACAACAATAAACGATACAATTGGATACGAGTGCCACGGTAGTACTTTGTGCAAAAGCCAAAGTCAAAGAGCGACGTATCGTGACGTATCGACGAGTGTAGTGCACTCAAGTGATCGCCTTCTGTAGCCATTCGTTTTGTGGTCAAGTGTCCACTATGAGCTAAGCGGCGGCCGGCATCGGCGCGCTGTGGGGGCGCTGTAGGGGCGCGCGGGCGCAGTCTGAGCGTGTTGTTTGTACGTAGTGGGGGCGGCGGCGCGGCGCGCGGCGGTAGGGAGCCGGGCGGCGGCCTGGGCCCGCGCCGCTACTGACCGGCCCGCCGGAGCGACGCACACCTAGCGCTTAAGCCCGTAGTTTACAAGTCTCGTGACGCGAACGAATACTCCATACCTTTAGTGATGTCTTCCCGAGTGGGACGGTAGCCCGCGTGCGTGTTGATCGGTCCGCGCGACCTTGTGTAGACGAGATGTGCGGTAAGCTCGACTAGACCTAAGTATCCATTCTGAATCAATTTTATGTGAATCGTTTAACATATAATAAATGAGGATGATTTTATCGGACGCTTTTCTTTCACCCGAAGATATCGTTTGACAACTGTGTTCTCTACTGAATATTTTTTTTCGACTAGTTTTGTATTAATTCTTATATTGATAAATAAATCTAAATGCTAAGAGATGATTGTGTCTGAGTTGTATATTTTTTCTTTTAGATTAAATCCTTTATAATAGAATATTTTTCCTTTATTAATTTATTCCTTCTCGCACTAAACATCTCCGCAAACTGCATGTTCTTCTGAGACGCCCTCCCGGCTTCACGCTGCTTCCATGGTTGCGGTTCTTGGGTTTATTATTTCGACTTGCAACTTTGTTTGTAGCTCTTAATTTGTCGAGCGAGTTGATTATCATGTTGTTTTACCTGTATTTGGAGTTAATAGTTTGCGTAAATGGAACCATTTCTTTCCACGAAACTCGCTCGTTGCTAAACATACTTTGATAATAGCAGTCTTGATGGTTGCTTCCGAACGCTAATGATCTCCCGCAAGCGATTACAGAGAAATGTAGAACGGTGCGGAAACGGATGACCGTGTCTGCGAGTGTTAGGTACCGATGTGGCGCCCCGCCTGCTCTGTGATCTGCGACAATGTCCAAATTGTGCTAACGTTGTCGAGCGTCGACTTTCACACTAGAAAGTGCGTGCGAGTCGTTTTCAGATAGTTACCTATAAGCGGCATGACGTGCGGGCCGTAGGCGGCGGCCGCGATGCTAACCACCACGTTACGGCTATTCGTTAGGCGACCATCGCTGAAGAGGCAGAAACGAAAATATACGTCGGCATAATCGTAAGTACGGCCCATAGATGCATCTCGTACCGCGGCGTCAACCGCACTGCCGGAGTTGCCGACAAAGCTTGGTCGCAGGACGTGTGCTCTAATCGACCTGCACACGACACGAACAAACTTTCCTGTTTTTATGTATTCATCGGTGTGATGGAAAGCTACGCCAAACATAAACTCGTCCAATAAATAATCAGGCGGTTCGAATACTTGTACATCTGAACTCTGCGTCGTTTTTAAAATAAGGTCGTATCTACGTGCAATGAAAATGTTTAGCACACCTATCGCCTGGTATTCTTTCTTCGCACTCTCATCTAGATGTTTCGGTATTGATATATGTTTGTTTGACAGGTTTTACCCGCCTGGGTGAAGAGAAGGCGCCCCACCACAGGCTCTCAGAGGGAAATAATCCGCACCGCATTACCGATTGTGGTGCGAAACGGATTTTACCAAGATTTTGGTTAAATACACGATTATTTATATCGCTTTGTATTATTTAATATCTAAATCCCCCTTTTTTATTTTTTTATTTATTGAGACCACAAACAAGTTTACAATACTAACTTAATCTAAAACTTTCGACTAATATCATATAAATCACTGTAAACCCAACTTAGATGGTGCTGGTAGCTGAAGTTACAAATGACAATACCTGTGTAATACAGGTGTGCAGCAATGTAAAAAAAAATTAAGAACAAGAAAACACCTATGTATCAATTACTAAGAATGTAAGGTAAGATAAGAATAGTGTAAGTGTGTGGATGCACACACTTACACTATTCTACTCTATATACAATAAGTAACAGGATATACACCGACTTGTATGCGTGTGCGTATTTGTGTTTTATGTATAGGCATGTGTTTGATTGCGTGTGTGTGCTGTTCATGCTGTTAATGATTTAATAATTTATTTCCAGCGAACATGTCTACGTTATTTAATTTATCATTATATGTCTTAAATATTCGATTCAGTGGAGATCGTATACCAGCGATAGTACGTGACGTGTGTTATTGCGAAGACAATATTGTTACGGCGAGATGTCCGAACATGGGGGCGCGAGGGCACTGAGTACCGTATTTTTTCTGTTATGTTCATGCTATCGTATCTGTTATTACAAAGGTCGTAAAGAAACATAGCTTCCAGTTGTAAACGTCTTGATTTCAAGTCAATCAGTTTATGATTATCTATTACAACAGCCGTTGCACGAGCTAGACTACATGCTTCAGGTCTTTTCAGTGATAGATCTACATGCCTTACTTGAAAGAGCGCAGCCATTCTTTACCTGCCATTTGTTCTTTCTCAAGAGTCAGGACATTGATATAATTTGTTTTCGCCATTTGGTAGGTGACACGGCGTACGTCTCTACTAGTTAGTCCATAAAATTTAAGTGCACAGTCTTTCACGTTAATTTGTAGCGCTTCTTCTTGAGCGTCGGTAAAAATTTAGTTTACGTCATAGTTGGGAGTTAGTCTTTGAGTTTGTAATAATGCAGTACTGATGCTTTCTTTTTTTTAATATATCGAAATAATGTAGCATATCCTATATCACATTCTTTAACCGATTTTTTTACGCTTAATCCCTGTCTGTTTAATTAAATAGCTTGAAGCATGTTTCTTAACTTCTGGTCCCCCTTTTTTCTTTTTGTAGATTTAGTGCGCGGCATATTTGGCTAAAGAGAAAATAATGTAAATACTTTAATGCGTAAAATTTTAGTAAACGCAAAAATTTATTTACCGTTTATTAGATTTCTACTAATTTAAAACTACACAAAAAAAATCATTATGGATTATTTTACATTACATTACATTAATTATGACTGGTATACAATAAAACAGGGAATTATACAATGAAACACTGTTTCATTGTATACTACCCGGGTTATATTTTAAAAACCTGAAAAATTATCGACTAAATCGGAACGGAATAATATTTCATCTAAGCTACGTAAATACTTGTACATTACCACGTTCTCTCCACGGTCTCGGAAATACGAACATGCTTGCATAATTTTATAAAAAATGTATAAAAATAATAGAAAATTCTTACTTTTCGTCAAGAAATCCCGAAAAGTTCCACGAACATGTTCTCATTCAAGCGGTGCGCACCCAAACTGGGCTGGTGCAGGGGGATCACACAAGGGACCGGACAAGACATGGTGCACTATTTCGCAACCCCGCGTTTTTGAAATATCGAGCTGTTTCATTGTGTCCGACTGTTTCCCTGTTGGACACCCTACCATACTTTTATGTTTATATGTATGTATGTTTGTTTGTTGTACTAAATCTCTAACTTTCACTAGCTTTAACATTATTTCTATCCAAAGGTTGCCTGTAAGATATTGCATTTAGCGATAAGGCCGCCTCTTGTACCTACTATTCCATGTGTTTATGATATTCTTGTATTGTTTTTCTTGGTGCACAATAAAGAGTATATTATTATTAATATTAGCGATTATTATTAAAGAGAAGCTGATCCTATTGTTCTTGCACGCCACAAAAATATATTAACACCGTTAAAATTAATTAGAGTAAATAAATATCTCTCAAATAGAGTTCGAAAATTAGATAAAAGAATAGTGTGATATGAAATCAATGTGGTGTGAAAGTTGATGTGGCGACTTAGTAGAGACGCTGTCGCGCGTAGCATCGATACAGACGCGAAGCTGTCGCTAGCTGTGTGCCCTCGCCCACGGTGCCAGTAGCGCGTTACAAATTTGATTAACGCGTTAGAAGAGATGCTGAATATATAGAACGGAAGTGAATGAAAAAGTTGGTATAGGACGGCGAACATACCTTAACCAGGTAGAAAAGGTATTAAAGAAGGGCCAGGTCAGAAGTATCAAGAATAAACGAGCGTTCATAAAGACAAATGATAGCAAAGGAAGCAGGAAATTTATGCCTAGATCGTAACAAGTGGAGATCCAGAGTTTCTACCTACGCCGATGGGACAGGCGTGATATAATATATACATACATATATATTCTGTACTGTACTAAATCTGAACTTACCCAAATTTGGTGAACATTAACCTATTTTGGCAAGCAAAATGAATACACATGACGGTATACATAACAGACCTACAATTATTTACATGTTACGTACATTTAAAACTGAAATCGTAATCTGAATTTTACTTGATACCTCAGTTGAGAGGGGTTATATTTATATGGAGTTATTTATTTTCTTTGGTATGGTAAAGAACATATAAAATTACCCAGATTTGTCAAATTTTTCAGTCAATTTTGAACTCAAGGGCATAGGTTAAATCGATTGCGAAGTTTTGACATTTGGGTATGTTAATCTGTTGTTATGTGTGTACATAGTCTTAGGGGTACCTTTGTAATTATTATGATTACTATTTAAATTCTTAGTGGGTAATGCGATTGGTAAAATTAAAGTAAAAGCAGTTATTTTTATAGATTTTTATTAGCATATTTAAAATATATTTTCACAGTATGACATTTTAAAACTTTGCTGAGGGTATTCACTAAAATTATCACACTTTGTACTCAAGCGAAGCTTCCACTTGTTTCTATATCATAAGATTATTACACGTTTATCGCAATCAAGTATCTGAATATGGACACTGTTACTTATAATTATGGCACTGAATTAAAATAAAATACAATGTGCAAATTAGGAATCAAAATCATTATTAAATCATATAATTTAAAAAAAAAACCGTCAAACAAAACCAGCTTAGCTGCCAACATAACGCTAATTTAAATAAAGAAATACATAGAAAAATATAAGCATATCATACAAAATAAAGAGATCAATTGAATCTGGAACCAATTTGTAATTTGATGCAATCGCCCTGTCTCGACGACACAATGGTGCGCACAGATAGATATATTCAAATCTAGCTAATTCTCTACTACTGATCATTAATTTTGTTCAAAACTAAGACATGATAATGATGATGAGACTATAAACGGACTTGTACATATTGACCTGTAGCCGTGTGTACTTCACCCACAAGTACAATCTACTGCAAATTAATGTGTTTTTTTAGGTTAATCGAAATCTTCCAACACAAATTAATATGTGCAAACGGTCTGACGCATTTTAGTTACCATAAAAAATATATTGCTCGTCTATTGGAGTAGGTCATGACCTACTCTTGATGAAAGTTCTAAAAACAGCATGTACGTGGCATAAGATCAAAAATTGCATATGAACACTAGATATCGCGACTTGGAAGGTTATTATTAAAGATTTTATAACTAACAACACCTATACATGTCCGATTATATCTAATACTTAGTTAATCACGCTATCGCTTTGGGCACACTGGGCAAGTACAATTAATACCTATATAACTAATGAAATTCTACAAGAGATTCGATGGTTGTTGGATGGATTACACGTGACATACGCAGGTACTATTTAAATTGATGTTACACATTTGACGTTATGGTACAAAATACAATAAATAATATTTTTTTAATAATTTGATTGCTGTTTTTTTAAATGCTTTGGCAATAACTAGCCGATGTACCTTTGGCAGGGATGGTGCTACCTATCTCGACTAGCATCGGTTCACGGATCAATCACTAGATAACTTGGGGTTAAGTACATTGTGTTTGACTAAAACTTAATATAATACTTATTGCAATAATATCAATTTGCCAAAAATATATGCTTACGATTTTGACATAATTTAATGTATCATATAGGTCTAAATATAATTATAAATTAAAATCTCTCACATATATTATTTCATTTTGATTATTTAAGAATTAAAATACGAATAATTATGAAATTTCCTAGTACTCAAAGCGAAAAATCCACCTACACAAATCAGACAACATTTTACAACCGTTTCTTAACTACTTATTAATTTAACGTTAAGTATAGGTAAAAAAAATGTAATCAATTATTCAATAATCTAATTTTGACATGTATGAAGCAACAGATAAATCAACACGAACATCACAATTAATTTAAACTCTATTAATTGCCGATAAATGTTAATGTTGATTATAGAATTTTGACAAATTTGTGTAGGTCGATCTTTGTTTATTCAGCGTGCAAAAGAAACAAATTACATATGAGTTGCTCTACAAACTGTATGAAAATAATTAAATCCAATTTCGTTTCACGCCTTGCATCTCTGACTATGCTCGTCAGCTTTCTAAACTAGGACAAACTGGCGACAACGGAATAGGATATATTAGGAAGCAAACTTGCCAAATTTGATCTAACACAAAAATAAATACTTAGGCGAAAATTAAATGGAATAGCATACTAAAATTATTCACAATCAACTTTTATAAATAAGTACAACTCTAGCTTCAACTTGGTCACGGCCATCGTATATATTAAATTATTAATACATGTCTCATTTAAAAAGAAATGCAATCAGTCAAACACAAATTCTGTTCAAATGAAAAATAATTGCAACATTTGAATAAAAAATATAAACTTTTTTGCAATGGCAACACCGGTGACCTGAGCTGTAACAAGTCAATACTATAATGCCATACTTTACAACAACGCAAGTTCAGCACACGCTCGGAATCTGCATTAAAACAGTTTGCTCGCTTCAATCATACATGCATTGGGTTCACAAACTCCTATTGATTTAGCTAAATCACAGATCATGATATATTTTGCTACAATACAAGGGAGCTGACCCCGTGTCCTGACCACGTTGACATCACGGCTTTGACAACTGATTTTCCCCTTCGTTTTCACAACAAGTGAGGGTGGGGTTAATTTATAGGGGGGGGGGGGCTGACGCATGACATGGGAATGTTGCCATGGTTGACTCTGAATGTTCTTCTTTTTGAATTGATAGGCCAACATCCTTAGACACTAGACCATTCTAAGGGTTGGGCAGACCCCCCTCTCCCCCTCCCTCTATATACTACTATATAAACATGACCGTGAGACGGAACGTGTTGACTTACTTCAAAATTGACACAAGTCATCTAGGGTCAGCCCCAGGCGAAACTACAACCGTCTACAGATTTCGTTCGTCATAGCACCTCGTACATTAAAACTATACAAATACCCAGGTACACACTTGTAAATACGTCTGGTACTCTTTGGTTCAACGGTAACATGGTATCATATACTTTATTGCTAAGTGTTGAAGGCAGATTTATTGCATCGAAGTCGCCGTTACATCGCTCGTCGCAAAAATACAAACCGCAACATCATCAGCTACAGTTCTCACAAAATATTTTGAATGTGCGAGACGACTTCGACTTTCTTATATTTATTTCACAACGCGTTTAATATATTTTATTTCTATTGAGTCTAGAGACGATTGAATATTGTTGTTAGGTGCATTATTTTTTTTTTACATTTTTGGGTAAATTCATCCGGTATTGGAGGTTTCATTACAAATATATTGCATTAGAATTTTATTAATTAATTTTATAATCAATTGGGAGCTTAAATGAAGCTGTGGAAATGCAGGGAAGCCATATTAAAATAGAATACGTAAGGGTTATGATCTGTCCCGGTTCTTTTACTTCTAAATATTGTACGCTAGCAGTGGCCGCCACCTCATCCGCTAGGAACAGTGACTTCAACGGTACAGTAACCTTCCTCGATAAATGGACTATCAGACACTGAAAGATGATTTTAAATCGTAACAGCGGTTCCAGAGATTAGCGCGTTCTAACAAACAAGTAAACAAACACTTCAGCTTTATAATATTAATACAGATATAAATTCCTATTTGATTACGTGAGATAGTATAAAGGCATACAATCACCAATGACTAAAAGTTACATCTATAGTTTCTAGGGATCAGATCATAACATCACAAAGCGAATTTTTTTATTGTTGCTGGCCACACCGACGGGAAATATTGCTATGCAGGCAATACTAGAATATAATAAATTGATCGATTCAATATAAAAGTCACCCCATACGAATTAGAAAATAGAATTTAGTGTCGGTAAAGATGTAGTCACAATGTCGACCTAATTTTAATTAAAACATCTGTATTCTTATTACACGGCGCTTGCTTCAAGACAGGGTATTAAACATGCACCCTCCTCCCTTCTCAATAGTTTATACTTCCCCTTGCCTCCCTGGTTGGGAAATCCTGCTCCAAACTAGTTGCTAGGGTGTGAGCATCGACAAAGGTTAAATCACAACCTCCAGGTCTCCAACCATTAATGACGCGACCATACGTCCATTTGGCGGGATCCACTTTAAAGCAGTCAGTTCTTCAACCAAATACTTATCTAAATTCATTATGATTATATTTTTAGTACGAAATTAACGTTTCTACATTTGGTATGTCGCTAAAGGGAACAACTCTTCCTCCACCCGAGAACCCCAAGATCATAATATCTTTGCCGACGTATTGATTGAGGTTCAAAAGTGTCCTATTTTGACAGGAAGATACAACCGCGTCAATAGCTAACGAAGTTCCCTTGTTATTAATTGCTTATATTATCATTTAGGCAAAATTTATTGCTCACAAGCCGTGGGGTACCAGCAGAGTAGAATAGTACCTCCCTCTGTACTAGGTGTCATAAGAGGCGAATGAGGAGAGGACCGATAGATGGCAGTATATCCACTCGAAACAGCACAACTTAAATCCTAGAGGGTAGAGGTGGGCTGCAGGATCTTCAAAATGCTCTGCGATTACCACTACACCTGCACAGCGCGGCAATTATGGGTAAAGATCCCCCTATTGCCAATGTCCAAGTGGATTTCCAATTGCTGATATGATGATGATGAAGATTGCTCACAACTCGACCTTTGAAACACAGCTAACGCCATGTATATAATCAACAAATAATTTTTAACATCACCTAAAAGATTTTTATATAGAACACTTATGAAAATTCCACTACCGAGTCAATCGACGTACGCACTCGCTCAATCGATCGATAAAAACCGACCGACATTCGTTTATCTATAATTAGGTTAACACTAGTTTCAATCGCGGCGTTATCGCACGCAATAAATATTAAGGTCATTCGTTATCTGAGCCGCAAAAATACGGCAGTAGCATCATCGAGCTACTGGCGATCTTCAATGCCACAGAGGGAAATGAGAGGCTCCTAAGAGTCTGCGTAAGGCAGAAGTTTTCTCGAGCTACTGACAATCTTCAGTGCCACAGAGGGAAATGAAAGGCTCCTAAGGGTCTGCGAATGGCAGAAGCATCCTCGAGCTATTAACAATCTTCAGTTCCACAGAGAGAAATGAGAGGCTCCTAAGAGTCTGCGTATAGCAGAAGTATCCTCGAGCTACTGACGATCTTCAGTGCCACAGAGGGAAATGAGAGGCTCCTCAGACCCTTCTGTGTTGGCGCAGTTTTTAGATTAATTTTCACCAGCTTTATACTAAGAACAATAGTCCATAAGGTACACTGGTCATGTCATGTCTAAGAAGGCAGCGAAGTGATAGTCAATCATGTCTTGATGGACTGTCTTGAGCTGATCTCATCGGATCTGCGGGGTCACTTCCGGCCAAGCGACCAGCGACTATGAGCGCTTGCTGCGGTGTCAGAGGAGCTAGAAAGGAATAGGGCCAACAGGCCAGAAGGACGGAAAAGAGGCGTTGCGATGCGAAAAGCTGCACTAGTTACACCATCATTATTCCAGGTCAATCTATGCGAGGAGTGAATTTTATCATCTGCCTTAGCGTGGGGGTTTGGCTAATAGGTCTGACTTAATAAGGATACCTAAAAAGGGGGGCTATCTCTTTTAATATTAGGTTGAGTGAGGTATATCACTCAGCAAAAAATAAAGTGCTCATCGATCGAGTGGGCAGTCATCATGCTGCAGTACTCGATGTGGTCTTGCAATAATGACTCCAGATAAAAAAAATTGAGAGTTCATGGGAATACAATCTGACCGCGGTCAACTTTGGGAGCCCTGGATTGAGTAGTCCTTGAGGAACAGGTCTGGTATCACCATGGTACATACAAAAGGGGAGTATAGAGGTATTGGTTTAGTGAGCCATCTTAAGACCTCCCCATTTAAACAGTTGTATAAATAAAGCGGCAGTTTTTGCTTTTCCACGACATTGATGCTACAGTTTATTTCAAACACTATTAACAACGTCACACACTATTTAACATCTACAGCGTCACATGACATTTCTTCACAAAAATTGTAATGAATTGATCAGATCTACCCGTGGATGCTTAAGGTTCATTTTTATAATAAGATTGTATTACCCTTCAAGTTCAGCTACCCATCTACAGTACTAAGTTTGCCCTTGTAACAGACAGACTTCTGATAGTCTATATATAGTCACATCTATATCTAATGTATCTGCTGCAGCTTCCATGGTGATCATTTCAACTATGTATGAGTTTATCGACATCATAAAACTACGGGCATCTGGTTTGTATTAATTGAACACGAGATAAATTCGTTGTCCCGACAACCTTAACGAGTAAACCTTAGCCGTTTTTTTGTTCAACCATGAATTCTCTTTACAATTAACCGCCTCCTTCGTGATTGACGGAGATATGTCGAAACGATTTTAACCTTTAAGGTATTCGAAGTTTACCTACAAGCCGCCAAATTTGGTCGCCATTTGGAACTAAGTTATCTATCTAGAATCTTAATTTTTTAGATTTTAAAAGACAATCATTCCTAGAAAAAAATCAATTAGTTTCCGGTGTCAGGCGTTGTTCCTGCACCTTTCCCTTTCCGGGAGACTGCGCTATCATTGTGCTACCGAGATATTAGTTACAAGGCGGAGATGGGCAGCATTGTCTTCGTCGCGATGATACGCTCTGTGATTGGCACCAAGCGGCAATCATGAGATAAAATCCCGGAATGATTGATCCAATTTGAAAAATGGTGGGGAGGTCTAAGTCCAGCAATGGAAGTCCTACGATGGATTATGAGTCAAACAGCTTAACAGCAACGCCATCAAGTTTTAAAACAACGGTTTGTTAGTGCCGACCCGGGTATGTGTTCCAATAATACCTACTATTAGGTGTTATTGGAACCCATATCACCATCAGTTTTGCTTGCAGGTTCATTTCTGGCGGCTCGCGTAATGAACCTGCTATAAACTTAGTTACAGGACCCGTCTGGTGCCGTCAGACTAGTATTAAAGTTGGACACACTCAATGACCTATTTGTTTCAATGACTCTTATAACACTGGTTTTCAGGGTCATCGGTCATTTGTGTAAAATTGTAATTAGCAAATCATCTGTTTTGACGATTTGAAAATGCTTATGAGAGGCCTTTTTAAAGATATTAAATTTGACTTGATTTTACTTTAGCTATGATGATCTATTCACTTTAATTGGCCTACATGACATACGCCTTATCGAACGAGTGGACGAAAACTGCTGTGCGTGATCTAGACACAGTGATCTAATATTCGGTTCATTTAAACATTCAGATGTACCTTAATTTACGTCGAGCTGGAAATAATTCAAATTGTTTTAAATATAATTTTAAATTGAGAAAAAATAATACTAAAAATGTCAAACGTATGAACTTTTCACGCTTTTACGTAGAGTGTAGTATGGTTTCATAGAATAATTTTATCATCTACAATTGAAGATGATGAAATTATATAAAAATAACGTTTTTTAAAGTTGTTAATTTGCATAATATGCGCACGTTTACTTCAGAGATGTATTGCCATTAAATGACATTTATTTATTTTACTATTAAGCAATGAAATAATTTTTCAAATCGGATCAGCGATTTCTAAGATAAGCGCATTCAAATAAACAAACAAAGTCTATTTGAAAAGCTTTTTAGGCTTTATAATATTAGTATAGATTTTATAGACGGGCCCGATGGGGCAGATGGTACTGTTCCCATTTTGTGTGTCAAGGCCCTTGGCGCACAAAATGGTTCGATTCCCACCCAGGGCAAATATCTTTATGATGATATTTATGTTTGTTCTGAGTTTGGCTGTTAAATATATGTATTTAAGTAATATTTGTGATTCTGTTGTCCGGCGTCCGTGACATAAGTGATTAGTCTTGCCACGGTCAAGTTAAGTTGTTTATTTATAATTTTGAAATGAGGGATATAATCAGTTTCTTTGTATTTTCATCAACATAAAAGCGTAATTAATTGATATTTGTTGTAATATTGTAATGAGTAGTAAATAAAATATAATTTGTACTTTCAGAGAAACAATTTGTGGTTAATTTTTAAATGCTTAATAATATTTTGATATTAAATATTTTTTAAGTACTGTTTCGGTAGCAATTATGAAATGTTATTTTTAATTATGTTTTGCACAATTCTCATCATTTTAGGCTTAACGTAAATTTTTGTACATTCACTCCTATTTTGTGGTCTAATTCGATCGGACTATAAATTTAGATATTCTTCTAGGTATCTTTAAAATTCCTGAACGCACAATCCTCATAGAATTTGTCAAATATTAGAATGACTTAGGATATAAGATTTATGAAGATATGTTCGCAGACAAAAGTCGCATGTTTTATACTATATTTAGTATAGTATAGGTGACAATTGAGAGTGTGGGTGTCACGCGCGGGTGGTAGGGTGGTGGCGCTAGGAGCGCGCGTACTTGAGCGCCTGCATGAGCGGTTTCTCCTCCTTGAGGGAGTCCTTGAGGACTATTTCGGAGTTGGAGTATGTGGGCGCGTCCGACCCCGACGTGAGCGGCTCCTCGGCCTCGGATTTGGTGCTGTTCTGGTCTGTGACCGGCCTGTGGGTTGCAGATAAAAATTCATAAATTCACACATACATTGTCCTAACTATGAGATTAGTAGCTTAAATCACTTGTGACACGGACATCAGACAATAGACAAATTATAAATATAATACTTAAATACATATTTAACACCCAGACACAGAACAAACACAAATATCCTTTCCTTACTAAAATTATAAATGCAGATGTTAGTGAGTATATATGTTTTTGACTATTTTACTCAGGGACGGCTGAACAGATCTGGATGAAAACTGTTAATGGAACCTTCATCAACATCAGTTTTTCTTGGGGTTCTTTTCTGGTGGCTCGTGTAATGAGCCTGCATAAAAGTTTTAAGTTCCACCTGGTGCCGGTAGACTAGTATAAAGTACCTAATTTAAATGTTAGATGACTCTTATGATCCCGTGGGGTCACCAGGGTCATCAGTATTATGAATATAGTGTACTATTTCACATTTCTAAATGAAAATTGCTCTATTTACTATTTTTGATGATTTAAAAGTGCTTGCGGTGGGCCAACTTGCATAAAGAATATCTTGATTTGATTTGTATGTGTCAGTATGTGTAATTGTTGTATTTCTTTTCTGTCCAAAGGTTGCCTGGAAGAGATCGCTCTATGCGATAAGGCCGTCTATTGTACTGTACTGTTGTATGCCTTTCTACGTTATTTGAATGTGTTCTTTATGGTGTGTACAATCCCTACTTCCCTACTTTTTTAATTCGAAAACGAAAACTATTTTTAATTCGAAATAAGGGTGGTTAAGGGTCGAAAAGGGGGATGAAAAGTAGTATGGACGTATCGCTATTTTTAGAGCCAGAAACTTGAAACTTATTTTTCAGGCCATTGATTTGATATAAATAAACATGACTTTCAAAGTTTATATAAGTTAAGATAAAGAGGTATGGTACCCGATCAAACTATACACTAGTAAAAATTATATGTGTAAGTGTGTCGTACCGGTAGCGGCGCGTGTTGGCGGGCGCGAGCGCGGCGAGGTGTCGCAGCAGCGTGTGTCGCGGCGCGGCGGCGGCCAGCCGCGAGGGCGGCAGGTCCACGCAGAACGGGTTGCGGCTGTCGCCCAGGAACGTGGCCTGGTAGTTCTCCGTCTTCAGCAGCAGCAGCAGCACGTCCTCCAGGTCCGCCTCGCTGACCACCACACGGACCGTTTACTAAAGGTAGACCTTGGAGGTGGTCTGCATCGACACCTCACTCTCACCTATTTCTACCGATTAACAGTAATCACGCCGTGAGGTACCGGCGGAGTAGTAATGTACCTCTCCATGTACCAGGTGTCGTGAGAGGCGACAAAGGTGCCGGAACCGACAGATGGCGGTATATCCGTCCGAAACATCGCAGCTTAAACACTACAGGATGGAGATGTGCAGCTGCATCCTCGTCGCGAAGCTGGACTTTGCGATTGCCACCACGCCTGCCCAGCGCGGCAATTATAGGCAAAAATCCCCATATCTTGAGTAGCCCTTCGTCCGACAGTGGACTTTCTATGGCTGATATGATGAATAGTAATTCGATTTGAAGGAATGACATTATTAGTTGGCACGACCTAGTGATATTCTTATGATGATACATGCGTGATATTTACTATCACACGGACTGTGTGCTTGTTTGACTACCTAGCCTGATAAAAACTATTTCATACCTATATTTGCCACCGAACAGTTTTTGTATTTTTTCGGTTAAAAGGCGGTGAAATTACTGGATAATGTGAAATAATATCTTCAAGTGATAAGGTCGACGAGCTAGTGATATCCATGTGATGGTATGGCTATCGTAAGAAATGACTGAGGTATCAGAACCAACAAGTGGCGGTATATCCATCCGAAGCAGTGTAGCTCAAATTCAACTGCACGCTTGCCCAGCGCGGCAACTATGGGCCAATTCCCCCTTTCTTGGGAGGCCCATATCCACCAGTGGACGTGTTACGGCTGCTTTGATGATAATAAGTGTTTGTGATTGTAAAGTGCAAGTTAGAGGGCGACTGGAGGAAGGGTCTACCGCGATCTCAGGTCGACAATCAAGGATACAGTCTGCGTGACAGTAAGCGTCACTGCAGCCTATACACGCTTGGTATTACGAGATCACTAGCGCAAGCAACCTAGTGACTTGAAGATACTACATCACATTACCCAGTAAATTCACTGCAATTCTAACACTGCTATTTGGCGGTAGAAATGAGAGTGAGGTACCGATGCAGACGACCTTAGTATGAAGTCTACCTCATGGAAAAGATAAGGATCGACCACGATCAGTGATATTTCGATATTATGTTAAAATATTATAAAAGTATAAAATATTACAACATTTATAAAGATTGCCTGCAAGAAATTGCATTTAGCAATAAGGCATTGCGTGTTGTTTTTCTTGGTGTACAATAAAGAGTATGTTATTTATTTATTTATTATTATTTATGTTCTCCCGTGCTGTAAGAAGTTCCAGGTTACCTGGCGGAGTAGAGGAACTGTGCGAAGTGTATGTTGGACACGCAGCCGTGGCGGTCCTCGCTGTCCGTGTAGAGGTCCGTCTCGCGGTAGTACATGTACAGGAAGTCGTTCAGTTGCTTCGCGATCACCGCGCACCGGTCCTTGTCGCACATCTTCGCCGGCGGACCCTACGAGCGAGAGAGATGACGCCATCAATAGGGTGCTTGCATGTCATATCTCAAGAATTTGTGGTTTGGACTTTAATATTTATATTTACTAGCAAAGCTAGTTTAAATTGTAAAACATCCATACCATCTTTGAACCCCCCTAAGGGATGATTTTCGAAAAAAGATTTTACACATATTTCATGACTTTAAATGATAAACCTTTAAACTGAATTTCTTTCGAATAACTTTAAAAACAGTAAAGTTTCATACTAACCTTGCACCCCCATTTTACCCTTTTAGGGTTTATTTAAATTTACTACAATCCTTTGTGTGCGTGCTTCCCTACGTTATAAAAGGCTGTTTTTGCCTATATATGGCCACGAATGTTGGAAAAAATCGTTGAAAATTGGATCCCCAGATTACGTCTGCTCTAGCCGAAAACCACATGCCAGAAATCATATTAAAGTTATAATGTCAGAAGGCTATCTTTCGAATAAAGTAAATCATATTAATAAAAAATCTATTTTTACTTCATGTCGAAATTCTATACCTCAAAAAAATACTAAACCAATTCGCTTTACTTCGAATTTTCAACCCAAATCATAAATGGTAAAATTACTGTTTAACAGATTTAAAACGCGATTTATTTATTTTTGTAAATGTACTGTTTAACGTTTTAAAGCCGTTAAAAGTATTCTACTTAAATAATATAAAGTATATAAAGAATATTATTTTTATATTAGTAAAATATTAAAAAAGCAAAGCGAGTGCATGCATAGACTAAAGAACGTGCATTAGTGCGTGTTACCAGGGAGAGCGTGTGCACGCTTTCTGTGTTATTCAGTAGGTGCGTCAGTGAACAGTGTGCAGCGTGCAGTATGGAATGTGAAGTGTGTAGAGTGTAATGTGCAGCGTGCAGTATGTAATGTGAAATGTGCAGTATGAAATATAAAGGGTGCTGTATTTAACGTGAAGTGTGCAGTGTGAAGTATGTAATGTGAAGTGTGCAGTATGTACTGTGAAGAGTGCAGCGTGCAGGCGCAGGCCATGCTTAGACGGTGTCACCTGTACGTGGTAAGGCATGCGCAGCGTGGCGGCGGCGCGGCGCAGGAAGCGCAGCACGAGGCCGGCGTGGCGCACGCCCGGCTCGTGCGCGCCCGCCGACAGCCGCTTCAGCACGTGCGTCAGGTACAGGCCGAAGGCGCGCCGCGCGGACCCCGTGCTGCGGGCAGCGGGATCTGTACTTTAATGCACTCCGAAACAACGCGAGACCGATCAACTAGAGTACAGTAGACCTTTGAATTACAAAAACAGGAAAAGAAACTAGGTAGGTACATTTAAATCAAAAAACATCTCACACATTGGCCTGACTCCGAGATAAGTCGCTCGAGACACTTATGTTGCGGACATCCGGCGACCGAGGAATCTTAAATATTTATTTTTAACACCCAGACACAGAACAAACGCATATATCATCATATAAATATTTGTCCTGGGTGGGAATCGAACCCACAAACTTTGACGCACAAATCAGAATCACTACCATCTGGGTCATCGGGCCCATCAAATATATAAATTAAGTAGTTATAGTTGAATTGATAAAAATAAATAATAAAAAAATGATTACAAGTAACTTAGTTAAGTGGAAATTCAATATAGCCTAGCCAGGAGACCAGAATATTTATTTAATTAAAAGAACTGTTTGCTAGCGACTTCTATCCAACACGATCCAGCTGATCCCGGCTCACCAGCACGAAGTTTCCATTCCAGAACCTTCCAGTCGCATCATAACTGAATCAGATTCAAGATACAGCGCCACAAAAGTTTAACAGCTTTAAAAAATACGCGAAACTGCTCTTTAAACCACGATGGTCTATTGGAGGGGGTTGAGGGTGGGGTGGTTGTACTCACGTGAGCCGCATGCCGTCTTGCAGCTGCGCTTTGACCAGTTCCTTGGCGCGGCGCACGTCGGCCAGCGGCTGCGGCGACGGCGGGTCCAGGCTGATGGCCGGCGCCGTCGACGTCACCGTCACCGCCTCGTAACGCTTCAGCCTGCCGCGGGAACTAGCGTTTCACATTCTCTTTCGCAGGTCAAAGAATAGATTACCACGTTGAATAGTGACTTATAGTAAATGTCATGTGAGCGCCTTAAAAGAATCCGAGATATATATATATAATGACAATTTGTATCTTTATTAATATTATAAATGCGAAAGTAACTCTATCTGTCTGTATGTCTGTTACGCTTTCCCGCTTAAACCTCTCAACCGATTTTGATTAAATTTGGCACAGACAATCTTTGGACCCTGAGAAAGGACATAGGCTATTTTTTTATTCGTAATAAGGGTTGTAAGGGGTCAAAAGGTGGGATGAAAAGTTGTATGGAAGTATCGCTATTTTTAGAGCTAGAAACTTGAAACTTAATTTTCAGGCCATTGATAAATAAACATGGCATTCAAAGTTTATATAAGTTGAGGTAAAGAGGTATGGTACCCAAAAAAACTATCCCACGCAGACGAAGACGTATTGCGCCCCAAACGCCTACTAACTTTTACCCGCAAATTTGCTTTTAATCGTGTTGTGTTCGATATGCAGACAGGAACGAACTTTTGTCTTTGTATAAAATCACTTATTTTGTGTATGTATTTATCATGCGCAGACGAAGTCGCAGGCATCAGCTAGTTTTCTAATAACTTGATAATCCATCTATTGCTACTGTATTTTGTTTCTTATATTATGAAGTCAGCAAATAAGCATACGGTCCGCTTGATGGTAAATCTGATGAGCCTACAGACGCTCGTGGTACAAAGGTAAGACTAGCATATGAACTAAAGATACTATGTCATATTTACTCAGTAATTGCACTGCCTCTCTGACCCTTCAGACAGGAACACTGCTGTTTGGCGGTAGAAAAGGGTACGAGGTACCAACGCAGAAGATATTTGTAAGAGGTCTACTGATAAGAATACAGTCCGCGTGATAGTAAACGTCATCGCAGCCAAAATACGCTCGTCATATCCTAAGGATATCACTAGCACGTCGCCAACCTTGTGACATGAAGATATTATGACACTCTTCAAACTGGAACGTCAGCAATGCGGCCACTACTATTTGGCAGTACATTGACGTGACTCCGAGATAAGTAACGTAAATTACTTGTGTTACGGACATCAGACAACCGAGGAATCACAAATATTAAACTTACATATTTAACACCTAGAAACAAAACAAACACCATATAAATGCTAGTTCTGGGTGGGCGTCTGACACGACTCTTAACGCACAAGACAGGATTACTACCACCTGCGTCATCACCATCAAATTGCTTTACCTCTGTGGGGTGTGTGTGAGGCTGGTGGCGACGGTGGCGTGCTGGAAGTGTGGCAGCACGTGCGAGTGCACCAGCAGGTTGTAGTTGTGCTGCACCACCTGGTACGGGATGTTGTTGTTCAGGGACGTCGAGCAGATCGGGACGCCCGACACCGGGTCTATTGGGTAATGTGAAAGAAGACAATGTACTTAAATCCTCATCATCCTCATCATACCAGCTATAGAAACTGTCCACTCTCTGTATATTGCTGGACATAGGCCTCCTTAATAAGGAGAGAATTTCGCCCATTATTGCCACGCTGGGCAAGCGTAGAGGCAAGGGTAGAACAAATAGCTTCGTAACGAGGATCATTTGCCATTTACGACACCTATCCATTCATCATCATCATCGTTTTTATTCATTTTGACGATATTTCTTCTCCAGGTGCCATTAAAAGTAGTAATTTGGGCTACCTCTATTGTTTAAAAACAATAATAAGGGTACTAAGAAACTCCCTAAGGGAACTCGAGCGAAAACTGATTCTGATAGGAAAATATCTATTTATTTATATTTATATATAATATACATAGTTATTAACCTAACAACATCGCTCAAGTTGAAAACTATCCATATGTGTAATAAAATTTAGGATATTTTTTTAATACATCAGTTCGGCATGATTGTCGCACTGATGTATTAAAAAAAATGTACGGCATACAGTCCGCGTGATAGTAAGCATCACCGCAGCCTATAGACACTCGTGATATCACAAGGATATCAATAGCATGACCAACCTTGTGATCTGAAGATATTTCACATCTTCACATTGACGGTCTTAGTATAAGGTCTAATCAATTAAAGCATTCCTAATTTTCGCAAAATCACAAAATAATAAATACCCAATTTTTCGCTCACCTGAAAAGTTTAAAATGACTTGGGCGGTGTTGTCAAATAAGCGAAGTTAGGTGTATCATACGACACAATCCCGATGCTCCAGAGAGAGAAGTACTGACCTAGGTATTGCGAGTACTTCTGCCAGCTGTTCTGGCTGGGGAATATCCGCACGAAGCCGCCACGGCGTGCGTACTGCGCTCGCACAGCACGCACCAGACGCAACTCCTCGCCCGTCAGCGCGCCCAGCCCGCCCGCTCCTGCTCCCGCTCCTGCGCCCGCTCCCGCTCCCGCGGCTGCGCCCGCTCCCGCGCCCGCCCCCGCTGCCGCCCCTGCGCCTGCGCTAGCGCCCCCGTTCTGCCCCTTACCGCGCATGCACACATTCTCCGCCGAGTGCACGCGCCGACACTGTGGATGGTGATATATGATAATCAGATTTTAATTTTAATAATAAAAATCTGGTTATCGACACCTCATCTCTTACATTGATGTGAATCCGATGTGAAGTCGCTTAAAGTGTTTGCGTTACAGGTATCAGAAAACAGGAATAATAGTCAAATATACATATTTAACCCGCAGACACAAAGCAAAAACAAGTATTTGACAGACCCAATGGCGCGGATAGTAATGATTCTATCTTATGTGTCAAAGATCGTGGGTTCGATACCCAGAACAAATTGATGAAATTATATGATGACATTTGTGTTTGTTCTGTGTCTGAGTTTAAGTATTTTATATGTAATTCCTCTGTTGTCAGACGTCTGTAACATAGGAGTTTTAAGCGACTTACCTCGGAGTCAGGTCAGTGTATGATATGTGTTAAATAAAAAATTATTATATTAATTTGTCCTGAGCGGGGATAGAATAACCCACAGTAAATAACACAAGTAACAGGTGGCAGAAGAACGAGGATTGCTCAGAATATTCTGGATAACGCCTATATCCAGCCTGTTTATTCTAACTAGTTTAGTTTGGAGGTATGAATCAATTTATTTAGCTTATGCACTGAATAAGGCTAGAAAACATTCAACTTATTTCAAATATTAGGCAGGACTCGGACCTACACCGTTTTCTTGACAAGGGGACTGCGTGACGGTTTTGCTACCAAAACAAACTTAGTAGACACTCTTTTTATTTTCTATTCATATTATTTATTTACTTAGCTATACTTACAAATACATTTTGGATTGTCCCTCTTTTTTAAATAACGAACAATTATATTTCATATTAATTTTAAAAGACCATCCTCATTTACATGCTAACAAAAGAAAAAAACACTTATAAAGAATAAAAAAATAAAAAAGAAAGCAAAAGTATACAAAATTAAATTACTATACTGAAGTTTCACATTTGAGTGTTCGTTGGCTAATACTTACAACATTGAAGAGATGGCGCTGATTTCTGTACAAAAAGAACTAAAGAAAAATATCGACGTGACTAGTCAGGTCTCGGTAGCACAATAGCAGTGCAGTCCCCCGGCAAGGGAAGGATGCAGGTTCGAGTTCTGCCTGAAGCCAAGAGTAAATTTTTTTCCAGTATACTTAATTAGGGGTGGAGATCGAATCCACAGCCTTCAGTGAACACTTTTGGTACATGTAACATAAACTAAATACCATAACGCTTACAAGTGCAAGTTGTAATATGAGATGACGTCACTCACCGCGCCGATCCTCATCCGCAGCGAGTTGTTGAGAGCAGTCATGTCCTTGCTGGCGGGCATCGCCGGCATGCCCACCAGCGTCAGGGTGTCCGCGAGCAAGGCCGACTTAACGCGCGCGTCCAGCGGGCTCTCGCACGCCAGGCTGGTGGACGGTGGACCAAATCAATCATGGATTGTACATCCAGTGCTTAGATTAAAGATGACCACAAATGACGTCACGGATCTTTTTATTATTACATCACATATTCATTTTACATACAGCTCAGAGCAGATGCGAACAGTCAATAGCACTATATAAGCACAGTACAGGTATTATATAAAGCAAAACGGTCTTCATGATATTATTTATAATATAGACCAGACCTCATCACAATAATTCTTCTTGAAATATAAATATATAATATATGTATAATATATGTATAGTATGTATAGTATATGTAATAAATATATAATATATATAATATGTGTATATAATATCTGTGTGCAAATTTATATATATATATATATATATTCACACAACCTTTCATACATTGACCTGACTGCGAAGTATGTCGCTTAAAGCAGTTGTGATACAAATATGAGATAACAGAAGAATCACAAATATATTAGGTACTTAAATACATATACTTAACACCTGGACACTAAACAAACATAAATCACATCATATACATATTTGTCTTGGTTGTTAGGATCACACCCACAGCCTTTAGTGCAGGAGATAGGACCGCTACCATCTGCGCCATCGGGCCCGTCAAATGCGTGATTGCCACTCGTGAAATTGAATGAAATAGTACTTATTTTAAATGCCCTATTTTTGTAATTAGCCTGTCCCGACTTCCTTTAGGTATTATCCTGTTGATACCGTTACATCCAGAGTTTTGTTTCGATTGACATTGACATTTTACGTCAACTGTTTGACAGAATGAAATTTAAATAATAAGTTAATTCAAAATTACACCATAACTATTTATCCTTTCATTCAAAAGTGTTATGGAAAATTTACGGGCCCGATACCGCAAATGGTAGTAATCCTATCTTGAGCGCCTAAGGTCGTGGGCTCGATCCCCACTCAGAGCAAATATTTACATAAGAAATATTTGTATTTGTTCTGTGTCTGGGTATTATTTATATGCAACTAAGTTTTACATTTGTGTGTAAAGCACTGCTGCTGCTAGTTACTTTCTCGGACTCAGGTCAATGTTGTGTTAATTCATAAAATTCATTTCAAAATACGATAATAAAATAATTATTTACGATTAGCAACATTAATTTTTATTTATTTAAATAATTTACATTTACAAATGGGATCCCACGAGCCCCTCATGTGTTTGCATTTGAATTAAAAGTCTTACCTAGGAGACAAATTGATTTCCAACAGCCAAGGCTTTAACATGTCGTCTATTAGGATGTCGTAGCCGAAGAGTTCTGTAATGACATACTCATCGTGACTATTATAAAATTTGTTGGGCAGAGTAGAATAGTACCTTCTCTGTACCAGGAGTCGTAAGAGACGACTGAGGTACCGGCACCGATAGATAGCGGTATATGCATCCAAAAAATTGTAGCTGAAACGCAACAGGGCACGGGTGGGCAGCAGCATTTCCGTGGTTTTCCAGCTGTGGACTTCTGCGGCTTAACGAGGATTATAAAATTTTGCTAAAAATAAATTTCCTTGGACATCAATGATTAATCATTTCTAGTGTATGATCTGTCTTAATTCTGGTTTTCCGAATATTCCGCAACACGGCGGATATATAACATACTAGCGACGCCCAGCGGTTTTACCCACGTAGTTCTCGTAGTAACAATAATAAATAATGAAGCTAGCCTAAGTTATAGCATATAACATCAGCTATCTGCCAATGAAACTATCTTTAAATCGGTCAAGTCCTTTTGGAGTTTACCACAAACAGATATTTGGGCAATATCTTATTTGGGCTATACTTTATAATCCACTTTAATTTTTATATTACAAACGGACACTTAAATATATATATATATATATATATATATATATCTAATGCGATAATTCTATAATACTTAATTATTATATCATCATCGATCACATCAACATCGACGCCAACTACCGCTAGTGACCATATCAACGGGAACAATATTTCTCCGATATCATATTAACCATAGAAAGTCCACTGTTGGACACAGACCTCCAAAAGATAGGGGGATTTTTGCCCATAATTGCCGCTCTGGGTAGGCGTTGTGGCAATCGCAGAGCGCAATTCGACGACTAGAATGCTGATGCCCATCCTCACCCTGTAGTATTTAATCTACGCTCTTTCGGATGGATATACCGCCATCTATCGGTTTTGATAGCTTACTCGCCTCTTACGACAACTGGTTCAGAGGGAGGTACTATTCTACTCCACCGGTACTTGACGGCTTAAAAACAATAATATTATTAATTTATACTAAAATTGAAAAAAATATTTACCAACAAAATATATACGCTATTATATAACTTAACATATTTGAAATCAAAATAAAACCTTGTAAATTTAATCAAATTTAATGTTCCTAGTAAATTCACCACCTGTCTCCCTTCAAACCAGAATACAGCAATGCGAACACTGCTGTTTGGCGGTAGAAATAGTAGTAGAAATAGGTAGGTATATACCTTTGTATTAGGTCTACCTCTAGTATCTCACTCTCACCAATTTCTACCGCCAAACGCATTGTTGTGTTCCGGTTCGAAGGGTGATAGAGGCAGTGAAATTCCAAGTTAATGTGACATAATGTTAATGTCAAGTCACAAGCTTGGCGACGCGCTAGTGATATCCTTGTGATATCACGAGCATGTATAGGCTGTAATGACGCTTGACGAATTGTAGGCGCATAAAACAAAATGATGTTAGCTCACCGAAGCAGTTAAAGAAGTTTGGCACGAACACCCTGGCGGCAGCTGTGATGGTCTGCGCGGATGACAGGATAGATTTAACGACCAAGTCTTCGATGGCGGCCATCAGCGCGGTGGTGTTGCGGCCCTGTTTGCGCAGGTGCCGGAGCAGCGCGGACAGAGTCCACTTGTGGCCGATGTTGCCTGCGTTGGGGTCATCGCATCTGGTGGGTGGGAAAAGTTTTGTAGACTATGTTTAGCTAGCTGTTATCTTTTTTTATAAATTTACACAACTTTAACTGTTAAGTCATCATCATTATCGTTACAATCATTGGATGTTAACTGCTGAACATAGGTCTCCTCAAGACAGGAGGACTTTTCCCCATAATTGCCGCGCTGCATCACGACGAGGATGCTGCTGCCCATCCTCACCCTTTAGTATTTAAACTGCGCTGTTTTTGATGGATATATCGCCATCTGTCAGTTCCGGTATCTCAGTCACCTCTTACGATACCCGGTACAGGGGAGGTACTATTCTACTCTACCCCCACGGTCAAATAAAGGTACTCACTTGATATAATCCGTGTGGTACTTATTGATGCTGTAGTTGCATAAATGCATGCAAGGATTCCACAAGTTCTTATTGGTCTTGTCGTACTTGACCGTCGCAAATCGCACTAGACCCTCCTCATACAGGTATATGAGCAGGGGGTCTATGGACGTTACGCACACATACAGCCGCAGGTCGCATTTGTGACCCCCGATGAGGAGGGGCTTGTCGATGTACTTGGCCACCACTACGTTCTCGCCTTTCGGTATCTGTTCCGGCTGCAAGGTAACATGAGGCGTATAACGATGTGTGTAAAGTGGAGATTAGCTAATACTATCGGAAACTTCGATCCTGATGCTTCTTCAACATTCATTAATGTCTAACACAGTAAAGCTGGTGAAGAGTAGACTGCATCAGACATTTTCTAATGAAAATAATGACATAACCTTCGCCTTAAAATAAATTCTTCTTTCATCCATCTAACTACAAACAAAACCACCTCAACTTTCTTCTTTTAATCTTATTTACGACCATCTTTCTCGTAAATTTATTCGCCATTTCTTTATCTTAACCCTAAGGAGCTCTAGTTCTCCGAGCAAAACAACAATCTATGTCGCTTTGTGACAGCTTCGCAAAATCATGTGCTGAATTCATAGACAATAATAAAAAGCTATTACACGAGCGAACAGATCTGTCCAACCAGGCTGTCATTAATCTCTGTGCCAGATTTCATGCAAATCCATTTACACAAACTTTTAGGTACACAAATCTGTCAAAACTTCGCAATCGATATTAATCTATAACTGCGAACCATTGAGTTCAAATTTGACTGTAAATAATAATTTAACAATTAATTTGACAGATTTAGGTAGGTGGATCTGTTGCCTACCGTACATACATACTTTTGCGTTTATAATATTAGTGAGGAAGTAAAAGTATCATCATATATTGTTAATTTGTTATCCCTACTAATAATATTATAAATGCGAATGTAACTCTGTCTGTCTGTTTGTTACGCTTTCCCGCTTAAACCTCTCAACCGATTTTGATGACATTTGGCACAGACAATCTTTAGACCTAGAGAAAGGACATAGGCTATTTTTTAAATCCAAATAAGGGTTGTAAGGGGTCGAAAAGGGAAATGAAAAGTTGTATGGAAGTATCACTATCTTCAGAGCTTGAAACTTGAACCTTATTATTCAGGCCATTGATTCGATAAAAATAAACATGATATTCAAAGTTTATATAAGTTAAGGTAAAGAGGTATGGTACCCAAAAAAACTATTCCACATGGACGAAGTCGCGCGCACAGCTAGTAAGTAATATAAATAGGCCACGAAATACAAGGACTTCATCGATCGTGGCTTGCAAGCCGGTAATAGCCAAAAGAAAGGGTTTCTTGCTTTTATACTTCGTGTTAAACAAGCACCAAGCGACCATCAATTTAACTATCATCAGTATATCAGGAAAAAGGAATTTACCGTGTTAACTATATAGATGCCCCGGCCTCGGCTGGAGGCAGCCGGCTTCACGATCCACGGCCCCTTGGTGCGGTAGTGGGTGCTGCACAACTCCTTGTACTCCACCGGCATCAGGAACGTGGTGGGGATGAAGTCGAAATGCTTCAGCCCTCGGAAGTACTGCATCTTCTCAATGTTCTTGAAGAGTTTGTCTTTGCGGGTTAGCTCGTATGACCTGGCCGGAGGTAATGCGTAGGTCTTTTTAAAACATTAGAAAACCTAAGTATCGTCTCATCGGCTAACAATACCTTCAAATGGTACACCTATGTTCAAAGTGACTTTATGCACATTACGCAAGTGAGGTAGACCTCATACAAAAGGTCGTCTGCATTGGTACCTCACTCTCACCTAGTTCTGCCGCCAAGCAGTTGTGTTCGGATTGCTGTGTTCCGGTCTGAAGGGTGAGATAGGCAGTGAATTTACTGGGTAATGTGGCATAATATCGTCATTTCACAAGGTCGGCAACGCGTTAATGATATCATTGTGATATTACTAGCATCTATATGCTGCAGTGAAGCTTACTTTGGTATCTTGCTCATGACTAACAATTCCTCAAAACTAGCTTTTTATTTCTTATCACTCACAAACAATTAATCAAACCTTGCACTTCATTCATTAACATCCAAAAAATTACCGCTAGAAAAAAAACAAAATAGCATCAAGATAAATATAACGCCATCTATGATTTTACTTTGGAACCGCTCTGTTGCTCTTCTTACCTAGGGAAATGGTTGACTCTTTGGTACGGCGATAGGGACCTCAACACGTCAGGTTTGGGATGTAGACCGGACCATAGGAGGTTGAAGTTCTTGTCGTCAGTCCCGATTTCGATGAGGCCGTGGGCTTGCAGAAGCCGGTGGAGCAACTTGGTCTCCGTGTTGACTAGTTTGTATGTGATCTTCAGGATGCGGGCTGGCATTTGGTTGCTATCTAATACCTGCAAGTGCAACTCTAAGATTTATCATCATTAGAATATCAAAAGTATGAATAATGAATGCCAACTGCTCCATAGGCTTCTTCCCAAAGAAAGGGGGAATTTTATCCATTATTGGCACTGGGCAGGCTGGCGTGAATCAACTTCGCGGAAATGAGTTGCCCATCCGTGCCCAGCAACAGAACTACGCTGGTAACGATATTTTCAATATTTTTGCCTTCGTACTCTACAATCTTATCTTTACAATAAAAAATCTAATAAAGAAAAATTATTATAGAAATTGATTTTATTTATATACACTTGTATAATAACTGGTATAGATTATAATAAATAACGTATTTGGTAAATAATAGGCGATACAAAGCAAACGATCAAAATACCTAAATCTGTCAAAATTATCACCTCATAATTTTCGTATTTAAAGAATAATATTGATTGCAATTTTTTTGTAGGTTTGTGTTGTTTGATGTATTGCTTCGTGTACTTATAAACTTAATGCAGCATTAATTTATGTTTTTCAAGTTTAAATTTAATTCCAGTTTGATTTTAAGAGAAGAAACAGACTGACGGTTTCCACCGACATCACTTATTAACGGGATATATAGACATCTGGGATCATAGGGATAGGTCGCTGCATTGGTACCTCACTCTCACCTATATCTACCGCTCCACAAGGTAGAATATTAGGTAATTTTAATTTTAAGGGTTGTCAATAAATATCGGTGACAATTTGCCTAACACTTTTATCAAAAAATATGTTTACAGATATTAACATTGCTTGCACGCCTATTAAAACCCTATAGGGCAAGCCTGTTCTCAGCTGGACACCACATAGTATAATTATATTAAGTCATTTTAATTTTAAGGGTTGTCAATAAGTATCGGTGACCAATAGCCTAATTCTTTAAAAAAAAAAATGTTGTTTGACATTAAACTAAATTGCTTGCACGCCTATTAAAACCCTATAGGGCCAGCCTATTCTCAGCCAGACACCACACAGTACATATTAGGTAGTTTTAATTTTAAGGTATGTCAACTAATATCGATACCTAATGGCCTTTCTCTTTTATTGAAAACATGTTTGCAGACATTAAAATTACAAGACTGTTAAAACGCTATAGGGCCAGCCTCAGCCGGCACCACATTGTACAATCTAAGGCTTAATCACGCGAACTCTCGAACTAAAACATCTATAGAAATTCGAGAACATTATGTCAGGGTTAGACTCGCGTTAAACACGCCGATGACTAACAGCGAAACTCTTTATGGCTTTGTACTGTACACAATTGGCAATTAAGATAACTAGGACTATTTTTGGTTCAACATCTATTTTCGGTTCGCTTGATGGAAAATCGACCGTATAGTTACAAATATAAGGTTTAAAGTTTCATTTAATTTGGTCTCCGTCAGCGACTTGCTAAGCGTAGTCTCCATGATATACGAAAATGGAATAACTTATGTTAAACTCTAAACACACCAACACCTTTCTACTTTAAGACCACAAAAATATTCACTTCGCAGAAAACTGATCTTTTCTGATAAAAATAACTAATTTTACTAAGTTAAAAACTTATTCAGACCACAGTCTGTTTCTGAGCGAAATTTCATTAAGTTCCGGTCAGGCGTTCTGGCGTGATAAAGCAACAAACATACATACATATATACAAACGTGCACATGATTTTTTAAGCGAAGCTAGTTATTTAATAAGCTGAGCAAAATTCCTCCTTTCCTGGGAAGGCCTATGTCTAGCAGTAGGTTGTTCGAAAGTGGACAATTCCTGCAATTGATACGAGTATAATGATAATGACCATTACATTTAAGAACATTTGCTAGTCTTCTCTTTCACATTCTGATCAATTTCAGATGAAACTGATGGTAGTGATCATATCGTGTGGGCTAAAGGTCGTGGGTTTGATCCTCAATCAGGACAAATATTCATATGATGATATTTCTGTGTGTTCTATGTCTAGGTATTGAATACTTAATATTATATTTGTGATTCCTAATAGGTCAATTCCTAAGAGTAAGGCTAATATATTATTACCGGGTATTTATATTTATTTATTGAATTTTATTCATTTACAGCTGATATGATGAATAATGAGAGTAAGGATGTTTGTATTCAAGTAGAATATTTTTATGTTGACTACTCAAGAACGGGAATAACAAAAAACTCACACGATAAGGAGTGAAAGGGGTAAAATTTAATCAGGTACCCGGGCGAAGACGGGCGGGCAGTTAGTATTAGATACAATTTAATTTAACTTTGGACCGTGAGGTGTACGGCAGAGTAATAGCCCCCTGAACCAGGTGTTGTAAGAGGCGACTAAGGTATCAGATCCGACAGATGGCGGTATAGCCATTTGAAACAGAGCAGCTCAAATACACGGTCGGTGATGGTAAGTAGCATCCTCACCGCGAAAGCTGCGATCTGCGATTGCCAGCACCCTTGCCCAGTGCGGCAATTATGGGCAACATTCCTGGACTTTCAATGGCTGCTATGATAATGATAAATTTAACTATTGTATTTAGCCCACCTTTACATTATCGACTTCTTTCACCAACAAATGCTCAGAGTCATCGCTGTCTAAGGATGGAGATATTGTCCTCTGTATTTGGGTGCTTTTCCGCTTGATCTTCCCTTTCGTCTTCTTGACTTTCTTCTCTTCTTTGGGGTCGACTAAAAGAAGTAAGAATTTAGATTAATTAAGACAAGTTCAAGTTCTAAAAATCATTCCACATTGTCTATCCGCTTTGGTTGATCAGTAAGACCTGCTTTATCTGGTGCTTGCTTTGGTATTGGCTACTGAAAGCGTCGCAAAGGACTGCCTGACTGCACCTATGTGCTTTGATCTTTAAAACTACGCAACGGATTTTAATATGGCTTTTTAAAATATAGAAAAAAGACAAGAGGAAGGTTATTATGTATAATATATGCATAATATAGTAGAGAAACACTGATCAGTTTAGAGTTCTCTAATATGATATGGTAAAATAAACACATTTTTAGCGACTACATATAAAACAAAAAAAAAGATCTGCAAAAATGTCCGTGGTGATATATCTCTTAAGGATGACCCACAATAACTATTTTTATGTGGTGTTTCGGTGGTTGTTGGTGGTGGTGATAGGTGTCCGTCATAAACAAACAAGAGATAAGGGCCATACTATTGGATTTGTTCTACCGGTAAGACGAAATCGTATAGTATAGTAAGCCCTTATCTGCAATGCTGCATTTGATGCTTGCTGTGGTATTGGTCTCCTAAAAACGCTCCAGAGCGCCCTGCAGGATCGACTGCCTTGGTGATGGTTAAGCAACTTAAACTAAACATGTAGTTCTTTGATGAGCGTTTCTTTGTACTATAGTCACCAGAAAAGAGAAAACACCGTCGCCGAATGCGATCTTTGTGGTGTCTACGAATCACTAAAAAAATCCCGCAGTGACCCCAATAGAAAAATATTTTTTTATAACACCAAATACAGAGAAAACAAAATAAACAAGACCAAGAAAATTTATATAGAGCGACATCTATCGTAATCACAGGAAATATCTAGATCAAATTGTGCCCTTAATCTATTACCTTATGTTAGGTCATACCTTTACTCTGAGGAGGCGGGTCTTCCGGCGGCTTGATATTAGCGGTCGTATTCTCTATATTGAGGTGTTTCTTCAGGGTTATCTTTCCCAGATCATTCAGGACATCGTCAATATCCCTCTTATGGTCCACTGGCTCGTGACCCTGCTCCTCATCAGTCACCGTCTCAGGAACATCCGTGTCACTGACGTGCCGCACCACATACGCCTGTCCCGCAAACTTCTGACTGTTACCAAACGTCTCCATAACATCATGCATAATGTTCTTCGGCCTGACGCTGAAGGAATGTGGCTCCGCTACCAACCTCTTCGCCATATTCTTGGCCTTGTTCAATAGTATCGTCGTGCCGGTATTGTTCCCCATGTTCTTAGTGGTAGACTCCATGGACGGTGTCCGGGAGGCTAGGACACATGATCTGAACACCAGAACTGCTGCCTTCGAGCCGATGGGCCCGCCCGCCACCCAATCGGACAGCGATCCTGACTCATTTTCCTGTTTTGATTGGTCGTCGTCATTTTTTCTCATGCTGTCTCTGTCTGTTTCGTTCTGAAGGCCCGATGTAGACGGATTCGTGATTTCTGATGATTCATGTGGACTGAAAGGGAGAGGGGGGGAGTTAGTCGTTGTTTGATTGCGGCGCAGTGAAGTGCCGAAGCGGTCTGACAATGTATAATAAGAGTGTGGTATGAATTATGAATAACGATCGATTCGTGGTACCAAGAAGTTTGTCAAAGGCAACTAATAATTTATAAATAAAATTGCGGCACGTGGAAGCTAGTAAGACAGTAGTGGGCAATTAATCGATATTAGCTTGTGTGAAAACTGTAACTACATTTTATTAAACATGTATAATTAATGTTTGTCACGGCATGGCATGATAATTAATTAGGTACACAACTGTCCCTTGAGACGCATTCGTTACTCATTAATGTATATGCTTACCAGAACAGCTCGTTGTAACCCAAACTAATCATAAAGCTCATATCTAAATCCTACTAAAAGAGCTGATCTCGCAAATCAATTGAATATATAAATAACAGTCTGCAGCATAAAGAATCTAATAAGCCATCCAATATCGTTAGCGGAACAGCTACAAGCGAATGACCCTTGAACCATTTTTCTAAAAGCATTCAACCATGCGTCATCATCATCAATGAGGTAATTTGCTTCACCAAATGGCGCCTCATACCATAGCGTGTATGTGGTGCAGAGGTTCCCAAAGAGTCATCAGGGATGACAGATGATTCAGGTACATTACCCGATTGAAATCAAATAATATTGACGTTGCCCCACCCAACCATGACTTAAAACTGCGAAATCGATGTTCTTTTTCCCACAACATCTCATACACTGACCTGATTCCGTGATAAGTCGTTTAAAGCACTTGTGTTACATACTTCAGACAATAGAGGAATCATAAATATACTACTTAAATACATATATTTAACATCTAGACACAGGACAAACATAAATATCATCATATAAATATTTGACCTGGGTGGGGTACGAACCCACGACCTTCGGCGCAAAAGACAGGATCACTACCATCTGCGCCATCGGACCCGTCAATCTTTCTTGATTGATCTCAATAAAGGATCTCATGATGCTGATGTAACCAAAATTGATTTACTCAATCCGCTCCTTGCTGATGCGATAATAAATGGTTTAGAAGCCCTACTCTTGTATTTGTCAGCAGCTTCCAAGTGACCGTCGGAAATCCGAGTGACGTTTCGTTATACTCTGGTAAATCATTACAGAATGATTTGGTTGAACCTTAATTCTAGGAACTACAGGAGCGATTGGATTTAAATTCACGTGGTCGCAGACGTCACTTAGTTATTGGCTTAAGTTCACTGGTTTTTGTCATACTTCTTTTACACCTGCAAGGTTAGTGAAGGTCATCAACGAAACATGGATTTCTTAATAAGGGTTTGTTCTATAAAAGTGCCAATGCAGCTAAGGGTTCATGATCACCGATCACCTGTGTTAATGGAACCTTTTAGACAAGATTTTTTTTGCAGGTTCCTTTCTGGATCGTATCATGTACCTTCAGTAACTATAGTTTTAAGACCCTGCTGGATTTGGCAATCATTTCCCACCTTCTACGTTAGGAATCGTTAAGAGTTAGTTATAATAATAATAACAATGCTGTAATATCAGGATAAGTAGTTTTATGATATATAGAAGGGGAATGAATGGAAGTGTTTGCATAGGACGACCTAGGCGAACATACCATAACCAGGTAGAAGAGATATTATTAGAAGAGTAATGTGAGTTAAGGAATTGAGAGAGGAATGCTAAGATCGTACCGAGTGGAGATCGTTAGTCTCTGCCTACCCCAGTGGCATGGTGGAATTGACGTCTGAGTGGCCCAGCAATAGTTTCGCCCGCAAAAGGAAAACACGATCGCGACTGTTTGGGAATCGCTGCTGTACCTACAATACTGCATGCGGTCAGAATGCAAATGGTCATGGTCATGCTGGCATATGGCGAGCCAATCTCGGGTCAATAGATGAATGGACGATTGTACCTTACAAGGGCACTGGTGCGCCGCGATTACCACACGCGTCTGCACCATTATGCAGATGGCGGGTTGAGAAATATAAAAAAATTTAGTGGAAGGCACTAGTTCAGATCTTATTATGGTTGAAGCTTGAGTATGTCTTGAATTCCCAGTTGTTCTGCGCGAATTCGTTCACGTTTCATTTTGATGATTCATGATTCACATAGCTTTTAAATGACAATAAACACATGTGACGTTACATCACATGTTTGACCCATTCATTGTAACAATGTTTGTTTTATTTGTCATTGTTTTTAAATTTTCCTACAAAAGAAAAATAAATCGGTGACAGCTGTGCAACAGTTTGTACTAGAACAGCTGTTAACTTAACCTCAGTGCTAGTAATGTTTACTAGCCCAAACATAAAATAAGTATATTACTATTAAATCTTGTATTTTATTAATGTTGTAAATAGAATAAAAGTTTCCGTGGGGTACCGCCAAAGTAGAATATTACCATTCCTGAACCTTGTGTGTCGTAAAAGGCGCCTGAGGTACCGGAACCAACATATGGCGGTAAATCCATCCGAAAGAGTGTAGCTCAAATGCAAAGGGCGGGTATGGGCAGCAGCATCCTCGTCGCAAATGCTACACTTTGCAACTAACAACATGTAGGCCTATATCCAGCAATGGACATATATAATGAAATATAACAAGTAGACATATATGACCCATATGATGAAATGCAATAAAAAAAATCAAATGCCCTATTGTAATACATTATACATTCATACGCAATCATAATGACATGGATAGTCTCCGGAAACACGAGCGAAGCCACAGGCAACAGTGAGTATAGCATGAACACTTTCTAATCACATACCGCAGTCGCCTAATCAAGCAAAACGCGCAATAAAACAACTGTTAAATCAGCTTGATGACGCAATCAGCTCCATCATTTGCCGACATATCGGAATCAAAGCGCGTCGAGCTGTTGACAAACCGCTATTGTTTGCAATTACGCATCTTTAGCTACGATTCAATAACAAATTGTGCGTGCATGCTAGCGGTTATGAGCTAGTTGAGGCTATTGGGGAAGAATGCTTCATTTACTAAGAATATTTGGTATGGCTTTAATAAAATGGGGTACCAGCATAGAAGACCTCTCCCTGTACCAAGTGTAATATCTCACGTACCAGATTCAACAGATAGCGGTATATCCATCCGAAACGGTATAGCTCAAATGAGCGGGAATGGGCAGCAGTATCTTCATCCCGAAGCTACGCCCAGCATGATAGCATTCATTCTGGCGCAGGGTACCAGTAGAGGGTTACTACCTGGAAATGGTTATAGTACCTCCTCCTGTACCAGTTGTTTAAAAAGGCGATATAGGTTCCAGAACCGAAACATGGTAGGCATTTCAATCCGAAACTCTCCTACGAAACCTAGCTCAAATGCAACAGGACAGAGATGGGGAGCAGCATCCCTATTACAACGTTCCGCCCTACGATTGCCACCACTGCCCAAAGAGACAATTATGACTACAACTGTTATAATAGATATTTCCACTTTAGCCGCCTCTTGCGGTACCTGTTACCGGGAGACTACTCTGCCCGTACCTTCCATCAAATCACTTGAATTGTCTGTTTAAATTTGGTAAGTCTATCGCATTTACATGAGGTAAACCTCATACAATTGTCTGCATCGGTACCTCACTTTCACCTATTTCTATCTAAATAGCAGTTGTTCAAGTTTAAAGGGTGAGAGGGGCAGTGAAATTACTGGATAATGCGACACAACAGTTTCCAAGTCCCAAGGTTGGCAACGCGCTAGTGATATCCTTGTGATATTAGGTCCGTCTATAAGCTGTGGTAACGATTACTATCATGCGGACTGTATGCATAATTGTCCACCGGGTCTCATGCTAATAAAAATAAATAGGGTGTCGTGGGAGTACCCAATCAAACGTCTTGACTGACACACCCCATCGAAGCCCTTTTTAAATGGAACATGTCAAGGACATCGTCCATGTACGGTAGAGGCTATTTATGAAACGGCTGAAAGAAAATGAAAATAACATACAATATGCTTTATAACCAGAGCATGGGTGATCACTTTTTTTATATCACTATGGTTCACATGGGCCGCACCCTGATCTGCCACCTTGGTGAGCGGTTACGCAACTAACCCCTTTATTCCTATTTTGAAGAACCCTCCCTACATCGTAATACTTTGGGAAAAGCTCCTCGCAAGTGGCTTATACCACAACATTTGGTACGTGATCGTAGGGACCCTGCCGATGGCGGGCAGTGCGGTGTATAAAAAGTAGCTGTTAGCATCATGTCAAACTACTCCTCAGACTAAAGCCCATTGTATGAACCAGTAACGACAGATGGCGATATGTCCATTTAAAACAGTGCAGATCAAATGCGCAGGACGCTCTATACCAATACCAGCCATTGGAAGTCCACTGCTGAACATAGACCTTCCTAAGGAAGAAGATTTTTTTTCCATAATTGCCGCGCTGTTGACAATCGCAGAGCGTAGCTTTTGCAACGGGGAAGCTGCTGCCCATCCCCGTCCTGCGCAGTTGAGCTGCACTGTTTCGGATGGACATATTGACATCTGTGGGTTCTGGTTCAGCCATCGGTTCTGCCAAATGCCTGTCTGCTACCACTTCAACTTACTAATCCGCCGGGCAATGTCGGTAACTTTGGTTCTGTAACGAATTTCATTCCTGATTCGATCGCGCAAAGAAACTCCGAGCATTGCCCTCTCGACAGCTCGTTGAGCTACTTTCAGTGAGGAATATAATTGAAGATTACAAATTGCTTTTTTTAAAACCCAAATTATATCTCTGAATATACCTCCTCAATTATATCCTTTAATTTATGATTTTACAAAAATAAAATATACCAATTAAAGTTACCGTCGGCCTGCCATTAAATCACGTGACGCTCTCAGATGCACCTCCTATCGACTTCCATTCAAATTTATTTTCGACTTAAAGTACATTCAAATATGTAATATTAAACATTTATTTCATGTATTTAAGTATTATATTAGGCACATAAGAGAGGGACTTCCAAATGTGCCATCCAGCCCACCTGTCATTAAAACCTATCAAAATATAAGCAATAACGTAAATATATGTAATAAGTGTTAGATTAACAAACTGTTTAATCATTCACGCCAACGATTTCGCCAGACCAAATTGGAAGTGGGAGGATGTCGAGAAATTTTGGGACCATCGAACTTTAGTGGGCGTGCGTTGCATAACATTAAAATATACAGTCAAAACGCCTTAAACTATTAAAACGAGCTGGCATTAAATTTTAGGCGACATTAAGCCCGCGTCATGTAACATCCATACTGATATAAGTTCGATCCCCACCCAAAACAGAAAGCAATAAATATTTGTCTAAGTATTATGTATCATTTATCTGTTGTCTGATATCTACAAATCGAATGCTTTAAACGACTTATCACGGGGTCAGATGTATGTATGAGATGTTGTGTGAGTTTTTTTAGATACATATACATATATGACACATGTAAAGACGTTCGTATTATCATAAGTATATAGTTTTTCACAGTAATTTTACTGCCCCTCTTACCCTTCAATCCGGAACACAGCAATGCGGCCAATTCTGTTTTGCGGCAGAAATAGGTGAGAGTAAGGTACTAACGCAAACGAACCATGAATGAGGTATACCTCTCGTCATTAACAGAAATAAGAATGCCAGACCATCTTGATAAACACTTAATTTTTACACCGTCAAAGGCACAACATAAACTAAAGGGTTAATAAAAACCGACAGCTTCATAATAAGCGAGAATTAGAATTGCAAATCACAAGGCTCGCGACCGTATGCGGCCCGGCGTGGAAGTAGGTATGAAAAAACATTTTTTTATTACAGCTCTTAACATGCAAGAAATTCACCGATTCAATTCGACCTTACAACCCGTTCATTTCCTGAAGAAAACAAAACTCCGATAGAAACGACTCAACATGGCCGACGTTTTTATAAGTCTGAACCAAATTTCAATTAAAATAATAATAAAAAAAAGAACACTGGGTAACAACAAAACGCCACACGAAACAGTATTATCATTATCATCATCATGGAAGTTGTAAAACCACAGTTGGGCAAGTGAACTGGCAATAGCAGACCAAAACTTCGCAACGGGAATGTTGCTGCCCATTCATCAATCGCCTATTACGACACCTGGTACAGGGGGAGGTACTATTCTACTCTGCCAGTACCATACGGCACGAAACAGTATCATACTTTATATATCTTTATCTACATTCATATATACATCAGGCCATTAGGGTGAGCAGACTGGATCTCCACATGCTATAATCTTGGCATACCTACTCGCTACCTGTACACGCAATAGACCTTTAATACACGCTCGTTTCTGAATCCTTCGTACTTCTGACCTGGCTCTTCTTCAATACCTTTTCTACCTCGCCTAGGTCGTCCTATACAACTCTTTCATTCACTTACGCTCTATATATTCGAGTAGTCATTCTACTTTCATCTATCCTTTCCACATGTTCAAACCTCCTCAATATTCCTCTCTCTATTGATGAAATCATCAAGTCAAATTATTATCAAATACACCACGACGATCTGTATTCGGCATTAATTGTACTCGCATGCTTCGTCTACCATACCCAACATTCACTACCATATATCACTGTAGGAACCAACACGCCTTTATGAACAGCTAGTCGCGCCCTTTTTAACACCATTGGGCTGCCCATAAAAGCATGTAAGAATCCAGTGACATTTTCCAGCTTTCACACTCCGTCCAATATCTCCTTCATACTTCCCAAATCTCATAAACACACTTCCCTCTATCCTCATCTTCATCTTTAGATACAAAAATTTGGAGTCACGAGTTTGTCCGGGACGAACGGGACGAATTTTGTTTACTATGTACAGTAAAAACTAACCTGAGAAATAGGATATATATATATCTCAATTTCATCATCATCATACCAGCCATTGAAAGTCCACTGCTGGATATAGGCCTCCCCAAGAAAGGAGGTTTTTTGCCTATAATTGCCGCGCTGGGCAAGCGTGTTGGCAATAGCAGAGCGTAGCTTTCACGACGAGGATGCTGCTGCCCATACTCGTCCTGTGCATTTGAGCTGCATTGTTTCGGGTGGATATACCGCCATCTGTCGGTTCTGGTACATTAGTCGCCTTTTACGACACTTAATACAGGGGGAGGTACTAATCTACGTTGCCGGTACCTCACGGCAAATGTATCTCAATTTATAGTCGCAAATTTTTTTCATGATAAAATATAAGTATAGGACATCTTCCTGGTTGGCTTTCATTCACAATTATCTAATAAGAAAAAATTTGAAAACTTGACGCATACATTGACGGGCCCCATGGCGCAAATGACGATCCCCGCCTAGAGCAAATATTTATATGATAAATATTTGTATTTGTTCTGTGTCTGGGTATTCATATGTATCTAAGTATTATATTTGTAATTCCTCTGTGCTTATTTTAGAGACAGATTAATGTATGAGATATTGTGTGCATTTATTTATTATTATAAATAGCTACTACTATAATTACAAAGAAACCAGACGCAACAAAAATATAACCGACCAGTGACCTTCCAACGCCTACAGCCACATATACTAACATTTTAATGATGACTATAAACAAGTGCAAATGCGGTCTAATTAATAGTTTTTACTTGCGTGATACCAATTAACAATAGACGTGACAGGCACAAAACACGTTTTACAATTATCCTATCACCAAGAGCGTCTAATTAATAATAATTAAGCGTGTTTAAAATTAATAATGCTATCATCATCAACGTAGGTATTGAAATGTTGGACGCCAAGGGTCGTGGGTTCGATCCCTACCCAGAAGAATAAGTCTCAGTCAGTCTGTGTGTTAAAAATGTATTGTAATTCAGATGTTCGATGATCGTTTTTCAGTGTTTCAAGCAAATTATCTCGGAGTTCGGTTAATGTTTGAGATGTATATACAATAAATATTTACTAGCGGCGCCCCGTTGTTTTAGTCGAGTAGTTTCCGTTCTCGTAAGAATAATAAAAATAGTCTTACTCCTTGTAACATCACCTATCTGCTGGTGGTAATCTCTTCAAAATCGGTCCATCCAGACAAATAAAATGCAAGCATCTTATGTCCATTCAAATCAATAAATTTGAAATTACAAACAGACACTTAAGTTTTTAATAAGTATAGATACCTATACTGCTGGACATAGACCTCCCACGATATATGGGAGTCTTTTGCCCATAATTGCCACACTGGGCAGGCGTGGTGGCCACTTCGAGTTAATAGAACTCGCGATAAAACGCAAACCAACCTAGGACCTTAATCACTGCGCAAAATGGATCGTCATAAAATAATATTCATCTAGTCTCATTAAAATTCAAAAGTACTGACTACAATTATTATTTAACAGCCTTGATTTGGCTGTTAAATAATAATTGAAGTTATCCGTTAATTAAATAGTCCAAATATGATTTGGACTATTTATATAGATACTTCTTTTGAACAATGAACGCGAATGCTATTTAACTTATTTACTTATTAGAAGAAACAACACCAAAATATAAACCTGCAAAGTACATAGACAAATAAAAAAATGTATAAAGATCATAAAAAACAACATAAAGTGGGACGAGTCTCATGGCGAGATTGCGTGATCCTATCTTGCGCGTCGAAATTACTTAGGAGTCACCCAGGATAAATATTTGTATGATGATATTTTTGTTTGTTCAGTGTCTGGGTGTTGAATATATCATAATCATCATAATTACAGCCATTGGAAGTCCACTGCTGGACATAGGCTTCCCCAAGTAAGGGGAATTTTCACCTATAATTGCCGCGTTGGGCAAGCGTGTTGGCAATCAAAGAGCGCATTTTTCGCGACGGCGACCGATGCTGTTGCCATCCCACCCTGTGCATTTGAGCTGTACTGCTTTGGATGGATATACCGCCATCTGTCGGTTCTGGTATTTCAATTGCCTCTTCCGACACCAGATACAGGGGGAGATACTATTCTACTCTGCTGGTATCTCACAGCTACGGTTAAATATACTTATGTATTTAAAAACAATATTTTTCATTCCTCTGTTGTCTGATGTCCGTAACACAAGACTTAAACGACCTGTCACGGGCAAAAACACCTCCTTTCTTGGAGAGGTCTATGTCCAGCAGTGAACTATGAATTGCTGGCAGGATGATGACACCATAATATAATATAGCCCATATTACTCGGTAAGAGTGAAATAATTTTTTAAATTGTTTTCGTGGCTTCGTAACAAACAATTAAATCTTTTATATTAGTATTATATATACAATATTACGATGAAAGAACTAAGAGATAAACCTCAAATAAACTCAAGTTGTTCCTAATCTATCTCCAACACGAACGAAACAAAAACCGATCACGAAACAAACTCCAAACACACTTGCCAACCAAGCAATTGGCGACATGCAACCTAAATGTATCACCGAACCTAAAAACGCTCGTAATATCACAAGGATATCACTACCGCGTTGCCAACCAAGAGACTTGAAGATTGTCACTTTACCCTGTAATTTCACTGCCTCACTCACCCACCAAACCAGAATAGAGCAATGCGAACATTACTATTTGGCGGTAGAATTAGGTGAGAGTAAGGTACATTTGTATGAGATCTAGCTCGTGTATTCACCGCGAGAGTATCCTAGGCAACCCGTATCGATCACGCCACGATGGTGTCCCAGGGATGGGACGCGTTCCGAGTCGGTAACGCTTTGGTAGGGTGCGATGTTTGATTGATAGGTGGGGTGGGTTTAACTAGTAGAGGGAGGCGAGAACATGGTTGAGCAGGTTGTTTAAGTAGGTTTCGAGAGGTCTTAATATTATACTTCGGAGATATTAAGTTATTATGAGCTTAATGACCTCGTTAGAATCACGATATTTCCCGTAATCTTCTCAAGATTCGGATATATAAATAATTCTATATAATACCAGCTGTGCCGGCAGACGTTGTTCTGCCGTATTAATTATATAAAATGATTACATTACAACATTACTATTAAAAAATAGGGGTTGTTAGACGGGTGAAAATTAAGGCTTGTATTTTTTATGCCTTATTATAAATAAATAATAGCCGATTCTCAGACCTACAGAATATACATACAAAATATTCCTAACGCTTAATACGATTTATCATCCCGTTCAATACGCCCGATTACAGCTAGGATAAAGTAATTGACGTCGTGTTGGAAGAAGAAGAACCCGAGATACTGCGGAGTTTTTCTGGTAATTCTTCCATTGACGACAATGTAGCACCCTACGAAATTCAATCAATTGAAAATATTAAACGAGGCCCTAAGTGATAATGATGAAGACGAAGATGAGTCAACTCAGGTTTTGTCAAACGACCAAGCATTATCAGCTGTTAATGATTTAAGTCGTTATGTAGCTTCTTTGGATCAAAGCGAAGACGCACTGCGAAAGTAAAATTATGTTGAAAATTTTTTAATTGCTAATGCATCAATATCTTTCAGTCAAACTAAAATAAGTGATTATTTTAAATAATATATTAATTACACTGCGTATTGTTTAACACAAATCATAAATGTATAATTTAATACCTATCCAACGTACCAAAATTACAACAAAATACATAATAGTATATAGTACGTTTTATTTTCCCTATCCCGCAAAATACGTTTTCTCCTTTAAGACGCGTTTTCGGTAGGGATCCCGAAAAATCAAAAATAGGAGTTAGTGACAGAAAGGTGAAAATTTGGGCTTGTATGTATTGTGAATATGTGTATGCTGAATCATAAAAAATAAAAATAAATAAATTTGTATAAAAAAAATAAAATAATATCTTGGGGTGGACCACCCTTAACATTTAGGGGGTGAAAAATAGATGTCGTCCGATTCTCCACCCTAGCCGATATGCCCGCTAAAATCGGTCGAGCCGTTTCAGAGGAGTTTAACACGGTCCCTATGATTTGAACAGATTTGCTCAATTTTATTTTTTACACCACTTTTTTAAACTGGCCACGATGATGATGATGACGGTAAGGCGAACTACACAGGCAAAATTGTGAACCGTGGCTAGTTCACTATCCGATTTTCCTACTATCACCATCATAGCAGTGATTAAAAGTCCACTGCTGGACATAGACCTCCTCAAGAAAGGGGAAATTTTGCCCATAATTGCCGCGCTAGGCAAGCGTGCTAGGGATGCTACTGCCCATACTCGCCCTGTACATTTCAGCTGCATTGTTTCGGATGGATATACCGCCATCTGTCGGTTTTGGTACCTTAGTCGCCTTTTACGACACCTGGTCCTATACCTCCCCCTAGGGAGGTACTATTCTACTATGCCGCTTCCTACTGTCGTTTGTATTGAAATACAAACTGTCTGGGTAATATATATTTTTGTATATATTATATTTATGATTTCTCTGTTGTTTGATGCTCGGTATACCAGACGCTTGAAGGACCCATCTCGGAGTCAGGTCAACGTCTAAAACGTTGTGTAGATTTATAACGATATAGTTACATTGTGTTATCACAAATAAAAGAAGACCAGGCAAAGATCGTCTGCATTGCTACAGATTAGGCCAACGTCCAGTTATGTTACAATAGGAATGATTTCAAAAACGCTTCGTTTCCAGGGCAGGGATGCCGGGCTGATATTGCGTGCGTAAAATGACAAAGACGTTTGAATGAACGCAAACAACTTTTTGTGCATCGTAAAAAACTTAAATGACAACAAAAAATAAATTACTTTTTCCTCGCTATAGGTAGCGGACCTCTACCAATTTCCTTTATATAAAACTTAGCAAGCAATAAAGATTTGTGTCTGTTATGTTCAAAGCTTTGTAGTTAATCTAGCGATATATATAACTAACAGTCCGTTTCGGTGAACACTGCGTTTTGAGAATAGGTGAGAGTGAGGTACCAATGCAGGCGACCTTTGTGGTATAAAATACATTTAAATGAGGTCTTCCTCATGTAAATGTATTTTTTTTTCTGCTAGTGGTAGACCTCTTACTAAGTATTTCTATCGCCAAATAGAAGTGTTCTCATTGCTGTGTTCCGGTTTGAAGGGTGAGAGAGGCAGTGAACATTAAATCTTTAGTGCACAGCGTTGGCAACAAGATGATATCTTTGAGATGACATAAGCATCTATAGTCTGCGGTCACGTTTGTGATCAAGCGGACCGCATGCGGTACGAATATATATACATATATTCGTACGTAGTAATAGTGCCTATACGTAATTACAATACATACTTCCTTCTACAACCCAGTAACCCAAATGTGTCGTCCCTACAATGAATTGAAAGTGGCAAAGACATAGATGTTTTTAATAATAGATTCCCTATTTTCAGAAGACAATTACAAAAATTCTGGCGGCCGAGTCAACCTCATATAAATTTTTTTAACTAGTATTTATATCATTATTTACGTCTTGTTTTATAAAAAAAATAATTAAATATCACATGTTGTGTACACATATCCTAGGCAACGGTATGTATGTATGATAGTAATCTGTAAGCGTACCTATACTAAATAAATAAATAAATGAAGTCCAAAGAATGACTTCATTAGTATCAAGAATTGTAAAATATTAGTAAAAAGTATAACCCCAAGCGGACATATAATTTAATAACTATGAGTAATTTGAGGGGCCTATGGCGCAGGTGGTTGTGATACTTATGCGCCATGGGTCGTGGGTTCGATCCTCACCCAAGATAAATATTTATACGACGATATTTGTGTTTGTTATGTATCTGGGTGTTAAAAATGTGTATTTAAGTATGCATTTGTGATTCCTCTATTATCGGATGTCTGTAACACCACTTACCACGGGGTCAGGTATTTTGTATGAGATGATTTAAATATTATCATTATTTGGACGTGAATTAATTTCTGACGGAGTTCTGCAATGCTCTACAATTACTTCACACGTTTTATCAAGTTTCTTACAGTTCTTCTTTTACAGTTCTTATTTAAGTACCAACACACTTTGACTATGTGTGAACGCACATACAAGGGACTATTATCTTATGCGCCACGGGTCGTGGGTTCGATTCCTACGAGACAATATTCAAATAATAAAAAAATGACCTCATGATTTAAATATGTTTTCCCCACATTTTCCATGCAAAGGTTGCCTGAAAGAAATCGCTCTATGCGATAAGGCCGCCAATTGGACTTCGCTATGCATAACATACTATTAATATTGTTTGTAAATATGGGTGTACAATAAAGTGGATTATTATTATTATATATTTAAGAATCATATTTGTGATTCCTCGGTTGTCTGATGTCCGTACGGGTAACAAGATTTTAAGCAACTTATCACGGAGTCAGGTCAATGAATGAGGTGTTGTGTGATTTTTTTATTTATTAAGACTTGATCAATTACGTTTACAAACATTATTAAATGTATAAAAATCCCGAATATATAACTGTCAATATACATATGAAAATATTACTTTTGTTCACAAAAATATAACTGATATACAGAAAAATAGTTGCTTGCTTGATTTGAAATAAGCTTGCAGTGGCCATTGCTAGACTCCGAAAAATAAGTGATTAGTTCAGGGGCAATAGTGTAAGATTATAAAATAAAATCCTAAGTAGAATTACAAATATGCCTTTAAATAAATTCAAGGATTGCGTAGAAGATAAACTTTTTGCTAAGGCTTCATTATCATCACACCAGCCAAAGCCCACTGCTGGACATACGCCTCTCCAAGACAGAGTTTTGCACATAATTGCCGCTCTAGGCAAGCGTGTTGGCAATCGCAGAGTGCAGCTTTCGCGAAAGGGATTCTGCTGCCCATCCCCGCCCTGTGCATTTAAGCTGCACTATTTTTAGAAAGATTATGTTAATGATAAAACTGCTTAGGATTTAATTAACTATGAGGGCAACGGTTAGTTAGCGCCAACGCCGGTATGGGTTCCAATAATACCTACCATTAGGTGTTATTGCAACCCATATCACGATCAGTTTTGCTTACAGGTTCTTTTTGGTGGCTCGTGTAATGCAACTGAGTTACAAGACCTGCCTGGTGCCGGCAGACTAATATTAAAGTTGGGCACTCAATGACCTATTTATTTAAATGACTCTTAAATCACTGGTTGTAAGGGTCTTCGGTCATTTGTGTAAAATTGTAATTAGCAAATCTATTTTTCAATATATGTTTTTGACGATTTAAAATTGCCTGTGTTAGACCTATTCAAATAAAGATAAATGTATTTAACTTTGACTTTAAGCAACTGATTTCGGATTCACATCAATTGTATGAGATATTGTGTAAATTTATTATTAATTAAGGATATCATCTTTGATCTTCACAATGGACTTGAGCTTAAACACTATATTAATTTAGATTACAATATACATATTAAGCAATTAATCAATAAATATAATACATATTATAGAATCCTATCAGAGGAATTCATTACAAAATTAATACATATTATTTATAATTCTAAAAAAAATATGCATCCCATAAAGAGACCAAACGTCTCCTAATTCTTTAACAAAACAGGTTCCTTCTTTATTCTATACACCATATGTTTCAATAGCAACTGGCACGAAAGAATAATTAGCTGCCAATAAACTGTATTTGTCTGTTTTAAGTCTGGCATTTATTATTAAAAAGAAAAATCAATGATCTTGCTATTTCCTCCAACAACCTCACCACGGTTCGATCCACTTCCGTAAATAACCATCGGTGATTATTTTATTAACGTACTTGTTTTTTGTTGTATCGCAAGTAATTACTAAGTCACGCTGCGTGCAACTGATTTAATTATGTACGGTATGATTTAAGTCTTTGCTTCATTTAATCGGGGCGGTAACATATTGTGCGTGAAAGGAAACTAGTAATATTTACATGGCGAAGTAAGGTACCGGCCGAGTAGAACAGTACCTCCCATTGTATTAGGTATCGTTAGAGGCGAATAAGGTACCAAAGCCGGCATATCCATGGGCAGTTGCATCTCCATCGCGAAAGCTGCGCTCTGAGATTGCCAACACGCTTGCCCAGCGCGGCAATTACGGGCAAAATTCACCCGTTTTGCGGAGGCCTATATCCAGCAGTGGACTTCCAACGGCTGATATGATGATGGCGAAACGTTGTCTAGTTCACGTTAAAAGTTCAAATATTATGACATGCATGCGGTTATTTTCTATGAAGTCACTTAAACAACTGAAGATAACACTAAGAGTTTTAATAATAATAAATTCCCATAACATCTCATACATTGACCTGACTCCGTGATGAATCGCTTAAAGCACTTGCATTATGGACATCAGACGACAGAGGGATCACAAATACACTTCTTAAAAACATATAATTAACACCCAGACACAGAACAAACACAAGTATCATTATATAAAGATTTGTAGAATAAGATACACAAGTTAGGATCACTAACATCTGTGCCACCCAGCCCGTGAAATAGTAGTTTCTTAAGGAATAAAATCTAAATGCATACATTTTATTACATCACTCGATAGCTAAAGGATCGAAAATCAATCATAGAAAAAATATTATCATTCCACCGAGCTGTTTAGTCGTACATTATCTTATTAATTCAGACCGTCATAGACAAATTTAGATAACAAATAAAATAAAAATAAACATTAAACCAGAACAGCAACTCACACGAAAACCATTTCAGCGAAACAGCCGATCGACACACACGGGCGTTAAAATAGAAACGCGCGAAACACAAGCAGGTTCACTGAACACGAGACGTAAACAAAACAACGCGGGCACGCGCCGGCGACGCAGCGGTCAGTCGCGGTTGACTGACGGCAGGTGACTGGCGGGCGCCGTGATTGGGGGGCGAGCAGACGGGCGTGCTGGGCCGGAACGCGCGATTTATTGTTTGATAAACACCCCGACACTAAACAAATCGGCGCACAAGTCAATCTACATACGATGTGCGGCTGCTATGTTGATAATTTTATTGTATGTAATGATGTAAATGTTAGAAAATATTAAGTAATAAAAAATGATAGCTAGTGATTGGATTTATGTCTAGCTCTATCGCAGATTTGAAAACCAGACACAAACATTTAAAAAGGAAAAAAAAAGTACTGGCTATGATTTACATGAGGTGGACCTCATACAAAAACTCGTCTGCATTTGTCAATAAACAGTGTTCGCATTGCTGTGTTCCAGTTTGAAAGGTGAGTGAGAGAGAAAAGGCGTTGAAATTACTGGGCAATGTGACATAATTTCTTCAAGTTACAAAGTTGGCAATGCGCTTGATTATATCCTTGAGACGAACTTGTACGGGCTGCGGCGGCGTTAACTATCACGGGGATTGTAAGTTTGATATTTGTAGGTGGCCTTTCTATGAAATCTATCTCATGTGAGTGTTTATGTTATTATTTAACTTTATATAGTATTTCTTTATAACATGTACATATAGATTTTTTGTCTGGACAAATCAGTCATCTGCTAATGAAGTTTCACTAATGAATTGATTCAAGAGGAACGTTGTTCCCCTTCCCCCCGTTCCCCCCCCCCCCCCTCTTTGTTGCTCTCTTGCATTTGACCTATGTTTCAGATGGATACCACCATCTGTCGGTACCGCTACTTTAATCACATCGTGCGGCACAAAGGCCTTATTCTATTTTGGCGGTACCTACCCGACGTTAGACCTGACTAACATAAAGTGACGTGTACCGCTAAGAATATATCGGAGTGCAATTCATTAGTATACGCGGTATATGGCTTACTCATAACATAGACACACGTGCGGACTGCGTTATTTTCAGTCTCCTGGTTGTCAAAGCAACGGCTTGGCGTCCTTTTTTTTAATAATATACTTTATTTATTTAATATATATAAAAATAATTATAAAAAGGTTCTCTGTTGACCTGAGAGTTTTCTAGTAACTGCACCTAGGAACACGAAACGATTTTTAAGATATGAAGCGTAGGAAGGTCGAACAGAATTTATTTATTTATTGAACTTTACAGAAATATATATATATACACACTAAATAGATAAACGTTACATACATATTTGAGTAAATAAACGCAAGAAATACATCCCTACTAAAAATTTAAATGCGAAAGTAACTATGTCTGTCTGTCTGTCTGTTACGCTTTTCCCTTAAACCTCTCAACCGATTTTGATGAAATATAGGCTATTTTTTAATTCGATAAGGGTTGTAAGGGGTCGAAAGGGGGGATAAAAATTTGTTTGGTCGTATCGTTATTTTTAGAGCTAGAAATTTGAAACTTATGTTTCAGGCCATTGATTCGATATAAATATAAATGACATTCAAAGTTTATATAAGTTTAGGTAAAGAGGTATGGTACCCAAAAAAACAATTCCACGCGAACGAAGTCGCGGGCACAGCTAGTATGATATAAAAAATAACATTATAGAAAAGATAGATATAGAATATATACATAGATAAGAAAAATAACGTACATCAGAAATAAGGTTTTATAGTTTATAGACAGTGTTTCGTTTAAAATTCAACGAAACTTAATAAGAAATACAACGGAATAGTTGTACACACAGCAACAGATCAACCTATCCAATTTGTCAAAACTTCGCAATCAATATCAATCTAAAACTTCGAGCCATTCGAGTTCAAAATTAACGGGTAGGTTTCCCACCTACACTAGCTATGCCAACCGGTTCAGCTTGGCACCACTGCGTCGCAGTCCTTATACTCGCTACTACAATAACGGGGATATATTTCGAAATAAGATCGATAACTGAAGTAATTTAAGCTACTTATCACAAAGTCAGGTGAACATGTGAATTGTATATTAATATTAAGCACTTGTAATATCAAACAACAAACGGACCGCAAACATGATACTTAAATAGATTCGTGTAACACCCAGACACAGAACAAATACAAATGATCATCAGAAACCTTCCCCCCCACAAATCATCCACGGAATTTTAAAAATAAGGGCGAACAGTTTAAAAAATACGCAAAGAAAGTTGATATGTTGCGAAAATCTGCCCAAGAACAATCTCTACCAAATCTCATAAAAAAAATCCCAAGTGTGCGGTGTCTAAAATCGAAGTTTGAAACGATGTGTAAAAAATGTATAAATATTTTTTTAAATATAGCAACTGATAAGACATGACATCAGAGAGATCACTCCCTACTCTAATTTCGTTATATACACCAAAGAGTCATCTCTGATTCGCGGAAATGCGCGAATTCACACCCTATACAAACCTCAATGACTTGCATTTGCACGGCTTCCTCACATTAACTTCACCGGCAGAGTAGAATAGTACCTCCCCCAGTACCAGGTGTCGTAAGAGGCGACTAAGGTACCAGAACCGACAGATAGCGGTAAATCCATCCGCAACAGAGTAGCTTAAAAGGGATTGGCAACAGCATGTGTCACGAAAACTGCGCTCTGCGATTGCCAACACGCTCGCCTAGCAATTATGGGCATGATTCCCAGTTTCTTGGGGAAGCGTATGTCCAGCTGTGGACTTCCAATCGCTGATATGATGACGATTTAACATTTGTATAAAATATATCTGTAGCTAACTAAATCTTGTTTAATCAACTTTATATCTATCATAGAAGCGTTATGTAATACAACAATAGGAGTATAAATATATTTACTTATAATATTACGTGATAATATTCGACGGGTATGGCGCAGGTGGTAGTGATCTTATCTTGTGAACATGGGGTCGTGGGTTCGACTTCCACCCGGAGCAAATATTTATATGATGATATTTATGTTTGTTCTGTGTCTGGGTGTTAAATATATGTATGTACGTATTTGTGATTCCTCTGTTGTCTTGCTTCCGTGCTTTAAGTGACTTACCACGGAATCAGGTAAATGTGTGAGATGTTGTGGGAATTTATTTATTTAAACATCACAAACACATGGAATAGTAGGTGAGGCGGCCTTATCGTTAAATGCAATCTCTTACAGGTAACCTTTGGATAGAGATAATGTTGAAGCTGGTGGAAGGAGTTACAAAAAAACAAAATTAAAGAAACAGAAAATGATCCTTCACCATTCTCTTAAGATAGAAAGGGGAACGAGCACATATTACTTCAATGGGGAGCGCATGACACCAACAAACGGCTTAAAGCGTAAAGGATTTGCTATAGAAGGCGCAGGCATTTTGAGTGATAAATTCTCTGACGTTCTTAGGGATTTTTTTTTGCTGTCCCCAAGGAACACGAAGCGGTTTTTAAGGTAAGCAGAAGGGAAAGGACAGAAGACGTCCCGTCTTAACATATTAATAGAATATAGCGACATCGTTATCCGCTTAGACACCCAGGATTAGAGTAATCTACCTAAAGACTTAAATTTAGTTAGTTCAAACTCAAGGATAGGTACAATTTTATCACGTTCTTATGGTTCCGTGCACAAACGCTGCTATTTGTTAAATAAATCCACAACATCTCATACTTGACTTGACTGCGTGATAAGTCGCTCAATGCACTTGTGTTACGGGCATCAGATAATAGAGGAATCACAAATATACTACTTAAATACATATATTTTACACACAGAGCAAACATATCATATAAATATTTGTACTAGGTGGGGATCAAACCCACGACCTTTAGCGCACAAGATAGGATCATTTATGAAGCTGTGGGTACCAGCAGAGTAGAATAGCACCTCTCTTTGTACCAGGTGTCGTAAGAGGCGACTAAGATACCGGAACCGACAGATGGCGGTGTATTCATCCGAGACAGTGCAGCTAAAATGCACAGGGCTGGAAGCTACTCGATGTGCCGATTGCCAGCACGCTTGCCCAGCGCGGTAATTACAGGCAACATTCCCCTTTCATAGGAGGCCTATGTCCAACGATGGTTGTTCAACGGCTCATATGTTGATTGAATCAATTACTTAATAAGAGTTTAAGCTGCGTGAAGGTTATATAGCAAGGAGTATCGAATCAATTTCTAGTCACATCGATTTCTAATGATAACATGACACAAGTACCGTGAAAATTGCTGTTTGGCAACGGTCCAATATCTGGTCCAAGGGCACAGGCAAGTGTTGGAGTTTTTAACGTTAATGGAATTTTTAAAAGTTATAGTTTTTTTAGTTTATAACTCTAATAACAATTTTGAGAGGTTTTATGCATAGAAAATGCTGAATTATATTTAAGACTAGCAGTGCCCGCGATTTCGTCCTCGTGGAATAGTGACTTTGTGGTATATATCCCACAAACTGTGACTTTCAGGATCCATTTATTTAATTAAAATCGGATCTAGAATTATTTGAAAATAAAATATAGCCTATAGCTTTCCTCGACAAATAGATCTACCCAACACTGAAATAATTTTTCAAAGCGGACCAAATGTTCCTGAGATTAGCGCGTTTAAACAAACAAACTTTCAGCTTTATAATATTAGTATAGATAATATTTACTAGAAAATCAACTTTTCTCAGGTGTCAGGTGGGACTTGAACCCGCATCTTTCCCATACCGGGGGGCTGAGCTACCCTTATGCTACCGAGCGAAACCTTAGCGGACCTGTCAAATATTTCCTAGTGTTATTTTTGGGTCAATAACTTCAAATGAATTCCTTCAAATTACCTTAAACATTGAAGACACCGCGCTGAAGTTTCAACACAAAAAGAAAGTCGACAATAAGTGGCCTATCTCAATCAAAAAGCTGCCTGTTTTATGAGTGCCATTTGTTTATTTACGAGTGTAGGCACTATAAATGTTTGATATCCATGAATATGTCACGCGTTTGTGCTGCACCGTCGTTCGTGATAGCCCACTGTTCCGTAGTAAACGCTACGATTTCAACTTGCCACGCAATATCGCCTTTAATATAAGCAATAGCGATGCCTTTTTGCATTAAATGCTATTGTATTCTGTCGTTTTTTTACCCTCTATCCTTTCTATCCCCCAACAACGCCCGAGTCGCACCAGTTACCCTTAAACACGGATCAATCGCGATTGAGTTTTTCGTTAATATGCATGAATTGCGTACCTGTATACGCCATTATGGAAAACGAAATGCATAATTCAGGAAGTATGTTCGTGAAGGATCTTCTATGTGATTTTGGTGGTAAAATTAATGGGTGAAAAATTTTTTTTTTAAGATTACAGTCCGCGTGATTGTAAACGTCAAAACAGCTTATAGACACTCGTGATATCACAGGGATATCATTAGAGCATTGCCAACCTTGTTACTTGAAGATATTACTGTTACATTGCCCAGTAATTTCACTGCCTCTCTCATACTTTATACCAAAACACAGCTATGTGAACAATGGGTGGTACTACCTATTACTAGGAAAGTGAGGTACCAATGCAGACAACATCATAAAGGTTGTCTGCATTGTCTACCTCTCTAATAACCTCATTTAAAACATCTTTCCCAGGGGTCGTGGGTTCGATTCCCACCCAGAGCAAATATTTATATGATGATATTTGTGTTTGCTCTGTGTATGGGTGTAAAATATATGTATTTAAGTAGTATATTTGTGATTCCTCTGTTGTCTGGCATTCGTAACACAAGTGCTTTAAGCGACTTACCACGGAGTCAGGTCAATGTATGAGATGTTGTGGGAATTTATTATTATTATTATTATAATATTTCCTATTTTGGGATAGAATTGTAAAAATCGTTAAAATTGTAAAAGTCATTTTATAGTTTATCCCTTAAGCAAACTATCCTTCTTCATAATATTAGTATTATGTAAAAAAATATATACATACATCAGGCAGAGACTCGCTTTGATTTTGGCATACCTTGCTCTTTTCATTTGTTACTCTCATAAGTCCTTTTATACATGCTTGTTAATTCTCAGTACTTCCGACCTGGCCTCTTCTACCTGGTTTAGGTATGTTTGCCTAGGTCATCTTATACCAACTTTTCCATCCACTTCCCGTCTATATATTTGTGCAGTCATTCAACTTTCATCCATCCTTGCTACTTGGCCAAAATATCTCAACATTTGAGTAAACAAAAAAGACATTGTCTTCATTAACAAAAATATTTTTTTGTGGCTTTGTTGAACACTGGTTTACATTAAACATTGAATGTTTATGTAATTTTATTTTATAAATTATTTGATTAATTAATAATTTCATTTCCAAAATAAATTCTATCATGGTGATGAAATCTTATATAAGAATGCAGAAGCTAATGAAAAATATAAAGGTACTCTTAAAAAACTATATTTTATGTGATTTATATAACTGACTGTTTATGAGTGTTTTCTGAAAGCATTCCATCTACAGGAGTGATATCACTAAATTTAATTATATATGTATATATATACCTATAATAAAGACTTAAAGAAGCATTGAACAATATGAATTTCAGAGTGTAGCATTGCAGGTTTAAATAGAGAAAACATTGAAATATAAATATATAGAAATATATACATAAAATTAACTACATATAAGTATAAACCTGGAGTGTGGACGGTTGTAGTTGCATTTTGTGTGTACTTTAGGAATATCAGCAGGGGGTATCTTACATTGTATCTCACAGCCTTCTTCTGGGTCCATGGTTGCTCTTTTTTATGGAAAAGAAGAAATATACTAACATTTAAGTTGTTTCAAACATACCTCCAGCTTTAAATTTCGTTTTATTGAAACCTATTCGAATTTAATAACACAAATGTTCCAATAAGATTTTGTGCCAGTACCCAATAAGTTTTTAAGATTTGTAGAATTGTTTTTAAGATATAGATAATTTTTAATAATCAATATGTTACATGTATAAGAATACATATATCTACTTCATAGGTAAATAGCCAATTATTTATATATGCAGAAGTTATCATTTCAAAGCGACAGATAGAACACAAAAGCTCAAAGCATTAACAAAATTACACCGCATACAGTCAGAACAACATTCACAAATCGATATCATAATGCGGCATTTACCACAATAATGTTTATTTGCAATGTCAATACAAGAAACCGAATATTTAGGTTATGTACTTACGATTAAGGCTTATTTTCTCCGCTGCGGGTATGCGGAAGAAGGCAATTTTTTTACACTAATAATTTCACATTTCTAATTTTTCAGGAACTTAAATTATTCTACTTTTGTTCAATAATTTACAGAAATTTTGATAGATTCATTCTCATGTTTCAAATTTAGCAACACGCACGCGCGTCAATTTTTTTTTTAAGTGGTCTGCGTTTCGTTCTTTCTTTTTTCTTACTTTATTGTATATATTGGTTTTCTTATGAGTACCGACAAGGATATTCATTTAATTAAAAAAGTAAACATATTTCTTGGTTCAGAACCAATAAAATGGTATAATATGTTTTGACTAATTGCCGCTACTAATAATATATATAGATAAAAGATACTTCGCACATCGAAATTTGATCTAAATTTACTAACTGCTTTAATGTATACTCGGTCGATGGGTCAGTGCGTAGTTTCGATATCAATGTAGGATAAAACAAAAGTTATGATTATGGTAATTCTAAGTACTACCTTTTTAGTATTTTACCACGTCTGGGTTATGGCTATCATTAACAAAAAGGGGCTAATATTTGTTTATCAATAAACGCCTTGGATCAATTAGCTCTCGCTAGTATTCCAGCGCCAATCTGTGCCAAAATGATTTTACGCGCAGGTTATATTTTTCTTTTCTCTTTGGTAAAAACGCGAAGCGTAGTAATCTACTCAAATAAAACAAAATTAATCATTAAACCGTTTTATTATTAAGTTATACATAAACTAGGCGTAGTAGCTGAGGTTGGCTTTCTTCTTGGCCTGCACCTCCAGGATGGCGTCCATGAAGTCCTCGTGCGTGACGGCGGCGGCGGAGCGGCGCAGCGCGATCATGCCGGCCTCCACACACACCGCCTTGCACTGCGCGCCGTTGAAGTCGTCCGTCGAGCGAGACAACTCCTCAAAGTTCACGTCAGGACTTACGTTCATTTTACTGAAAAAAATTACGTTAAAGTTAAAGTATTGATATTGTAAGTATAAATATTGATACTCAAAGCAGATTTGAGCATCATGATATATTTAAATATTGTATTACTTTTTTTATTATCCACCCGCAAGATGGACAAGACGATCTGACTAAAACCGCAGGATCGCGCTGGACACAGGCCACATACAACCGGTCCTATTGGAGATTACTTGGGGAGGCCTATGTCCAGCAGTGGACGTTTTACGGCTGATATGATGATGATGATTACTTTTTATTTTAGTATTAGGTAAGTGTTATGTTTTTATAATTTGGTACACCCCAAACTCCACCTATGTGTTTACCGCACATTTTTACTAACTATATATTATCCACACATTTTCCATGCACTTCCTATTAATATTAATAGGAAGTTGTCTTTAAGTAAACTTAGAGACAACTTCACTAGGTGTACAATGAATTGTATTATTATTATTACCGTGAATGGATCTGCATAATCCTAGCCCTGGCCTCCTCGTTGGGGTGCGGGAACTCGATCTTTCTGTCCAGTCGACCAGACCGGAGCAGCGCAGGGTCGAGGATATCCACTCGGTTTGTGGCGGCGATCACCTGGAACGAAATATAGGTCAATGATATTTTTTATATGTTACTAAGAGTCCTTCGCGGTTCCAGCCACGTAGTTTCACCTTGTTCCCGTAAGAATATGTGGATATAATATAGATTATATTACTCACTGATAAAGTAACTTCCTATTAATGAAAGAGCTTTTTTATTCGGTCCAGTAATTTTTGGGTTTATTTGTTACAAACATACAAAATAAAAATAATAATTTTAAGTAGGGATCTTAGTTTTATGATTATATAAAATATTTTCCTCCAGAATTATGAAGTCAGCAAACAAGCATACGGTCCGGGCATAGATGTGGCAGCCCATAAACAATCCTGTCATCCCAAAGATATAACTAGGGTGGAACTAACTCCTTTCAAACCGGAACAAGGTGGTGGTAGAAAAACGCAGATGACCTTTGCATACTAATAATACCAATTTACTAATATAGATATGTATAATGACACATCACAAGATTAATTTCTTCGGCGCTATTTCACGTCCTAGAACTCTCCTCACGGATGCCAGATATGCGATTTTGCAATTTATCTATTTATTTCAGGCTCTCTGCTCGACTTCTACTGAAATCTAGGCACATTTTATATATACACCCTTGATTGATCACCGTCAGTCCGTGATTGATCTCGTGATATAAGCAGGTTACCTTCAATGCTCAGGTAGGAATAAAATGACCCAATAGCACTCCATCTCGGCTTTGCACGTGTTGATAGTTGTTTATCATTTGGTCGTAGCACGATTGTATTCAGCCTATAGCCTTCTTCAATGAATCGGATATAAAAATACTGCCACTGTCTGTCAGACTGAATGCAATAAAAAACCTAACCTAATTATTTTTAAACAGATAACACTAATAGGCAGTGTTTTATAAATTAAATACATGAGGGATTCGTTGAAATATAAATGCCATTGAAGATCATGAATTAAAGTCAAACAGCATGTGAGCTTTATCAAAAAAAAGAAGTGATACAGTTCTATTGTATTTACCTTGATATCAGCAGTGGAGCTAAACCCGTCAAGTTGGTTCAACAGCTCCAACATAGTCCGCTGCACTTCACGATCACCGGCTTTCTCTGAGTCGAAACGCTTGGTACCGATGGCGTCCAGCTCGTCAATGAAGATAATGGCAGGCGCCTTCTCCTTTGCGAGCGCGAACGCGTCACGGACCAGCTTGGCTCCGTCACCTGGAATAAACAATAAAATTTACGAATTTGTTAAATATTATTAATAGAAATAGTGCTTACGTTTTCACTCTTGTAAATGACGTGATGTAAAATCTAATAAGAATTTATTTAGAGCTCAGAGTAAACATACAAAAAACCATCAACAAAGGAATAGGGCTAACTATAGACAAATTGTTTTGTTCAATCAAATCATCTTAATACAAGAGGGGAAAGATAATTAACTGGACTCAACTAATTGTAATCAATCAATTCTAAATGGTCGCTAAAGTTAAAGAACTGTTTTTTCAAGAATTTTATAATTTGCTTACAAAAATATTGCCATTTAGGGACCAAATTAAGGAACTTGAAATGATAAACATAAAACCTGAATACAGCAACAATTTTTTTTTAATTCACTGTACTGAAAAGTTAAATTTTTGCATATATACTATTGGACTTATTTACTTTATAAAGCAAATATACTATTGGACCAACAACATATTGACAATCAGAAATTCAATTAATTTAAGGGATTTGTTTATTTTTCGGACAAACCTATTGCTGGACTACTCAGAAGTCAATTCCAGTGCCAGCGAAAAAGAGGGTGGGGCCTCTCATAGATGAGAGGCCCAATGCCCGTATTCATCCTGTGTGCATGTATGTATTTATATATTACTTATTACACATGAAGGCAAATGTTTAAAGAATTTATTAAAATGATGTAATACAAACTTAATTTTATTTTGGATCGGTAATGAAGACTTGCTAGTTTTCTATGTGGAGTGCATTTTGTAGTTTACTAATATTGTTTTATTTTCCATGCATCCTATAATAAGTTTATGCTGTAAAATTGTGTATCTTCTACTTTTGGATAATCTTTTTACAGATACTGTCAGTATGATTAAATGATCCTTCATCATCTTTAGGCCTCACAAAGTGAGTTTCAATAAGAAGAAGAAGATCTTATTTTGTCTTTTTTACAAATAATAAACAATAAAGCAGGTAACAAACAAATTACAATATATAGAGATAAGAAACCATAGCCTACCAATAAACATCTGCACCAGCTGAGGTCCCGCTAGCTTAAGGAAGGTAGACTTGGTCTGTGCAGCGCAAGCTCTTGCTAGCAGGGTCTTGCCTGTGCCAGGTGGTCCATACAGTAGAACACCCTTCGGTGGATGGATGCCCAGGTTGACAAACTTTTCTTTATGTGTCATGGGTAGAACCACAGCTTCAATTAGTTCCTGGAAATTATAATTTGAATTAAGCATTTAGGTAATCTTTATTCTGTCTATTAGAAATTGTTAGAAAATTATGTTCCATGTACAAATTTTATAAATGGTTTATTGGCCTTAAATCAAATTTATAGGTATATATTTTTATTTTATTGTAAGGGATATTAAGAAGAAAATAATAACAAGGATTCAGAAAAAAATCTATTTCCATGTGAGTGTTATAAATATAAATCAATCACAATGATTAGTGATAGATTAAATTATAATATTTAAGCCATTGGGAATATATTTTATAGATATAATAATAATAATAATAATAATAACTTTATTCAACAACAAAAGGTAACTTAAACTAAAATACATTTTGATACTTAGGTACCTAAACTAGGTCTAGCCTGTTCTTATAGGCACCTAATATCCATCTCATTTGACTTAGTAAATAAACAATAATTAAAATTCCAACCTGAATCTGTTTGTCTAAGCCACCAATATCTGAGTACTGTTCTGTGGGACGCTCATCTACCTCCATAGCTTTCACTCTGGCATCATATTCAGCGGGCAGGGTCTCCAAAATGAGGTAAGAATCTTTGTTAACACCAACTAAGTCACCAGGTTTCAGTTTCTCAGCATCTACCAGACCAATGACAGGCAGGAAATATGTTTGACGAGTCGAAGTTTTAATAACAGCACATTTGCCTTTCCTTTGAGAATCTAAATCTACTACCGCACCATCCTCCTCTTCTTCTTGAGGGTCTACATCTAATAATTCGATCACGTTGGACACAAGGTAAGGCAGTGTCTTATTAACTTTGATTTTTTCAGTGTTCTCTTTGATTTTCTCATTTTGTGCCTGCAGTTCATGTGTGATCCTCATGACTTCACTCTTCATGATTTTGATTTCATTGTCTAAAAGCCGTGTTCGGCTGTTGATCTCATCTGTTGGCATTCGAAGTACTTCTTCGCTGAGTGCCTCCTCCCCATCTTCCCAGATAGATTTATCTTCGAGCGTAGTAGCCATTATAATTGCGTAGATTTACTACTTGATATTTTATTAAATCCACTTATATTAGAGCTTTTTGACCTAAAATTACTTTCCAAACAAAACTTCTAGTCATGAAGAAAATGAATTGTCATAGCGGTAGTGCTACCATGTAGTAGAAATAAATTTCTACGAAAAGTTTTAAATAAACTACTTGGATATATGGTAGCTATAGAGTATTTCTGTAGCCAAACTTAATAAGATATTTTATTAAATAGTAGATGTTTAATCACAAATTTTGTTGTGTGATAAAATGAAGGAAACATTCTACTTAAAAAGGAGAAAATAGTGTTGCTATTATTTTAAAAACAATCCTTTTATGTTCTTTTCAAAGAAATATGCCAGACCAAAGGGAGTATTAGTGACTAAACATTATACAAAAAATTTTATAATGTTACTTAATTAATGAAACGAGGAACTGATATAATTTAATATATTGGCTTCTATTGACGACACGCTCCAAAATTTCTATGCTTGATTTTTGTAACTTCAAATGTCAATGTGACGTATGTTGGCGTTTCGCTGTTTTACGAATTTCGAAAAAATCTTTCACTTTGAAAGTTTTAGTAATTTTAGACATAGGTGTATATTTACATCGTGATTTAGCTTAAAGTATTTTTAAATAATTCCTTACAATGGCTTTCTCCATGTTCCTTCGGAATCCAGGTAGGCAGCAGTATGTTAGATTTATTATTACATAACATTAATTTGTTTTGTTCAGCTTAGCTTGCTATTTTAATTTATCTTTAGAATGGGATTAAATATTTTTATATATATCTAGCTTTACAAAACTAGTGTGGTATGATTAATCTGTATCAGGGATTTGTTTACTTTGTAGGTTATAAACATTCTATTCCCTCAGGAGATATACAAAGTACAGAAAGAAAATATTTTACACAATTCTAAATAACTCATATCATATGAATGATACGAGTTATTTAAAATTGTGATTTAATTGTGTGATTCTATTTTAATTGGTTTTGTTATATTCCATTTTGTCTATCCACCAACAAAGACTAAGGTTTCCCTTAAAATATTAAAACTCTTGTGTACTTTGATTCCAGCATGCACAAACCTGTTAAACCAACAGTTACGACAGCTGGCTAGCCAGCCTGCCCTCACCCAGAGGTCTCTAACCAGTGCATTGGCTTTGAGAAGCACAGTCAATGAGGCTAAGACACCCTTCCTTAATGCAGTGAGTAAATGAAGCAACTTGGGGATATATCTTTGGTTTATTTTTTTATGAATATGCTTACAAGGGCTTTATTTGTTTAAAATCAATTAGGACAATCACTTTGACACAGTTTTAGTATAAGGCAAGACTACCAACCATTTTTGTCAACCAAAATTCAGAAGTTTGAATAGGAAAAAGTAATGTATGTAAAATTATGTACCTACCTATGTGTGTATATGTATTTTAAGTATGTAATTTTGAGTGTGCTGACAATGTTTTATTAGCTTTGAAAGCAGAACTTCGTAAAGCTTTAAAACTAGTTATAGAAAAGTTATATTAATGAAACCCAAAAAAAAAAAATTCTTTAGTCATTCAAATCAGCGTAGCTCAACTGCACAGGGCGAAGATAGGCAGCAGCATCCCTGTTGCAGAAGTTAGACTCTGTCTTGTGGAGGCCTATGTCCAACAGTGGACTTCCTATGGATGATGATGATGAATATTAATTAAAAGAATATAAACCGAAAACTGGGCAATCGCAAATTATAGCACCAGGAATGCTTCACAGAATGCCAGTGGTGTACTGGTGTACTGGAATAGTGCCTCTCTGTACTATTACCAGGTGTCGTAATAGATCAATATATATATCTTCCCTCAAAAGAGTATTTAAATGCAATTTTATCAATGAACAAATTAGAATATCTGTATATAAGTGGCTACAGAATCATTTATATTTAATTCACAGGTGCGTTCCTTCCGTACCAGCCGGCCGCGCCTCTCCGCTGAGAAAGCTCATGATCACTCCAAGCTGTGGGTGGTAGAGAAGGCCACTTCAGCCATCCTGGTGCCGCTCGTCCCCCTCGGACTGCTCGTGCCCAACAAGCTGTTTGATTCCTTGCTCGCTATTCTCATCACTGCCCATAGTTTCTGGTTAGTTTCTTTTTGTGTACTTTTTGCAGTTTAGCGTTAAGGTCGCATGTGATAAGCAATCACTATGGTTTACAATTTTGCCAGGAAATTAGTACGGTGTCAACAACCTTGTCATGTTAGAATATGGGTGAGGTAAACAAAATCTCTCGTACCCTTGCTATGAGTTTTTCTATATGAAGAAATGAAGAGAAGAAATGTATTCAATGTCTTTGCATCGATTATCCCCTACTCAATTCCCGCAGGGTGGCTATCTAAACTAATTTTTATATCTCTTCCGTCATGTCTTCTTTATTAGATGGGAATCCCCCCCCCCCCCGCCCTAATTCAACCATAGTCCTCCCTCATCAGGGATATAAATACTGTATTAGTGGAGCAGATTAATGTGCAAGTGGTTTCAAAGAACAAGATAGGAACACCACCGAATGCCGTCTCCTTCGTCTCGAATTTGTCTCCTTCTCTAATTTAGAGCGGATTTCTTGTCTTTTTAGACTGTTTTCGTAATGACGGTACAGGATCCACGTCAGTGTATAATTTCCATTTCTCATTCAGCGTGGTTGATCAGTGACCAGGTGGTATAAACTTCTACATACCATTGGAATACTGATCACTAATGCCAACTAGGTAGGAAACCAATCCTGTCTCACAAACAGCGTCATCTCGAAATTGCTCAAGGCTCCAATTCCAATTTAGTGTTAGGCGTTCGCCTTCCTGTGGAATAGGGAAAATGTATTGTTGTGGAAATGCAGAATGATTTCTTGTGGTAGGGAATATGAAATTCAGAGAGAGCCTGGCAGTGGAGTAGAAAATTGTACGTGTGTTTGACGTGCGAGTCGAGTTTATAATGCATTCGAACACTGACTCTATTCGATTACTGGGTTGTTTGGTAGAATGATGACCAGAGTCTAGAAAATCGAGTCAAGTAGCCTTAGCGTCGTGTTGACCGAACCAACAAAAACCAATTTCCTGGAACTAACCTGAAGATCAGTACCAATCCCCTCCCCTAATCTTTTCCATCTCCAGGGGTTTAGAAGCCATAGTAGTGGAATACGCGAGGGTGCTGGTGGTAGGGAATGTGGTTCCGAAAGTGGCCATGGGTGTGGTGTACGGAATGTCCGCCCTCATGTTGGGCGGGCTGTTCTACCTGGCCTTCAATGATATCGGCATCTGCCGAGCCTTCTGGAAGATCTGGAAAAATATGAAGAAGCCTAAGGCAACTCCGGAGAAATTCGTGAGGCTATTTGATCATCGTTTATCTTGGCTAGGAGTAGTTAGTTGGGGGGAGGGGGGAATGTTTAAAAAACTTATAGAAGGGGTAGAAAACCATGGAAGAAAGTAGAGTAGCATTTTTGTTGAATAGACGATTTATTTCATGTAATTAAGAATTTATTATTGTGTATTTATAAACTTGTCGTACTTTTATTTGAGAAAAATGTAAGAAATGTAGTGACTTAGAACCAGGCCATTAGTCTTTGTGTTTGTTATCATAATTCATAGCCAGTGGCGCCACCCTCGAGTTAGGGCAAGTAAAATGAACTAAATTTTGACAGATTTGTATCACGTTGTATTGTGTACTGCTTGATATGAGTACAAGTATTCATGAAGCACCCTTTCTTTTGGTGTAGATGGTAGTGATCCTATCTTGTGGGCGCGGGGTCGTGGGTTCGATTCCCGCCCGGAGCAAATATTTATGTGATGATATTTGTGTTTGTTCTGTGTCTGGGTGTTAATTATATGTATTTAAGTTTTTGTAATTCCTCTGTTGTCTGGCGTCCGTAACATAAGTGTTTTAAGCGACTTATCACGGAGTCAGGTCAATGTATGAGATGTGGGATATTATTTATAAAAACCATTAAAAACTCGCGTGAGTATCCAAATCTTATGATGCAGTCAAATTTTATATATAGTAAATTTCTATTATTTAGCCAAGATAAAGATTAATTAAGTATTAAATACTTTAATAAACAACACGTGTCACAACTAAGTGAAAAATCGATGTTGTTTTTGTTTAGGTATTTTATTTCTTCATTGACCAAGTGTTCAGTATGCCTAGTCCCCACCCTTCGTGCGGCCCACGGCCTATATGGCAGTCAGTCTATTTTGCGTAATTTTTTTGTTACTTTAACACCTCCATAGATAACTAATTATTATTATCACTTTCCTTGTTCTGTAACTATATCTTTTATGTGTATTTGAATGTATGTGTTATGTATGTATGTATGTATATATGTGTGTATGTTTGTTTGTTGTACTAAATTCACCTCTATCTCCCACCAGCTTTAACATTATTTCTATCCAAAGGTTGCCTCTAAGAAATTGCATTTAGCGATAAGGCCGCCTCTGGTACCTACTATTCCATGTTTTTGTGATTTTCTTGTTTTGTTTTTCTTGGTGTACAATAAAGAGTATATTATTATTATTATGTATTAACAAATTATTTTTATAATATCTATATACCATGCTGCCAAAGGTTGCTCGTTGCACTAAAAAATACGCGTGATTGTTGCAGGGGTCTCGAAGCGATCGCTGTTGATTACGTGCGAGCAAGTATATTTGGTCCGGTTATCCCCAAAATTGCCATCGGCCTAGTGTACCTCATCTCCATCGCGACCCTGGGAGGTCTCTTCTATGTGATTACCCACGACGTCGGCATCGCCAACACGATCCGCAACCTGTGGGCCGTGCGCTCCGAGCAGAAGGCGTAATGAACTCGAACTTGACCTTGGATATTGGCGTGCTGGTGTAAATAGTGATTGTTGGTGAGCTGTTGGGTGAGTGAGCTTCATTTGATTGGTTTTTTACTGATGAACGGTGCAGATAGATGACTTTCGCTCTTATATTGAAGGTATGAAAGTGTAATATTACTGGCATCTATTTTATTAACGGTTAATAAAGACTTTAACACTTAAGGCCACCTCAATAACAGGTTGGGCATAAATATTTTACGCAAGTTTGAATAACTGAATTTGTATTAATTGTTTTTTTTTTCATTGTATCTTTAGTTTGTTACCAGTCTGAAAAAAGCGCATTAAATCAAATGAAGCTCCTCTTTTCTGCACATTGTTTTCAAACACAAATTATATGTTCAAACGAGCCCACCTTTATTTAAAAATAATAATTGTCGAAATTGAGGCTATTTACACATAAATAACACTGATTTTAGTAACTGTTTGCTAACATTTAAAATAGACTCATAAAAGCCTCTAGCTTCTTGTAATACAATATTAAATAATCATGTATAGATGATTATATAACCATAACATATAGACTGCGTAGAACGCACGCGCGTGTTGCACCGCGCGTACATTGCGCGAGCCGTGTAGCTGCGACGATATCTCGCGCAATACATGCGCTAGCGTGCAACGGGATTTTTAAAGCACTAACCGCTATCTATATGTTAAAATATTGTCATTATCTAGATTAATTTTAGCAACGATTAAACAGTTGAGTTTAGTACAATTTATCCTACAATTACACATTTTATTTTAAAAGTTAGTAATTTTTTAAAACTGGAAGATCGTTCATATCTTTCTTTACACGTTTCTGTATTCAAAAATCATGTGAAATTTGTCTATACATTATTCATAAGATCTGGAGTCGATGTTCATTATTTTGAACTTGTTTGGAAGGTAGATTTGAGATGGGCACAGTTTAAGTGACAATAAAATGATAGAAAATTTTTCGTTGTATAAAATCTAAATTAATTTTATGGCATAAATGCGTCAATATCCAAGTGAAATTACGGATGCCAGATTTTCACTGACTATTGATGCTTAACGCATGCGCGTGTCTCGTCAGTGCGAGATTCCTGCGGGTAGGGTGGCACTCGCACGACTCGCAACGCGCTTTCAGTTGTCTTTGGAAAACTGTCGTTATCAGCGTATGTATTGAGTACTTAATGTGATGCACAATTTTTCAACATGTTTGTTCATATTATATGTTAGTCGTTGTCTAAAATCATTTCGTTTCGCTAATTTATTGAACGCTGTGAAAGTATTATGCGGGTGGTTCTTTGAAGTACGTATTTATTGTTAATTAAATGAATAAACGATTTTAGTTGAATTTGTTGTTTTCTTTCACCCGTTGCTTTTTAACATTCGATCTTTAGAGTTTGATTTTGTGCGAGGTCAAAATAAAAATTGAATGTTAAAAATGTTGCCATATATAAATCGAGGGCGGAATAATTGGAGAAAATGTTTCACTTTTAGAGGTTTTATGCATAGAAAAACAATTTTTCCTATATATATACTTTACTTCGTCATTTTCACATGAAGTAATTGTTTTTTTAAAAAAATACAAACGAATTATCATATATACAATAAATATATTATTATTTTATCTTCATAAATCAGTATGTAAAATAAAATAATTTATCAATAACTATAAATACAATTGTAGTGGCTGTTTGTAATAATAAAATAAATGATTTTTACTAAATGCGTATGTATGGTTGTAACCTCGGTTAAAATATCAAAAAAAACACATCCAGAAATGGCACTGAGAAAATTGTTGCCCTAATTTTATTTTGAGTCCATACTGTACATAAAGAATATTATGTGTATAACCATCAAACAAGACTGCACGAGTTATCTCTGTACTACTTCTATTAGAAGAAAGAAAGGAAGTTAAATTAGTAAATAAATAAGTACTATATATTTTACTACTAGTTATATTAAATAGCATTAACAAGTGTAAATTTCATTATAACAGCCTTAGGGCTGGGTCCACTACTGCATATATGCCTCCCCCAAGTGATTTCCAATTGATGCCGGACCGGTTGTGTACCGGTTGTCCAGCACGATCCTGCGGTTCTAGTCAGATCGTCGGTCCCCCTTACCGGGGTCTGGTCTCCATACCAGATTGTTACGGCTCTGTCAACCGTCGGCACTGCGATATATTGCCAGTTGCCAATTCAACTCGCAAATCCTCTGGTAATAAGTGTAAGTATTAATCTTCTTAAAATAACCACTGAAACTTTTGAACAGTTTCCAACTTTACGAGAGAAATGGCTTTAGCATTTTTTTGTAATTAGACTGGATCTTAAGTAGGCGGAATAGGATATACAAGATCTTAATTTTTTAAATGGCCTCTATACTTCTAGTGTCTGCATTGCGACAACAGCCTGACGTACGTCATTTCCTAGAAAAATATCTTAAAATTAAATGATAATTTCATCAATTTATTTTAATGAATAAATAACCGTCAAATAAAGAAAAACACTGTTGGCAGTATGTACTTAATTGTATGGCACGTCCATTCAGCGCGCAAAATGCGCAGGTAACGGCGAGGTGCTTTCAGACTCATTTAAATTAGCGGGGCAATTACGCTCACAATCCCTGCTCAGACGTCATCCAGGCAGGCCACAGACGTCATCTCTTATGACATTATACTTATGCTTTTAAAAGGAAAGATACTTATCCTTTTTCCAGCGATATGGAGGTATACAACCAATGATATGAAGTTTGACATAGAAGTAAAGAAAATATTCTAAAATCTGCCGTAGAGTACCGGCAAAGTAGAATAGTCCCTCCCCCTATACCAGGTGTCGTAACAGGCGTCTGAGGTACCAGAACAGGGCGAGGACGTGCAGCAGCATTCCCGTCGCGAAGGTATATTTTGCGATTGCCAGTACGTGTGCCCAGTGCGGCAATTATGGGCAATGTTTCCACTTTCTTGAGGCCAGAGAGCGCTCTAATGACGCTATGATAATGATGATGTGAAAAATAAAAACATTTTTTACAATATATAGGTACTGTAACAAAAATGTATTTTGTAATGTATTTGACAAGACTATTCTTAAATTTTCCGAGAGGTACCGGCAGATTATAGTACTTCCCACTGCACCAGGTGTCTTAAGAGGCGACTAAGTGACCAGAACCGGCAGGTGGCGGTATATCCATCCGAAACAGTGCAGCTCTGATGCACATGGCGGGGATGGGCAGCAGCATCCCCGTTGCGAAAAGCACAACACGCTTGCCCAGCACGGCAATAATGGGCACAAAACCTCCTCACTTGGCGAGGCCTATGTCCAGCAGTGGACTTCTAACGGCTGGCATGATGATGATGATGATTCTTAAATAATCTTATAGTAAAACAAAGAGGTGAGGGTCTACTTCGTTATTCATAATTACTTATGCCTCAGGTATTGCTAACTATATTGCGAGAAAGAATGCTTACGTAGGTATTCTTATATTTAGAGGTAGGCAAACGACGTCTGCATTGGTACCTCATTCTCACTTCAAACGCCTTTTTCTTCTGTTAAACAGCAGTGTTCTTGTTTGAAAGGATGAGAGAGGCAGTAAAATTACTGGGGCATCATATATGAAACTAGTACTGAATACCTACATTTAAATATTATTTACAATTTTATACTTTAGTTTTTAAAAGTATTTATATATTTATAATTTGGTACACCTCAAACTACCTCATGTGTTTTCCCCACATAATGCTGCCAATTGTACTGACTTCACTATGTATTATTATTATTTTTGTTTGTAAATTTAGGTTGCTTAGAGCATTTGTGTTAACGACATCAAACGAACAATTAAATACATATTTTGAACATTCAGACACAAGACAAATATCATCATATAATTATTTGTCCTGGATGTGCATCGAACGCACGACCCTTGACGCATAAGATGTGATCACTACCATCTGCGCCATCGGGCTCTTTAAAATTATCTTCAAGTCACAAGGTTAGCAATGCGCTAGTGATATCCATGTGATGCGTTTGTGTGCGTCACGCGAACCTTTTGCGTGTTTGTTTGTTGAATTAATCAAATAAAAAAAATAAGTAATACCTTATTTTCGAAAAAAAATTATATATATATTAAAAATAGTCGTAAGGTATCTGGATCTTATATTTTCTTATCATATTATATTTCTAAAACAACGTGGCAACCATTGCTATTTATAGATTAACTTTTTGTAAATAGTATAGTAGGTACATAAATATTCATTTAATTAAAAACTTATGTTTATTATGTTCTTAGACAACAATCTATATACATTCATATAATGAAGAGTCTGGTTGTATCATAATAACATGTAGTATTATAGGTACTATAAAATAAAATCTAGCACTTTCAATGTATAGAAAAATATCGAGAATTAAAATTAAATATATATATATATGGTAAGTATTGTAAAATATATATTTATGGTAAGTACTAATAATATAAAAAATAGATACCTTTTGTAAACATTCCACAGAAATTTCTAGCGCGTAAATGCTTTTGTTTTATAAAAAAATATTATTTAAATAAGATAACATATACATTATCATTTTCATGACGAAGTCACGGGTACCAGCTTTTAAATAACAACTAAGTGATATTAAGTTAATATCTCTATACAAAGTTAACAATACTTTGGTAAATTTATTATGAATTAACAAAAAACAATCCTTAATTCCGCTAAAACCGCCAGAATAAGCTAAACACTATACACGTATGAAAAATATGTTATAAACTTTAGCAAGTTGTCTATGGTTTTGTCATATACTGTCAAATGTCCTAAAAGTTTTACACGATCAACCTGTTTTGGTGAAGATATCCTAAATATTTTTATATTATAAATTACTCCCTGTAATGCTTTTTTATTTTCGAATAACCTAAGCCCAAAAGTGGGGCACCCGGTTCCATTGGCGCAATGCTCATTTATTCTGACCTTGAAGACTCCAAGTTAAATACGCTGTCAAAAAATTCATACAGTTAAACAAAGTGAAACATTAATGAAACATTACCAGCAGCCTCGCTCATTACCCCGGCGTCTGAGAAGTCCAATATTAAGTTCGTTCGAAACAAAAGAAAGAAAATTGTGCTGTGGACTTCAGTGTCCATACACCTACCGTCGAAAAGAAAAATTCATAGTTTGTGTGTAGAGTGGAAAGAATATGTCAATAATTAAGAAAGAAAGAAATATTAAAAGCTGTTTTTTAAATAACGTAACGAAATAACGGTTTCAGTGAAATGAAACGCGGGAAAACCGCGATCTTTTCAAATGAGGCATAAGTTCGCTGATGACAATGTCCTCAAGAACTACAGTATAGGGTTTTTCAAAATGGTAAGTATCCATAGATCACGGTGATCGCCTACTTAAGCCGGGCCGCATGCTTATTTGCAACTATCGTGATATATAAAACAAAAGTATCTATCACCCAAATAAATTCAATGCTATTACATCCTAAATATACAGGTTAATATTCTTTCCATCTAAATTAATATGAACGCAATATCAAACTGTCAATAAATGTGAACTACAAATTGAGCTAGCTACATTACGGGCTTCCTTTGCCCGCGGACGATGATTCCGATGGTTGCGTCTTGACGTACCGGTGATGGAAGATGTCCAGCGCCTCCCACTGTTTGGTGTGGAGCAGAATGTGCGGTCGCCGGTTACGCATGTACTCCACGGCTTCCTTGGGCGACCAGCCGTTTTTCTGAAGGTAACAGATTTTGTATTTGATTGAAAAAAAAGAAGAATTGTGACAGAAAATATTAAATTAAGTAACACAATATCATCACGTCAGAAAATTGACAAACAACGCGTTAGTGATATACTTGTGACGATACGAGCGTCTATAAAGAGGCTACTAGAGGTAGAACTCATACGCAGGTCGTTTGCATTTGCACCTCGCTCTCATCTATTTCTGCTGCCGCTGAGTTCACATTGCTGTGTTCTGGTTTAAACGGTCATAACGTTGGTTACGCGTAGGTGATATTTTTCTGGCGTCTATAGGCTGCGGTAAGGCTAAGAGACTACTATTACACCTTATACAAAAATCTTCTGCACCTACCTCCTATTTCTCCAGCCAACAGCAGAGTTTAAAAAAGTATGTGCTCACTTACCATCATGAGGTAGCAGCCGACGAGGGTCGCGCTGCGCGTTCTGCCCGCCTTGCAATGCACGTATACCGTTCCACTGTTCACCTGACGACTCTCCATTGGTAGACCTGTCAGCTTCGACCCGATTGGGAGGAACCTACGTAAGGAATAGCTCAAATGTTATGGCAGCTTTCTGTGTACAATTTATGAGTAATATATCCTTGTTACAGGTATTTATAAGCTCTATATCAGGACGAATAACGCGCGGTACCAGGACTAACAGCTACGGGAATAGAGTAGCACAAAATAAACAAGGTGAGGATGGGCAGCGCTATCCCCGTCGCGAAGCTATGTGGCAATTATAGGCAAAAAGTGGAGATGCCTTCTGCTGCAGTGGTCATTACTGATATGATGATATTGACAATCTCGCCTATCAGAAAGCAAAGACAAACCGTCCGTAAAGGTAATAAAGCTGTCCTTTCGACCTAGTATTTCCAATGCATTAAACAATCAACTTGAGCTTAGTCGGTCTATCAGCTAGAACTGCTCGCTTCGTACGAAGTATACAACCGCTTACTCGCCAGATAGTAACATATATAACTCCACTCTACAATCACAAATACTTCATCATACCAGCCATTTAAAGTCCACTGCTGGATATAGGCCTCCCCAAGAAAAGGGGAATTTTCCTCATAATTACCGCACTGAGCAAGAGTTTTGGCATTCGCAGAGCGCAGCTTTTGCGACAGGGATGCTGCTGCCCAACCTGCTCTGTGAATTTGAGCTGCACTGTTTCGAATGGACATACTGTCGGTTCTGACACCTCAGTCACCTCTTACGAGACCTCTTTTACAAACAACTGTATCCGAAGACGATCCGAGATCAGGCCTTAGAGGCGCCCTCCAGTGATAGCCGGCTGCCCCTCTCCGATCCGTTGGAACGGCTCCCCTCCCCCTCAACCGGTGGCTCCGGCATTTAGAGTCGTATAAAATAAGGGGCAATGCTCAGTCTCTTAGCGCGATAGAATCAGGAATGAGGAGATTCGTAACCTAAGTTACCGACATAGACTGGCGGATTGGTAATTTGAAGTGGCAGTGGGTAGGGCACTTGGTACGCAGAACAGATGGCCGATGGAGTCATATGGTTTTGGAATAGAGACCACGCACCGGCAAGCGCAGCGTAGGGCATCCACCCACAATATGGACAGACGATCTGACTAAAACCGCAGGATCGCGCTGGATACAGGCCGCATAAAACCAGTTCTATTGGACATTTCTTGAGGAGGCCTATGTGCAGTGGACGTCTTATGGCTGATATGATGAGGATGCCAAAAAAACTACTGTCAAAATTCAAAGTGAGTGAGCGTGAGTTTATGAATTCATAAATTTAATAAGTCACCTATTGATAAACTTGACACCCTCGTAAAGCTTGTCCTGGTCGGGTGCCTCGAATATGTCCGTCGTAGCGAGCTGCAGAAACTCAATGCCGTGTTCCCGCCATTTCTAAAAAAAAAACCACACCCATACATGTAATACTAACTTTAAACCTGCTGGATTGCAAACAATTTGAACTGAATGCTTAATACGAATAGTTCATTGTAATTCATGACAAATTACGGGGTATTGTATAGGCTGATCTATAGACTTGCGTTAGTGCGCTTTTTTATTTATTAAAGAAAGAAACATTTGTTGACCGCACAAAATAAATAAATAAATACATTACAAAAAAGTAACACAAAAATGACGGTCCAGCTACAGCGGCTTCGCGCAGGATGCGACTGCAGCGCTGGTCTCATATTTGTTAGTTAAAGAAACAAAGAAAATACAACAAAATTTCAAATTATATATGCAATAACATATAATAAATAAATTAAATAAAATAAATGTATTACAAGCGGCTCGCCTCGGGTTTTTTAATTTACCAAACAATTAAAAAAATATACATTTTCAGACACTCATACAGCCAAGTTTCGGCTAACTCAAAAAAAAACAAAATAGTATAGATAGACAGTTGTGATATTATTATTTAAAAAACTTGTTATTAAGTGTTTTTTTTTATATTTATCCTAAGGGGGTGAATTTTAATAAACCATGAAACACGTTCAATAAAAAACTGATGCAAAATTAACGCATTTTCACACAAACTTGGATCCACGAATCATCCATTAGAGCTAACCTTTTTTAAAATTCATTCTTAGTGTGCGTCTGCATTGTAAATTGTCAGCTGTCTAAATTTTACGTTTCTCCCCAACAGCGGTTACGACTATATGTCAGAGGGAACTTCTTATTTTATTTATTAGATTTTTAGAAAGAATGAATCTTAATCAAGTAATTTCTAAACTCATTCAACATCAAAATAAAGAATTAAAAGAAATCGAAATTATTGTTGTAAAGTATAATCCGCTTATATCGACATGTGTATTCATTATATCCGACCAAGTTGCCAAACAATTTGTATGAAAACCAAACTTACTTCATACTAAGTGGTTGGCCCATAATAAACCGATTCTAGTGTAGAAGTCAATAAAGAGTTCTCGCATTCTTATTAGTTCTTGGCTATCTAACCTATTAACTACCCCTCCGTAATATATTGGGATATACAGTTTTTTCAATGCAATTTATCTGATGCTGTTCGTATAAACCCTGTCCAAAATAAATACAATAAAAAATAAATATCAAATTCGGTGCATTCGTTCTAGACTTACGCGTGTACGTACAGTAAGCAACAGATTAACCCATCCAAATTTGTCAAATTTTGACAGTCAATTTTGAACTTTACAGCTCGCTTTTATAGATTGATATCGATTGGGAAGTTATAACAGATTTGGGTAAGTTGATCTGTTTCTGTGTGTACGTACATTTAGACAACTCATGTTTATTGTCAATTTTCTGGTGCTACTTGTATTAAGTCGTGGTGGAAGAGGTATTAAAGAATGGCCAGGTCAGAAGTAACAAGAATATACGAGCGTGTATGAAAGGACTAATGCGAGTAATAGAAGCGAGAAAGGCATGCCACGATCGTAACAAGTGGAGATCCAAAGTCTCTGCTTACCCCGATGAGACACAGGCGTGATGTATGTATGTATGTAAGATAAAAGAAAAAAAAAGTATATAGATATTATCATCGTTCCAGCCATTACCAAATAAGCCTCTCCAAGAAAGGAGGTTTTTTGCCCATAATTGCCGCGCTGGCCAAGCGTGTTGGCAATTGCAGAACGCTGCTGTCGCGACGGGGATGCTGCTGCCCATCCCTACCCTGTGCATTTGAGCTGCACTATTTCGGATGGATATACCGCCACCTGTCGGTTAAGGTACCTCAGTTGCCTCTTACAACACCTGGTGCGGTGGGAGGTACTATTCTATTCTGCCGGTACCTCACGGCATAGATTGTATAGTCACATTATTATTGTAATTACCTCTGCGTCATTGGAGAATATCTTCAATTCGTAGGACTCGTTCATGGACACTACGCCTTTGAGATTCTCATCTTCCTTCAACTATAACAATTGAATAATTATCAGTAAGTACATCTCGAAAATTTGAATTTGAAAACACGCAAGCTATTGTTACGCAAAATAAAAAAAATCTGTGTCCTCATCTCTTTTATTTATTACTATCTGTATGCTATTAGCTGTCCCGTCAAACGTTGTTCTGCCACATAAGTTATAAAAAATATTGTATTACTAAAATTACTATTAAAAATAGGGGTTGGTGCTAGAAGGGTGAAAATTTAGGATTGTATGTATTTCTTAATGCAACAATATTTACAAATGACCAAAAATTTAAAAAAGGGTGGTAGGGTTGGAAAACCCCTATCACTTGAAAAATAGATAGTAGCCGATTCTCAGACCTACAGAATATGCATATAAAATTTCATAAGAACCGGTCAAACCGTTTTGTAGGAGTATGGTAACATATACTGTGACACGAGAATTTTATATATTAGATTAGCAGTGCCCGTACCTTCGTCCGCCTAGAATGGTGCCTTTGGGGGGTATAGGAGCCTTCCTCGATAAACGGACTATCCAACACTGAAAGATTTTTTCGAATCGGACCAGCGGTTCTTGAGATTAGCGCGTTTAAAGAACTCTTCAGTTTTATATTATTAGTATAGATTAAACACATCAATGGCCTAAAAGGTATTTTTAATACAATCGGGATGGCGCCGGCGGTGATTAAATTATTTTATACGCCAAGGTTTGTGGGTTCGACCCCCACCCAGGACATAACATATGTAACATAACATAATGTATAAACATGCTTCCACTAACATAAATAGCAGCCGTAAAACGTCCACTGCTTGAGATAGGCCTCGTCAAGAAAGGAGGATAATGCACATAATTGCTGCGCTGAGCAAACGTGTTGCTGATGCCCATTTGCACCCATTTGCAGCTACACCGCTTCGGATGGATATATCGCCATCTGTCACCTATCACTAGGTGTCGTTGGAAATGTTTATCACCAACAGTTTTTCTAGCAGTACTTTTTCTGGTGGCTCGCATAATGAGCTTAGTTTTAAGACTTGTGGTACCGGCAGACTGGTATTAAAGAAGGACACTCGATGACCTGTTTGTTAAATTATATCTTGTATGCCGATAATATATTTATTTATTAATATATACATTTCATATGGTTTAATCTAATATGTTGATTATTTTTACTGAATTGTATTATTTTATTTACAGCTCATACTATCGTGTTTATCTAATATGAACATTTTTTTATTAATATGTGAATTCATTGTTAATAATGTGTAGTTGTTAATTAAAAACTTATTCCTTTTCAAAATGAAACTAGGTACAATGAATGTGAGACCCATGAACAATAGAATATGTGCAATGTGGGCTGCTCGCCTGTGTTCTGCAACTGCAACTTGTGATAGATACAAAGTAAATACGGTATGTACTGCAGCATCTTCTCTCTAAATCATCACATACACCTGGGCAATAGAGATCATAAGAAGTCCCGCTTAAGATGAAATCTTAAGCATGTATAATCAAATGATTAAATAGACCAATATAGGATAAAATTTTTGTTTTAATCAAAAAAATAATTGCATGATATTTGCTGAGATTTAACTCCCTCCCCATTTCAAAGGAAAATTAGATGAGATCTGACTCGACACTCCCCCGTAAATTATGGATGCTTCCTTACTCATTTGAACGAAAATACACTTTACTATGTTACCTGACTTATCTTAATAAATCCCGCGGTCTATTGTATATATACGTAAGAGCAATGTTTAATTCATAAAACCTAACATTACTCTATGTAGCTTGGCAAAATAGAATATTTTTAATGTTTTAAATATAACCTATAAATATACCTGTTTTGTCATTCCTTGGAAAGGAAGCGCGCCCAAGATGACCGTGTCATCCATTCTATCGTACCATCGTCTGCTGGTGATCCTCTCCATCACCACATTGTAGAAGAGAGTCGGGTAAAAGGTCACGCGAGCAAACATTGGCGCACTCTGTCAAAAGTACAGTTATGTTATATCTAGACCGGTGCTGGTGGCATCGCACGTTACAGTAATGGTAATCAAAGGCGGATACCATGGTGAAAGCTGGTTTTACGTGGTGGGGATCACTTGAGTTGATTTTACTTTCAAATACACTACCGTCTAGCTTGACATTGACATTGACAGTCCACAGCTGATCTACGTCAAGGCGTGGATAAAGTAAAGTTCGGTCCAACAAACAATACACACTAATTTTTACCAAGCAATGTATACTATGACGTCATAAGAGTGCTATGCTGTTTTTTTAAATAATTCTACATATTAACTGAGAATAAAGTTATATACACGAAAGTAACTTACACTTTATATCTTAACAACTCAATATTTTTTGCTATTTTTAGTCATATTGTATCAAATTATTTTATGTATGCATCGGAAATTTTAGTAGTTCTCTATATGTCTTTACTTTATAATATTTTACGTAAGTTTCTTTTTTTATTCTAACTCTGAATTCTTATTTATGATAAAATTATTATCATTGTAGGCATCTAATTTTTCGACTATTTCAATTCGAAAAGCTAGTATATGTGATCTTATTAGTGTGCCGAGTCCTGATAGATGGTCTTGAAAAGATAGGAAGCCGCTAGCCTAAACAACATAATATATTTGCATCATTACGAATGAATTTTAATTTTAATTGTAATAATAATTAGAAACCAGTTCATAGTTTCCACACCCTCAGGTGCAATCCATAATGTAATACTAATATTATAAATGCGAAAGTAAATCTGTCTGTCTGTCTGTCTGTTACGCTTTCCCACTTAAACCTCTAAACCGATTTTGATGAAATTAGGCACAGACAATCTTTAGACCTTGTGAAAGGACAGGCTATTTTTTTTTATTAGAAAAAGGGTTATGATGGGTCAAAAGGGGAGATGAAAAGTTGTATGGAAGTATCGCTATTTTTGGAGCTAGAAACTTGAAACTTATTTTTCAAGCGATTGATTCGATATAAATAAACATGACATTCAAAGTTTATATAAGTTAATGTAAAGAGGTATGTTGCCCAAAAAATAATTATTCCACGCGGACAAAGTCGCGGGCACAGCTAGAAAAGTAATATATTTCAATTCTATTGAATGTCCTACGATTCCACGTCAGCAAAGACCTGACGGACGAATTTAACCTGAAGAAAACTACAAAATAATAATTAATTTCTAACTCATCTTCGGTAGGTTCGGCGAGCTACCATTTTGTTGATCTTTTCACTCTGCTCAAAGCCATTGAGTAAAATTTTTTAACTTAATAGCTCACTTTTATAGATAAATAACGATTGCGAAATAACGATCTGTTTCTGTGTGTATATACGGCGACTAATCAATTAATGTCCATGAAAAAAAAATGTCATTAATAGTGAGAAGAGCAAAATTATTTTGCTTAAATTAAAATTGTGGATGATTTTTTTATAAATGTGTATAGTTTGTTGCGCCGTATGTATCATTATAAATCAATAAAAAAAATTAATCTACTTATTTGAAAATCGAATATAAAATTAGGTAAGAAATAAGAGTAGTTTTTTTTATATGGTTTGATCTGGGACTAAAAGAAAAGGAAATAGGTACATGTGGAAGAGGTATTGTTAGTATAGAAAAAAATATATATTAAATGGTTATTTTATTTAATAATAACTATTAGTATTATTATTGTAACACAAGTGTATTAAGCGACTCGGAGCCAGTTTAATGAAAAAGATGTTGTATGAATTTATTATTATTATTTAACATAAACAACTTAAATATAAGAACATAATACTTCATCTTTAGGATTTCGTGACTGGTGGCTTAAGCTCCATGTAGTAATGACAAGCGAATTGGCATTCTTCAATAGAGAAGAATTTGTTGCCATTGCCTTTACACCCTGACCACACGAATGGGCGGCATTGTCGAGTCTTCATGTCGAAATAAAAACTGGAAAAGAAAAATAAAATTAGGAAAGGAAACCTCCTATTTATATTTTCGCCGTTTGCCACGAAACTAATATTTATAACTTATTTACGATTTAAAAATAATAACACCGAAACGCCTTATAATGAGTAAAGCAATTTCGTATTTTTAAAATATTGCTCTTTAAAAAAATATAGACGCGTATACTCAGAAATAAATTCACACGTTAATAGGTTAATAGGACCTATTGAAGTTGGTCATTCTGAAATGAATGCTATAATATTGCCTTCAGAGTTACATTAGCTATAAGTGCTGTTGTTTGGAGTTCTATTACCTTGGGTATCTCCCTTTGCATGGACCTCTCTCCCACGGCAATTCGCAGGCACTTTTAGCTGGAATAAATAATAAATTTTGAGATAAGAATGTTCAGTTTAAACTATTAAATAACATAACTCAGACAATTCATCATACATAAATTATAATTAAAGATAAGTCAGTTAAAGCACATGTGTTCAGACAACAGCGAAATTAAAAATTATATATTAAATATATATCTAACAACCAAATACTGAAGCAACTGTTTAACTGTACTTAGATACTTTATATAATCTAGCCATGAATGTAACTTGGATCTTTTTGTGTCTGGTACGAGATCATTATAATTTAACTAATTATACTTTTATGGTACCTACAGTAAGCAAATTATTAAAATCAATTTTAGAAGTTAATCCGGCACAAACACCGTGATATGAAATTTCTATATATAAAGAATATAATGATAAGAGTTACGATCTACAATTAAATATATCAAGAAGAGTAAACGAATAATTTTAGATATAAGTTTCTGAAATGCTTTTTTCCACGAGATTAGCCTGCAGAGATTTTTTTTTATTAAAAAGAAGAAGAATTCATCTTACCATAAACTATAGATAAAAGGGCGGCGGCCAAGGCCACACAGACAATAGTTTTGTTTGACATCTTGGAAACTGTGCGCGTACGCAATCTGGCTTCACTTAAATATTGAGATTAAAACATGATTAAACAATCCATTAGCCTATCGTTTATATTTATTTAATTGTTTATTTATCATGATATTATTATTCCATTTTGAACAATCTAGTGTTTTGTATTATGGAATCCTTTAGGTACGTTTATTGTTTTGATGGATTCTTTTTCGTTTCGGGTTCTTCTAAACTACGTTAGGAGGTAAAGTTTAGACTTCCTGATTGAAATGGCAGGGGCTAGTATTTTTTCCCCGAGATATTTAATATATTGCAGACGATTCACACAAATCACTAATAAATAATTTAACGGGCCCGATGGCGCATTTGGTGATGTATCTTGTACGGTCGTGGGTTCCATCCCCACAAATTTATAGGATGCTGATAAACATTTATGTTTGTTTTATGTTAAAGTATTATTTGTACATATTTAAATATTATATTTGTAATAGCTCTAATTTGATCCGTGCATTGAAGACGAAGTGCATTAAGCGTCAATTTATTAAAACATTTAATTGTATACATAAAATTATTTAACGAATTATATGGGTTATTGGTGAAACCTGACCAATGAAGTTTTTGAGTGCATCAACTGTTCAATAGTGATGTAATAGCCGTAGCTATTTGGTAAAATTATCCAGCCACTTTGCTGCCTAGGCGGTTTATAAAACGTCGGCATTTAATTAATTGAGAAGGCATATAGTAAGCCAAAACTATTTTTTTTCTTCAACATACATATTTTGTTCAAAATAACACAGCCTGTCAACAGTCTAATAATTTTTTTTATATAAATTTATTTAGATACGTCTATGTAATTGATTTCTTTTAAAAATACTGAATGTATTTGTAGTGGATCGGACCTGTTATTTTTTTTTAATTTGTCTTGGTCAATAATAAGTAAGTTATCAATATAATGATATACTTCACATGAGGTAGACCTCTATTTCTATCGCCAAATTGCTGTGATCCGGTTTGAAGGGTGAGAGAGGCAGTGAAATTACTGGGTAATGTGACGTAGTATCTTCAGTTCACAGAGTTGGCTAGTGATACGTTTACGACCAAGCGGAACGTGCGCGTGTAAATTTTATTATGCATTATTAATACTTATGTCGGTTGGTATCATAGCCTGGGTTTGTTGTTGTATCTAGTATGCATTGCACATGAGAAATCCTTAAATTCCGTACAAAATAATGTATCAACCTACTTAATATGTGATTTCTGTTGCTTTAATACTTTCCGGAAAAACGTCCACGTCCTACATCGCAGACCGCGTCACGTCTTAGACGATCCAACTGATGGGACCACCGCGAAAATCGCAACCCTTCACCGCCCTCTTGCTGGCACATCTCGATCGTTAACACTGCACATGCAGTCGTATAACAGTACAGTACACCGCGTTCGCCGGCGAACGCGTGCAGTCCCTGCCCCCACGAGCGATAACCAGCCTAGAGCTGCCGGGATCACTCTGTCCGTCCTCTTTTGAAAATTCCGTAATTAAATTCACCCCAACGATGGCAGCCCGAGCCTAGGTCTAGCCTATAGAGGCGCCCTCGGGTGATCGCCGTCGGTCCCGCTCAATCTCGGGTTTCGCGGGATGAAAACGGGCATCCGACCGCTCATTTATGAGAGGCCCCACCCTCTTCTTTCGGTGGCGCTGGAATTGACGTCTGAGTAGTCCAGCAATAGGTTCGTCCGAAAAAAAACAAAAAGTGTGGTGGCAATCGCAGCGCGTAGCTTCCGCGACGGGGATGCTGCTATCCATCCCCATCCTGTGCATTTGAGCTACACTGTTTCGGATGGATACACCGCCATCCGTCGGTTCTGGTACCTTAGTCGCCTCTTATGATACCTGGAGGGTACTATTCTGATAATGATGACCAAAATTAACTTAAATACATAAATACAACACCCTGACACAGGACAAACGGAAATGTTCATCTTATTAATATATGTAATGTAAATAATTAACAAATGTATATAAAATGTAAATTGTAACTCTATTCCACGTCCATTGCCTATTTCATTTCACAATACACACGTATGGATATGACTAATTCAACTCGTTCCCGTACCAACATATCTCGTATCCAAACGCTTCACCTTGTGGGGTTAATTTTTTCTACGACCACCATTTATTAATTCGCTGGCCAAGCCGCGCCGCTTTCAAAATTGAAAGAGATATCATCAGGTTGATGTATCGACCGCCATTTGTAAACACAGCAGGGGGCGCGCGCAACGACATTCCGAATTCAAATTAAATTAAAACGCGGTAAAAACAACGTGTTTCCGTTCGCCGCGTTCGCTATTCAAATTCGAGATAGATTCGATCTGCGCTAATTTGTCTATGACTCAAAAGGGTCACGTTTCGGGCTTTGTTTTTTACTTTTTATCTAATGTAGAAAAAAAAAACAAAACAGTAATTTGTCTCCGGACTTCTTGGAAGCTTTAGGGGTCACCGCCCCTAAATAATGAGTTGATAATTAAATTTGGACTTTTAATGTATGTCATTTGTTTGGTGTTAAAACACAAAGCCGCAAGTCCCGAATGAGCATTAAGATTACATAGATACATTAATTCTAAACTGTAATCTTTTCAATTAGTTACATTTTTGTTTTCATATATATCTTATCCAAAGTGTTTTAAGTTTTGGAGCCATGACGAACTAAATGTGTGAACAATATTTATTTTGATACAAGAATTATTCACATAATTTCTTTAATCGACCATTATGGAATGTGTAGGAATATTTTTTTTGGCATACGAAATAACAAAGTGCGTGGTTTTATAAATTTATAACAACTATTTTTTTTGAAACTAAAATACGAACATTGAATGATTTTAGCATGCTTAGGTTACCATTATAATTTTTAAATATTTTAAACAAATATTCTCATATGTGAATTTACTTACTAGTGTAAAACTATCTTTCGCCCGCGGCTATGCCCTTGTGAATTCACTTTTCCCGTCACGCGGGAACTGTATCAGGATCAAGATTATTCCCCACTACAATTTCGAACCAACTACATTCTTTCAATCACATTAACGAAAAATATTGCATTCGTACGAATACAAAGCACTGGCATGGTGTTATATAAGTACATACCATTTTCCTATTTCGCAGAGAACATAAACAAATAATAATAATTATTAATTTCAACATAATAATACACATGTTAAATTCAATTAAAGTATTCGTAACGCACATGACAAGCAGCCATGCCACTTTATGACCCAATAAATAATTTCCGTGATTCAAACTTTTTTTTTCACGTACCGAAACCGAGCCGAGCCGAGAGAGCCAGACGCATTACCTTCGTGCGGTACGGGCTCATCTGTCATCATTAATGCCACGGGATCCTAATAAGTTCGACACAATAAATATAAAACGGGCATATCAAAGAGTTGCGCCCGTTTAATGGTTGTAATTGTGGTCAAGTGAAATATGGTGGCGGCTCAGTCGCGGGTGTCGCCCTCTATCGGCACTTACACGCTATAAATATATTATATGATTACCTCAAAGTAAGTAATGGTGATTATGTAATCAGGATTTGGAGAAATCGCGTTTTTATTAATGCTGTCGACTTAGTTCAGCCGGAGTTGATTAGATAATTCTCACCTAGGACAAATATTTATATGCTGATATTTATGTTTGTTCTGTGTCTGGGTGTTAAATTTATGTATTTAAGTAGTATATTTGTGATTCGTCTGTTGTCTAATGTCCGCAACACAAGTGCTTTAAGCGACTTATCACGGAGTCAGGTCCATGTATGAGATATTCTGGGAATTTATTTATTTAATTGATAATGAATGTGATTGAAATCAAAAAATGATTCTAAAAATGAAAGGAATTGTGTAACTGTATTCCATGTCATTGCCTATTTTATTTCTGTCAACTTTCTATAGACTCATAAGATTTTTAGACTTTGGGAACTTTTATTATTATGTGCACATTCTAAATAGTATATATATACAAAAATACCCGTGGTCTGCTCCCTGAGCGACACACACACACAATTTATTTGTCTCACTGCGGCACTCATCATTTAAATATATTTGTTCTTATTTGTTAGTTTATTTTTGTGTGCTGTAATGCTGTAATGTATGTCTAGGATGTTGATGATTAAGGTTGGGTGAAAATAACAATAAAAATTCCCAACTGGTTTTCATTTCAGAAGCATACGAATAGATCCAGCTAGTAAAGAGTTAAATGGAAAACAAGTTCTGCAGGTTTTCTCTAAACTAAAAGAGTCATTTGTAGGCTACCCCTATCTAGAATCATGAATAGATTTAATCTGTTACTAGTGTTCATTATAAGCGTCCAGTTCCAAAGAAATAAATTCTGTGATGAAAACAAAACTTATCACTAAATCGCCCGCATTATGCGCCCTTGTCGAAGCCGAGACGCGTATTTGTGTCCGAAAAGCGTCCGGGAGACTTAAAACCTCCTCGGTTGATGTATGGCGAAGGCAACGCCGACCTTTATATTCAAATCGGCTGTATTCAAATGCGCTCGTTGTCTATGGTTGACAATTCGAAAAAGGAACGCGGGAAACGTCATATCACCGTCTGCGGATTCGCTTTTTGGCGCGCCGATCCGCATCTGTGAGACGCTGACTGTTTTTTTTTTCGATTGTGGCTACCGATAGTTTGAGATGGTAGATGTTTGACGTTGGTTGCTGATAAAGTTAGTGTTCTGCTCTCGGCGGTCGGGACGTTAACGAGCGACTGAGTAATGAGAGTCTCCATTGTGGTTTGAACAATGGCTGATTCGAGATATTGTTTCTATTATTGAAAATGATAGCGTGTTATGTGGGCGTTCAGATATTTCCAGATTATAACAATGCGAAGATTAGGTTTTATCCCTTTAGTTTTTACCTAGTCTCTCTATTGGCAAGAATTGTTAGATATATAATATATTGATATATGCTTGATAGGGTAAGATGTTTTTTAAAACTTCAACAAATATATAACATTTTCCTGTCATAGTTTTACCATAATCACTAATTATTACAGAACCCATGTACACGCGTATTTTTCATACCTTGAAGTAACATGTAACAAAGTTCTTATTATTTTTATTATGATATAATCTAAATTTTCACTCTCCCTCACTTTACCTATATTACTACTAATTATTTTTCCTCCTTATTTATCCTTATTTTTAATAGCAATTTTTGTAATTCAATTATTTTAAATAATGGTTATGGCAGAACAACGTTTGCCGGCTCAGCTAGATTTTTATTAAATACTTAATCAGTGTTTCATGTGCTTATTTTATAGTAGCAATTGTCGGTTACGGACATCAGGCACAAAAGGAATCATAAAATTTATACATAGATATTTCAATACCTAGGTAAAAAACAAACTGAAATCGATACTAATCAAATATTTATCCTGGTTGAGGATCGACACTTGACGCACAAGATAGGATCACTTTCATCATCGTCAACATCATCATCTACGCTGTACATCCTACGCTTGCTAGTGCGTGGTCTCCATTCCAGAACCTTAGGTTTCTACCCGTTTCTAACCGTTGGCTTTTCGTGATCTATATCCTGCCCACAGTCAACTTCAAATAAGCATACAGTATGCGTATTTGTAAGCGTCACCGTAGCTTAAAATAAAAATATCACTAGCGTATTGCCAACTTGTGTATTGAAGATATTATTTCACATTGCCTACTCTCACCTTTCAAACTGGAGCACCGCAATGCGACCACTACTTTTTGTGCGGTAATAAGTAAGTGAGGTACCGCAGAGGACTTTTATGAAGAGTTTTTACTCATTATCATCATAACATCAGCCGTAGGCCGTCCACTGCTGGAAATAGGCCGCCTTAAATTACTTCTAATAAAGCCGGTTGTATGTAGTTTGTAATCAGCGCGAATGGCTTAGCTACGCAGTAAATGCATGAATAAGTTACTACTTGCCCCCCTTCCCCTACCCCCCACCGTCTATGTTCAGGTACGTGTCAAAATTGTACCCCACATGTCCCGTTTCCGTGAGTTTATAATATCAGTAGTATTGTTTGTATACTTATTCAATTACCTTATACCATCTGTTGGAATCATATGGCACTTCCAGATAATTATAACTCTTTGTCATATATAAAAAATAATTTGCAATAATAAAGGCATTCTACTCTGCCGTGGGGTATCTGCAGAGTAGAATAGTACCTCTCTCTGTGCTAGGTGTCGTAAGAGGCATCTAAGGTACCAGAACCGACGGATGGCTGTAGATCCATCCGAGACAGTGTAGCTCAAATGCACAATGTGGGCATGGGCTGCAGTATTTATTCTCTTCGCGAAAGCTGCGCTCTGCGATTACCAACACGCTTGCCCAGCGCGGCAATTATGGGTATAATTCTGCCTTTCTTCGGAGGTCTATTTCCAGCAGTGTACCTCCAATGACGTAATGATGATGTAAATAAATCTATCATAAATGAGACATTTATCCTATTCCTCAGCTCCCTAGTTGGATCAAACTGTACACAGTGAGTAAAATTTGTTTCAAATCGGTTCAGTAGTTTGGAGGTTCATTCCGGACAAACAAAGTGACACGACATTTTTATGTATAAACATTAGCTTCCCCTACAGACGTTGACCTGTCTTAATTACGTATCTGTTTATCATGAAAAAAACATTGCGACTACTGATTGAGATATAAACTATCCTATCTCTAAATTGGGAACTGCACATTGTGAGCAGTGAAGTTCGTACCGGACACGAAATTTTTATATATAAATGTAAAGAAATATATTTCTTTAATAAGTATATGCGCGCGCATGTACCGTGCCGCTTCAATCGAGCTGTCATTGTCAAAGACATGTTCTGTTCATAAAATGTTATTATAATTTTCTTTTAGTTTAATTAATTAATATTATCGAATAAGTTGTATTATTTGAGAGGTGATAATTATAAATTTTAATTGTCGTTTCTTTATTCACAAAGAAACAAATTGGAGTTTTATTTAACTTCTGAGATTGAATCACAATTAATTGTCTTATATAAACATGTCACAAATACTTGCTTCCAGCCCCCTTTAGTGGAAAAAAACAAAACTATTCTTTAAATTTATTTTCTGCCTTCCAATATTTAGGCTCGCAAATATTTGTTCAATAATACATATAATTAGAGAGTGGTCCTGCAAACGTTCCTGGCAATCCCGAAAGCTGATGCAAATCCCGCTCTGATCTGCATACAATGTGCTGAGGTAATTTACTGCCTGAGGCGCGGATACCGCCCTTAGATACCGGGGCCTAATTTAAAAAGCTGATGCCCTAATACCCGTGGTACCTTTTGAAATTACCCGTGCAATTGCTCGAGGTTGTTCCGTTAACAAGCATTCTCCTCGGTTTCATCTGTGTTCATGTGGGGAAAAAATATTTAAAACGCGAAAGTTTTTGAGTGATCCAAGTGGGTGTATGTTTCTTGCATTTTCATGCTGGAATACCGGAACTGATGTAGACGAGATTTGGCAAACAGATTATTAAGATTCTGGAATAACATATAAGCTAATGTTTGTCCCGAAAACATTTTGTTGGATACATGTTTTTAGCACAGCTTAGCTGTCAGTTAGCGACATGGTATTCTTCTGCGAATAATAAGTGTTACTTAAAAATGCGATAAATGTCTCGCAGAGAAAGTCGCCGGCGAAAAGCTTGCAGATAACAAATATAGCCTACGTTTTTCCTTTAAACATCAGCTATTATGGAGGTCCTGGCGGTTCACAGATTGGACAGATAGACATACTAAAAAGTATAAATTGTTTTTTTTTAATGTAAAACCGTATATACTTTCATGTGCAACGAATTAAATGCTGTTCATTTGGAATTACAAATAGACACTTAAATTTTATATATTGGCGAGGATTACCCGCAGTCTCTTTACTTCATTAACTCAGAAATGAAGAAGTCCGCAGAACCAAATCTACAAAAAGACACGTGGATTTGCAAGATAAATAATAATAATACACATTATTGTGTTACATAAATATTATAGACAATAGTATTTATAGTTATACATAGTGAAGTACAATTGGCGGCCTTATCGCATACAGCGATTTCTTCCAGGCTACCTTTGCATGGAAAATGAGTGGCGCTGATTTAAAGGGCGGGGGTGGGCAGCAGCATTCTCGTCGCGAAAGCTGCTCTCTGCAATTACCAACACGCTTGCCCAGCGCGGCAATTATAAGCAAAACCCTCTTTCTTGGGAAGGCCTGTGTACAGCAGTGGACGTTGAGGGGTCATGGTGATGATGATACCCTTTTTTCGTTTCATTTTATTTCCTTATGAATACTGTACTGTACTGTGTTCCTTTCCACAGTGTAGTATTTTGTATTAGAGATAGTTTTATAACCTGCTGATTCTATCAAGTATCCGATTTAAATTTCGTTCGATGCAAAAATCTTTCCTTTCACTATTCCGTTTCATTACTTTTGTCTATGGTAATACACACTGCGTAAAGCCATCAAAATAAATAAAAAAAGCCAATGCAACCTTTGTGTAAGTTAAAAAAAACTAAAACAGTATTTTTTGTAAAACCTAGGGCGGTTCTATAAAAAGTAAGACGTCTGGCAGAATAGCAATTTGTCATATCAATAACTGAATGAACGATTAAATACTACATACACTTGCAATGCAAACAAAAATATATCTTTCTGGCCAGTCCACCGCAAAAACTTTGACTAACGCCTATTGAGTGTTATTAATGAAAGGTCAAATAAGTTAATTGAAACATTATTAACCATCGGCTGCACGGCCCGATATGGTTGATGCAAATGGTCTTTTTTTTAATGTGAAACTAAATAGTTCTTAGAAAACAATTCACAGCCAAAGGTCGTGAGATCGTCCCACACCTATACACATTTATGTGACGAACAAATGTTTGTTCTGTGTCTGGGTGATATATTATTAGTACTTTTTTATTTCGATATTGCACATGTACATTTTAAGGTGCTTTAGAAATTAATAATTGTGTTATATACTGTTGTCTCATACCGTAATATCCGTGCTTAGATCTAGGTGCTTTTTACTTAGTCGTGGGGTATCGGAACCGTCAGGTGGCGTAATATCCACCCGAAGCAGTGTAGCTCAATGCAACAGGGCGGGCATGGGCAGCAGCAAACAAATACTTTTCGCTTACATTGCAAATGCTGGCTAAACTCGACGAGATAGATTAATTAATGTACTACAGTATTGTACATCTTATATAGTTCTACAAAGAAAAATCGCTAGGTGAAGGTATATGTCTATTTCTCAGAGATAACCCACAATAACCGTTTTTTATCTTCATCGCTACTGTGCGAAGCCGGGGCGGATCTCTAGTATATAATATAATACTTTCACTTGTACGCTGCCACACATAATTAACTGCTTTTTCAGGGTATTAAGTGAAATTTTAAGGGATTGATTTCACTTTCACCTTACTGCCGTGAGGTACCGGCAGAGTAGAATAGTACCTCCCGCTGTACTAGGTGTAGTAAGAGGCGCCTAAGGTACCAGAACTGACAGATGGCTGTAAATCCATGCAAAAAAGTCAGCTCAAAGGTACAGGGCGGGGATGGACAGCAGATTCCCCGTCAGCGTTCAGCGAAAGCTGCGCTCTGCGATTGCCAACGCACTTGCCCAGCACGGCAATTATGTGCAGCATACCCCCTTTCTTGGGGAGGCCTATGTCCAACAGTGGACTTTTAATGGCTGGTGTGATGAGGATGATGATTTCGCTTTCATAAATGCTCGTGATGTAGTCATGTAACAAAAACCGCCAAGAGTTATTTAAAACGCGTAATAAAGTCGATCAGAACTTATTTGTACAGGGAATCCTCTCCAAAATTGTTAACTAATAAGATTTTTGTATAGACTCGTCTAAAATACAGTCAAAGATTGTAAACCTGGAATGCTCTCCAATTACTCGGGGTAGAAATCATTTAATGTTAATTAGCAAATGCTATTGCTATTTGGCTTTGATCTGGTTTAAAGGATGAGAGGTATTGTGACATAATATCTTTAAGCCACAAGGTTGGCAACGCGCTAGTGATATCCTAGTGATATTACGAGCGTGTTTACGCTGCTGCACAATCACGCGGACTGTGTGCCTTTGCCAAGTTAGATTAATAAATAAAAAAAACGTGAAAAATCGTAGACAGATTCTAATAAGAACTTACGATTTTTTGGATTCTACATAAGTCTAAGTGAAAATTGATTGTCGAGCAACCCACGGTAACGGGCTGGGCGTCCCAAATATCCCTTTTTATCGGGCGGCCGACCAATTGTGGCACGCAAGTGGCCGTCACACGCAGCGGCCATTTGCAATTTTGTAATGACAGTTTTTTGCGGGAAACATGAGGACGAATAATTTAACGCGTACTTCGTTATAAATAAAGGATAATTGTTGTATATATAAGGCGTGCGCCTGTTTCACTTCGTATTTTTAATGAACTCTTGATTTATTTTTTAATTTAAATAAAAATAATTGGAGAACACATTTGAACCAATCGTATTTTTCGTAAATTTTGATTGGTCTGTTTTTTAGCTTAATAGATGCATAAACTCGTTAGGGTACGTACATATCTTATCAGCTGAAATATATAATTACTTAATTATAGTTTTGTATTAATCCTGTGATATCGGCGGAGTGGAATAGTACTTACGTCAAGTGTCGTAAGAGTATTTGAAAAGATATATTCATCAAAAATGCTTAGTTCAAATACACAGGGAGGGGATGAGCAGCAACATCCTTGTCTCGAACTACGCTATGGGTTTGCCACCACGCTAAAAGCGCGGCAATTAACAGCATAATCTGTTTCATTAATTGTCATCATCATCATCATATCAGCGATAAGACGTCCACTGCTGGACATAGGCCTCCTCAAGTGATTTCTAACAGTAACAGTTGCATGCGGTCTGCATCTAACAATATTCTGCGGTTTTTGTCACAGAATCTGTCCACTTTATAGAAGGTTGCAGTACTTACATATGTAGGTAATTAAAACTCGCTCATGACCAAAATCCATTAGGGATATCTAAAGGTTATGTGTTACAGACAGTTCTGGAATACAGTTCATTACAAACAGCGGTTAATTATCAGGGAGGGACTGGTGCCTGACACACCAAAGCCAATGCGCACTGGCACAGTCGTCACATAATGTACAACTTTTCGAGTCGGCACCCCATCCCCCTGGGGTGAGTACTAGACCATCTTGAGGTGGGCACGGACCATCCGGCCCCATACTTGCAAACAGCAATGCAAACTAGCACCACGTAAGACGTCCACCCAAAAGAAAGATAGACTAAACAGGGCCCTCTGTACCAGGTGTCGTTAGTTGCGGCTACCAGAACCGACAGATGGCGGTATATCCATAGAAACATCACTTAGTTGTAACAATTGCTGAAAACAATATTTCTACCGATAAACATACTGATATTAGTCAATATTAAGCGAAATATTATTTCATTACTTGGAAATAGGAACGCTTTATACAAAACGGTTTCCTCGGTCAACACGGCTTAACTTACCTAGTTCCCATCAATTGACATGTCCTGTGTGCGGTGGCTACATTATAAAAGTAATTAAAAAGAGTAATGGCGGCGGTAGGCGCAGGTGTACCGCAAGGTGCAGCCAGACGAATGCAAATTAGTCGGCGCGCATGCGCGTGCTAATGCAATTAGTTCGGTGACGTCACTGGACTTTATGTTGGCGGAATTTGAATTTAGAACTAAATGGAAATGGAATGTTGATTCGTTTTGCGTCCTACATTGTGTTTCCTTTTTTATGTTATGAAGTTAGCAAAGATACATACAGTCCGCTTGATCATAAACGTGACCGCAGCTTATAGAAGGTTGTGTCATTAAACAAACAAAGGTATCACTAGCGAGTCTACCTTGAGTAAAGGTTTTTGCTAGCGTTTATTACAGCAATACAGAAGATATAAAGTTATTTTTTATCCCTATTTATATTGTAAATTTTAGAATATGTTTGCCTGATTATCTGTTTCTTACGCTAACACAGAGCGAGTGCTCCCCGCGAAGTGAAATATTAGTTAGTAAAGTGACCACGACGTCGCTGGCGGTATGCAATAATTTATATTAGTTTAATTAAGATAGAGTAGAACAGTACCTTCCTTTGCGCCTGGAGGTACCACACCGTCAAATGGCGGTATATCTATCTCAAACAGCTTAGCTTAATACACAGGGCGGGTATGAGCAGCAGCATTTCTGTCGCGTCGCTATGCTCTGCAATTGCCTACCAGCAGAAAAGCAAAGACCCCTCTTTCTTGGGGACGTTTTTGCCTAACAGTGGATGTCCAACGGGTGATATGATGTTATAGTTTATATTTCGAATTTTGTTGCAGTAGTAATAACATCCGTCACACATTTTGAGATTACATCTGTCACTCTCGAGAACGATTGCCTTAAGCTAATCGAAATGTCGATATAATATGTGAAAACGAGATACAGCATTTCAAAGGCTTTGAAAAACAACTGGTTTTACAATACTGATGACATTTAAAACTAAGTAAATTTATTCAAAACATTAATTAATTGAATTGTACAAAACAACCTTTATAATTAATCACCCCTTTCTTTGGTTAAAATCATATGACGGATTTCCGTTCCGTAAATATCTTTATAATATAAAAATGATGTGTCACTACATTTTTCCGAGATGAATTTCAAATTACTGAACCAAATTTAATAGTTTTTGCTTACTGCAGTTTGATTCAACTTAGGAGTTGGATAGTTTATATCTCAACTTAAGAAAATATCTATTAGAAAAAAGTCAACTTGTCTCTGCAGTCAGGCGGGTCATGTCTACAAAGGTCTTTATAGCACAACGTTAGTGCAGTGTTTCAGAGAATGATACAGGTTCAAGTATCGTCTGAAACCTGAGGCAAGTAAAATTTTTGTAATAAATATTATCTACAAATACATAGATGAAGCGGAAGAAGGAGAGCGGCGTGCCGACCACAGGATGTTGGGCTTCCAAATTGAAAACCTTGTACATAGTCAACTGCACGAATGCGACACCGTATTCGCAATAGCAGGGTCCCCTTGAAAATGTCCCAATGTCTACTTCACACACATATTTTTTTGAAGACGTGTTTGCCGGCGAATTCGTGCAGCCATCTCGAGCGAAAACCGATCACACTAGTGCGGCCGGTTTTCTCTTTTGCAACTCTTTTGCAAACACTTATTAACTATATTCAACAACGCCCATGAGCGGAGGTCTAGCCTGATAGGCCTTCGAGTGGTAGCGGTCGGCCTCGCTCCGATCCTGGAACAAACGGAGATAGTCGGGAATAGGGTCGTTCATAAATTAATGACCTCGCCCATCCCTCCGATAGCGCTGGAATTGATGTCCAAGTAGCCCCACATTAAGTTAGCGGTGGAGTACCTGCGATGTACCTCTCTATGTGCAAGGTGTCATAAGAGTTGACTGAGATATATCAATCCAAAACAATGCAGGTTAAATACTAATTTAGGGTAGGAATGGGCAGCAGTGTTTTCGTTAAGAAGTTGCGCTATGCGATTGTCACCACGTTTGCCTAAACTAAACCTAACCATTGAAATTCTTCGGAGACGCCGGTGTTAAATGCATGTCCCAGTGCTCATTGTTTTAAATTTGACTTATAAACCTAACAATTCCAATAGCCTAAGGTACTTTATTCTGCCTTAAGGTACTTTCATAATTAACATATCAGCCATTGAAAGTTCACTGCTGGACAAAGGCTTTACTAAAATAGGGGGATTATTGCCCGTAATTGCCGCGCTGGGCAAGCGTGGTGGCAATAAGGACACTGCTGCCTAACCGCTCCCTGTGCATTTAAGTTAGGCTGTTTCAGATGGATATACAGCCAACTGTTGGTTCTGGAACTTTGCTCGCCTCTTACACCTGGTACAGAGGGAAGTACTATAGTACTCTGCCGAAACATCATGGCATCATTCTTCACTACACACAATACTTTAAGCCTTTTAAATTAGTCTCACTTTATGTACTTTACTTTACTTTACTTTATGTATTTTTACGTTACTTTATGTATTTTTTTCTTAAAAATTTTTTTTTAGGAAATGTTGAACAACCTAATCCTAGCTTAACAAGCAAATTTTATATATAAATATTGTCTTCGGTTTTATTTTATGTTTACCGCAGTAATACAGAATCATTTATTTATAATTAGCTAACATACCACACGTAGTATTTACTCGACAGAATAATTGTTGTCTTTTTATTGCAGAAATTCATTAAATGCACATCATCACTTTTAACATTTGACATTAGTAAATGACCAGGTATTATTTATACGGAAAAATATCGTACTTTTTACAAAATAGGACTTAATACTTCAATAATAAATTATCTGAGGCATGTTAATAAGAAAGCATCTAGTATAAAAACAGTTTATTCCAATTATTTTAATTGTATGCATTTTTTTATTTGGTTGCCATTTAAATTAAGAGATAGGCTGCGCGCATTTTTTCCCTTCGCCTCGGACGTTTGAAAAACCGTAGATGGTTAGTGGGACTTTTTGGAGGATTCAATTCAAATGGGCCGCCATTGTTGTCTGCTGAACTTTATTTGTTCAATTTTTAACCGCAACTTATCAACGTGATGAACGATGCTTGGTTTTGTAGTCCAAGGGATAGGGTTCATTCAGATTATTTTTTTTTATATTACTTCCGCCAATAATGATGGACAGATAATGTGATGATCACGCAGGATGCAAGTGACATGATACGCCTATGTAGGGAACGTCGTTCGATTTTGTATGAATAAGAAGATGAATGTTATTGATTCAAATTTTATGATATATTTTCTGATTTTTTATTTACCTATATTATGAAGTCAGCAAACAAGTACACGGTCAGATATTGTTAGCGTGTCACCGACTTTGTGAACTGCTACGTTCATCCAGAAATTTCCCTGCCTCTTTCATCCTTGAAAGGAACACAGCAATGCGAACACTGATATTTGGCGATAGAAATAGGTGAAAGTGAGAAATCAATGCAAAAGACCTTTGTAAGTGGTCTACCTCATGTAATTTATACAAACGATAGAATCAAACATATTTTGCTGTATAATAATCTGAAAACCGATTATTTATTATGTGACTAAAAGTCCTTTGAAAAGTTTGAGAGTGACCTATTTCTATCGCTCTCTGGTTTTACCCTAAACTTATTAAATTATTAAAAACAATAACGATTTAATAATATGTATTCTGATATAAGAAATAGAAATAACACTCAATTTGTATGTAATTGTCCTATTGTTTCCATCCATAACATTTATCACGCACCTAGTCTCCTGGCCATCTTACTTCTATACGGACATCGATTAATTACAGTCGATATTTAGAACAAATCACCAACTCTATTACGAGGGCTGACGGCACGTCACTAGCCCGTAGTTAATCAAAATCACTGGCTCACAAATGTCACAATACGTCGGCGGCTGAACGGAGGATTGTCCTTTGCCTGTCCGGCACTTTTTAATTTGACAGCTACCGGTGACAGCGTTATGGATGACGTGACGTCTCGCTGCGTTTGACAGGTAGACTAATGCTCGCCTATCGGCATCTTAGTTATGGGTTTTAGGATGGAAATTGTCTTTTTGCATTATAAGATTGGTTGATGTAATCCCTTTGCTTGTTCACAGGATCGTTTAAAAAAGTAATTTTTCACACGTCATCCTTCAAATCCATAATGACGTCTTTATTACATTTTCTTATTTAATGTTTTGGCGCTTTTTATTAGTAAATTGTTGGATGTTCATTACAACATTAAAATTCAACTCTTGTTAATTTAATGCGTTAATGTAATTAAATAGTTGTTGATTTGGAAATTAAATGAAACACTTACATTTTCTGTCCATTTATGATTATGGACATTAATAAAAAAATACTGAGTTCATACATCATGTGAGTTATCTGTGGCACCTAGCGTACCACCATCATCCAATGACATACACTAAACTTAAAATAAACGATCACAAACTTATGATACGAGATAACTCTCGGATTGAGACTTCACTCACATCCAGGAATTCCAAGCGCTCACTACTCCCAAATGACCTTCGATAATACTCACTAGAACCTTGTTACAAAGGTATAGAGCTTGAAATTGTTTGGGGAACGTGAAAAGAGGGCTTATTAAAGTTGTTTGGATGTCGATGGTGGTGTTCGATTAGGTTTAGATGGGTTATCTCGCATTTGGAAGTATGCAGGGTCGTGTCACCTTGTTTTTGTTTGTTGCCACATGATCTGATACCGCAGGGGATCGGGGCCGGTGCTGGATTGTTATGGTCTGGCATCGTTACAATGTAAACTTACAGTATCGCGGTTTACAGTAAATTAATTTGTATGTATTTATATAATCGAATTAATTGACAATAAATACAAGCTTCGCGTTATTTTGGTCTATCACTCTATGGTATTCTATAATTTTTTTTAGATGGGCCCGAAGTCGCGGATGGTAATGATCCTATCTTATGCGCCAAGGATCGTGGGGTCGATCCCCAGGATAAAAATTTAAATGATGATATTTGTTTTTGTTCTGTGTCTGGGTGTTAAGAATTATTATTTAATTAATATATTAGTGATTCCTCTGTTGACTGACACATGTATTTAAAGCGACTTATCATGGAGTCATGTCAATGTATAAGATGTTGGATGGATATTGTTATTATTATTATTTTATGAATAAAAACTCCTTTCAATGCAACACAAAACAAAGGATTCATTGCTATGTTAAAGTCAAACAACTTCAATTGTCCGACATATCCCTACTTCCAAAACGTTTGTCGAATTACCGAGGGTGTGATCTCGTTCAAAGTCATCTCACATTACACAGGCCTCTCCAAGTAAGGTTGAAGGACTCTTGCTCATATTTGTTTCAATTGCGCTGGGCAGGCGCAGAACGTACCATCGCGACCTAGTTACATTTAAACTGCTCTGTTTCGGGTGGGTATACCGCCATCTGTCAGATCCGGTACCTCAATCGCCTCTTACGGGTGGTATACCGATTGCCGTAACACTTATTTATTACAAGCTAATCGCGTACAGAATATTCATGTTCTAACTAACCCGACCCGCCCTTTACGTTCCCCTGATAAATGGCCGACCGTGAAGGTATTGGCGAGGCATATACTCACAGAACAGTATATAATAACATAAGAAACAGTGGTGTACATTGGGTCGTTCCCAGGCATAAAGCGTAGGCACTACTAGACCAAATAACGCATTTTTTTATAGAAGCCCTTAACGCCCTTTTATTAGCTGTATGTTTCACTTCTTTGGACTCGATTTTGACCCACTGTAAAAGGACATATATAATTTGTATTTAAAGATCTTTATTCTCATAAGAAATTACATTTCATTAACGATGAGTTTTTATCATAGTTTTAATAAAAATTTGCCGGTAAATATACAATTAGCCGGTACACAAATCTAAAAACAATGTTAACTTACTTTTAAATATATTAATGTTTTCACACTCTTTCCGGCGGTGAGGTACCGGCAAAGTAAAATAGTACCTCCCACTGCACCAAGTGTCGCCTTTCTTGGAAAGGCCTATGTCCAGCAGTGGACCTCTAATGGCGGGTATGATAATGATGATGATAACTCTTTTATGGTTTTACGTAGCTTATTGAGCAGCTGTGCTCCCCCAAACAGTCCAGTCTTCTAGATAGTTGCACTTTATTCTTAGTTCGGAGATTGTGGGGGTTGCCTTCTATTAACAGTCTTATTTAAACTTTTTACGCTTACCAACTTTTCCGTGTGGTACCAGCACACCTCATACAAAGGTTGTCTGCATTAGTACCTTGTGCTCATCTATTTCTACCCCCAAATCGCAGTGTTCGCATAGCTGTGTTCCGGTTTGTAGTATGAGAGAGGCAGTCAAGTTACGAGCGTCTATAGTTTGAAGTGAAACATATTATCAAGCAGACTGATAAAAAAAATAGCATTACTTGTACCAGGTGACGAAAGAGGCGACTGAGGGACCTGCCTCTACAGACAACAGGGCAGCGATGGGCAATAGCGTTCCCGTCGCGAAGCTACGCTGTTTGGTTGCCGCTAGGAATGCCCAGTGCAGCAATTATGGCAAATTCACCCTTTCTTGGGGAGGCTTATGCCCAGCAGTGGACGATTATGACTACTCTAATGATAAGAACACTTTCGAAAAACCGGTGTCAATACAAAAATAAATATAGTTTTAAAAATCCAAATAAAAAAGCTTTAAAAGCTTTTTCGCAATGATACTAGTATTTTTTTTAAATTCTTTATTTAACTAATACCTTTTTGTTCCTATTTCCAGCCCCATAAGTTTCTTATAACCTGACCAAGGATACGATATAAAGCGTTGACTATTTGATAACATTCTTAGATAATAAAACCACTTCCAATGGCTTTTATTTGCTATACACCTAGTAGTTAAATTTAATATTGTCGTTACGGTTGCTTCACGGCTATCGTTCTCAAGAGTGACAGATGTAATGTCACAATGTGTGACGTATATAATTACTACTGCAACAAGTTCGAAATTTAAATTTTGAATATTCGAATTTGATTCCATGGAGGTGCTAATATTGTTTTGTGCTGGCAGAAAAATGTTCGCCATTTTTGTGAAAATGCATAAATAGGATAGTAAATAAAAATTAATTAAATTCCCACAATATCTCCTACATTGACGGACATCAGAAAACAAAGGATTCACAAATATACTACATAAATGCATATATTTAAAATTGAGACACAGAGCAAACAATTATCATCACATAAATATTTCTCCTGGGTGTAGATTGAACCCACGACCTTTGGCTCACAAGATAGGATCACTACCATCTGCGCCATCGGGCACGACAGAACCTAGGCAGGTGGTACTTTCCAGCCAACTTCTCTATTGAAATTCGGCTGATTTTTTATTTCAATAACCTCGCGAAGCACACATGGTATAAAACGACTTTCCGTCGCAAGAGGCTTGAGGCTTGTTAAACTTTATTTTGGTTTATCTATAGGATCCTTACTGACTGCAGATATCATTCAATCCTCGTCTTGAGGTTACGTGTGGTTAGGCCGATATACTTGGAAGAGAGCCTCAGTCTCAGTCGAGCTCATATACAAAATCCTCTTTTAAAATACTTACAACTTGAAGAGTTATATAGTAGCATTGACCGAGTTATTAATATTGGCATTATGGTGTTGGGCTGCATATTTTATTATTAATATAGTTTAGCCATTAGGTACCGGCAGAGTAGAGTAGTACCTCCCTCTGTACCAGGTGTCGTAAAAGGCGGCAAAGGTACTAGAACCGATAGATGGCGGTATATTGCCAACACGCTTGCCCAGCGCGACAATTATGGGCAAATCCCAACTTTTCTTGGGGAGGCCTATATCCAACAGTGGACTTTCTATGGCTGATATAATGATGATGATAGTTTACATGTATAGCATTTTGTACAAAATAAACTTACATTCAGATAATAAACCATTGAAATAATTGTAACATTAATCTGCCAGCTGTCATTTTTATCCATCTATATTTAGAGGAAAATTACAATTACATTAAATTTCTACACTTAGTAACACAAATTATAAATTAATTCGCACAATCATACATTGACCCGACTTCGTGGTAATTTGCATAAATCATACGTGTTACAGACATTGGACAACACAGGAATCACCATTATAATACTTAAGTAAATATATTAGACACGCAGATACAAGAACAGAGCAAACAAATATCGTCATATAAATATTTGTCCTGGGTGGGGATCGAAACCACGACCCGCGTCATCGGGCCCGTCACTTTGATAAACAGAGTTTGGCAGCTGTCATTCATCATCTAATAAAATGTTTACTACTATAGTTATAATTTACAACATCTATAAGTGTCTCATCATTATTACAGCAATGTCCAAGTCCACTGCTGGACATAGGTTCTCCAAGAAAGGGGGAATTTTGCCCATAATTGCCGCGCTGGGCTGGCGTAGTGGCCATTGCAGAGCGCAGCTTTCGCGACGGGGATGCTGCTCCCATTCCCACCCTGTACCTTTGAGCTATAATACTATTTTGGATGGATAAACCGCCATCTGTCGGTTCTGGTACCTTAGTTGCCTCTTACGATACTTGGTACTGAGATTAGACTATTAGACTAATCTACTCTGCTGGTACCTTACGGCTCACAACTATTTGAATATCTAGCTCGTCAGGTTCAGGCTGCATTTGCTGTGTATACTTAGAAAATATCTTTATTTACGATATCGCATTAGAAAACTCTTATATTATCAGTGTTTATTTACTATATATGCAGGTATTATACATACAAGTCTTCATCTTGGATCATTTTATCTATTACAAAATCCGCATAAAAATCCGTTGCGTGGTTTTAAAGATATAAGCAAACATAAAGACAAACAGCTGAAAGCGAGTTTGCTTTATAAATACTATGTATGTAATGAAGTAATCGTATATATTTAATTTTGATTTAATCATGATAACATACTATATACATATCGACGGTCAGTAAATTAATTGGCGTAACGGACATATGGGTAAAAAAAAATAGTTTTATTATTATATAAAAACATTTTCTTTTTTGTTCAATTTATGACTGTGGATATGAGCATCACAAGTACCGAGAAAGTCCATGAATGCGTGTCGTTTATAGACATTTTTCCGCTTTAATTCAAACCACAATCAATTATAAGCACATATCGACTAGAAAAAAGGGTATTGGTAATTAGCAATAAAGAGACAGTTATCAATGCGAGCTGGACACGCTATCCAGCGAGTTATGAGCTGATTAAAGCCGACTAATTGACCTATTCGATGATCGTGAGGCCACACCTCCTTTTAGTGATCACGCGATGGCTGCCGGCGTAACGTATTCTGTGCGCGCAGGGTACACACCGGTGACCACATCACTATTTTCTATTATCCTTTAGCGATATGTCGAGCGAGCGGATCGTCACTATTTTATATTATCCTTTAGGCATATGTCGAACGAGCTGGTCGTCACTATTTTCAATTATCCTTTAGGAATATGTCGAACGAGCGGATCGTCACTATTCTGTATTATCCTTTAGGGATATGTCGAGCGAACGGATCTTCACTATTTTCTGTTATCCTTCGGGGATATGTCGAGCGAGCGGATCGTCACTATTTTGTATTATCCTTTAGGGATATGTCGAGCGAACGGATCTTCACTATTTTCTGTTATCCTTCGGGGATATGCCGAGCGAGCGGATCGTCACTATTTTATATTATCCTTTAGGGATATGTCGAACGAGCTGGTCGTTACTATTTTC